>JAVTVY010004628.1:0-400121 GCA_036873755.1 Hanleya hanleyi
GGACTAAAAGTACTTACATGTACTTGTTACACCGATAAATTGTAAACTACTGCATGCTATAAGCCAAGCAATACAGGTCTGACCTGGCATAGTTAAAGATTTGAAAATTACTATGTTGTGAAGGTAAAGCTGACTCTGGTACTATTGAAATAAGACTTAATTTATTAAGGTCACCGAGCTGAATTTTGAACCCTATCATTACAATTAGGACACTGAGGATAAAACTACATGTATTGAGTGACAGAGATTCAACTTCCCATAAACATGATAAATCTGAGTGATAGTGAAGACCATACCAGTACATATAGTTTCCCACTGACTTTTCAACAAAAGCAAATTCACATGTTGAGATGGGTCTGGAATCAAATAAGCAATCCAGCTTAGGGCAGCATGGTTTGAATCATACCATGTTTGTCTGGCACAGGAGGTAAATTAAAAGTGCCAAACAAATTAGGCTCTCTGATGATCTATTGTGATCACCAGTGTCTGTAGAGCCTAATTTTCAAAATTTTCAAAATTCAGAATTTGTTGTAGTTTTGTTTAGGTTGCTGGGGTATGTTTGTTTGCGTGATCGTCACCATGTGAGCGATAAGTTTAGGTGTGACGTTAAACTTCAACAACCAACCAACCATGGAGTCAAATAAAATTGATCAGTTTGAGATTAGAAAGTGATCAATACAGTCTCGCATCTTCACAAAGTCGACTTTCACACTTGTATAGCTGTTGATCACTCTCTCCTAGATTTTGTTTGGTGTGAGTGGGGAGAGTCATCACTCTCTCTAACATCACCCTTCATTACACTTCCAGTTTGTAGTAAAGTTCAGAAACTCTACTGGAGAGTTGGGAGTGTGTTGAGGAGTGATCACTCTACCTTCAAAACTAAGAAGCCTGTACATGCTAATTACCCTTCAAAATATGTTGTATTTTAAAACTAGAATTTGACCTCGATGTCAAGGTCAGTCAATTTGAATAAGCTTTTAATTAATCACCACCATGACCACATTGCACATGTACTGTAACCTAAATTTGAAGAGCCGAGCCAGGATCCCTCAGCATAGCGAAATAACTAGAATTTGACCTTGAAATTAAATCAGTCAGTCAAATGTAAAAGGCTTCTGTTCAACCACCAGTTGCATATAGTATGGATTTGGAGAGCCATGATGTCACAGGCGCCTAGGAGAGTGTTTGAAAGTCGGGAGGCTGAACTCCATATCGTCCATGTTAAATGCTGGATTGGTGCCACCTTAGATAGAACTAATAACATCGCTGTCTCAAAAAGTGGGAGGGGGGTGGGGATGGGCTGAAGCTCACCCAGACCCCTTTGCTCTGTGGTCCCTGTGTAATTCTTCAACAATTATCAACCATACTCAAATTTGACCTAGATAAAATAGGTCAAGGTCAGTCAGCTTTACTGGGCTTCTAACCTACTGCTAGTTGCATATATGTTGTATGAATTTAGAAAGCCTGGCTATAATCCTTAAAGTGATATTATTGTGTTAAGAAGCAAGATGAAAAAGACAGATAATACCTTCGGTTATCAACATGATCAACACAGTTTCTCACGTTTGTAAAGTCTACTTGTGAAGCTGCTGCATGCTAGCACTCTGGATTTTGTTTGGTGTGAGCTTCAAGAGTCGTCACTCTCTCGATCATCACTGTCCATTACATTTCCATGCAAAGAGTAGTCACTCCCCTTTATAAATTTGAGAGACTTTGCATAATTGAGTACCCCAATTCATGATGGCAGATGACAGTAAATACTCCTTAAACGTATGAAAAAATACCAGAAATAGGCCGGGGGGAATGTCTGCTAGGGGAAATGTCCGTACTCCGATCATTCATATATGTATTCATTTTATACTATTAACCATCACATTTTTTTCGAAGTTGATATCTCACTATGTGAACTTGAAAGAAAGTATGATTTTGCAGATTTTGGAGTAAAAAAAAGCTTTATTACCTTCAAACACAAATTAATTTTGCTATGTAAACAATGCATATCCTCTGGTTGTGGCCACTATTCGGAATTTATACATGATCCTATTTGCCTCTGAAGACTTTATAAGGGTACTGAGCCCTCCTACAGACACTTTTGCACATCCCATAGTTCTGTCTTTACACAGATAAAAGTATGCCTCATAGCTTAGTAAGGTAATGTATATATTTCCTGAAAGCACATTTCATGGGGATTCCAAATATATGAATTTGTTCACTGTAAACCTGTAGGTTGTGAAGATAATTGGATCTAAAAAGAAAATTAATTTAAAATTTAATTTTAATATTTTAAATGCAATTTTCAAACAAGCGTTCTGAGAATCCCAACATCTCACCTTGTGGGGTCATCCGCTGAAGCTGCAGCAGTATTGAAAGCATACATGCACTACAAACTTTCTATGTAGAGGCTAAACCACAATAATTTAGCCATACTTAATATTTCATGTCACAAAGAACACATGCACATCTGGTATAGACAATGTCGGACATGGATGATCTGGTACAGACAAAAACATCCGACGGATTATGTGGTACAGACAATAACGTCTGACTTAGATGATCCGGTACAGACAAAGTCTGGAATAGATGATCTGGTATAGACAATGTCTGACAGGGATGATCTGGTACAGACAAAAACATCTGACGGATTATGTGGTACAGACAATAACGTCTGATTTAGATGATCCGGTACAGACAAAGTCTGGAATAGATGATCTGGTATAGACAATGTCTGACAGGGATGATCTGGTACAGACAAAAACATCCGACGGATTATGTGGTACAGACAATAACGTCTGACTTAGATGATCCGGTACAGACAAAGTCTGGAATAGATGATCTGGTACAGACAATAATGTCTGGAATAGATTATCTGGTACAGACAATAACATCAGCCCCATGTGGGATTACTGCCAGATAGATCAGTCCTGTGTAGGATTATCATTGGCAAATGATAGTAAGTCCAAAACCTCATAATTTTGACAGACGCATTCTGCAATCATAAGAAACATGTGTACCAAGTTTCGTAATCATCCACTGACAGCTGACAACTGCAGCAAACTTTCTATGTACATGTACAATTCTACTAAACAGAAAACTCATTTGCCATAATTTGTACAAAAATTAATATTTCATCTCAAAAATAGCACAGATACATCCTCTAATCATAAGAAACAGTTTCATAATCACCCAATGACAGCTGACAACTGCAGCAAACTTTCTAAGTACACGTACATGTATACATGTAGAGGCCTACATGTACAATTTTGCTAAACAGAAAACAAAAATTAATATTTCATCTCGGACATTTCATCTCGGACATGTCGATAATTAAGATCTGGGACAGTCTGTATATTAAATCTGTCACGCATGTCAGACTGGCGACAGACTTAAGATACAGACTGTCCCAGATATTAATTAGCGACATGTCCGATAGAGAAGCGGTTATTAAGTCTGAGTTTTAATCAGATTGATTTACGAAGTACACGGGGTTCGAATACGCCTCCTGCAAGGCACATGATCATTCTTTATAGTCGAGTGAATTCGAACACGAATTATCCAACGTAAAAAAAAAAGAAAAAAAAGAATGCCTTAGTTGTTAGATCTCTTTAAACATCTCTGCTCAATATGGTTCCAATATAATGGAAAATAAATATTCTAGGTGAAAAAAACTTCAAATCTAACTTCACAGCATTTTCATATAGGAGCTTAGAACTTCAGAGCTGGGAACTTGGGAACTTCGAAACTTGTTTTAGGGTGTCCCCCTAAACTGTGAGATTGGATAGGAATATGTTACATCTCAAGGGATTGAATAAAACTTAAAATTCTTATCCATGCATCTTCAAAAATAGGGCAGTAAATTTGTGAATTCAGCGAATAACAAATTTAGTCTGAGGAGACAAAAGAATGAAGTGATTAGTGACACAAAACACATAACAAAATTCAAAACACACCAGTGTGCCACTACAAATGTCTCAGTCTCATCACCAAACTTACCCAGGGTGTTAACATGACCAATGCAATGCCTTCAACAAGTATTGCGCTAAAATGGCTGAAAGGTTTTGTACTGGTACCGTAATTTCTGGCAGTCAGAGGTCCCTCAACTCATCTAGTTAATATACCTACAAAACAGGAAGTAATAAAGAAAAATATTAGCTTAGACTAGTTTGACACACATCTCTTACGTCAATGTATAACATATCTTACGTATTCTGGATTGTTGATCATTTGTCTTACCAATCGTTCAAGGGCATTGCCATGGGGGGAGGGGCGTCAGGTGCGAAAGACCCCCTCTCAGCTGCATGCTAATTTTCCTATGTTCAACAGCCCATGCATTCTATACTCTCTAGGAAATAACTCATTCTCAATGAATCCTGGCGAAACCCATGCCTTTGTAAATACTATTCTATGTGTGGATGAGACGTCCCATGTGTAAGGCAGTGAATCGATCGCGTTAGATCAATGGCAAGGGAGACTACTAGTATAGCGATGTATATGTAGGAAAGGTAGGACAAGTGGGAGGCCTGCAAAAAGGTACTAAATATTTCTGAGATGGCAGGCCTGTCAACTCACATGATATTGCAGGAGACTCACACATTTGTTATCTGCCTCATGCTCTCATACAGACATAACAAAAGTTCATGCATCTGGGCATTGTGGAGGATTATTTTTTTTAAATATCTAATAATCAGTTAAAATTGCTCCAGTTTGCAGAAACTGGATTCTGAATAAATTTTTAAAAAATTCCTAGACTCGGTTAGAAAGTATTCATTTATACATATATGCTTTATGGAGTGTGAAATGTTAATAGCTGTAATTTGGTTATATCTACATGTATATGAAGAAAAAAAGCAAATAATTGTAAAATTGTAAAAAATTATAAGTTGAGAGGTTTCAATCGGATGAAAGGAAGGCCCTAAAGCAACATATACAATTGGGGAAAGTTAATTGGATGTTAATTTATTAAGACTGCACCAAGTTTAATACTCAGGTTTACAGAAAACCCGTGCCGGTATGTCATTTCAATTCACTGTAAATCCAAAAGATTTGTTAGAGGACCTTGTACTTGGGATCATGAAGGTGTACAGTGAAACCTACACTTGTATACTGATCATACTTGGGGCCAGATTATAGTGTCGGTTTTTACTAGGGTTCTGATTTCTCAAAGTTCAAAATACTTTAAATTTGAGTACTGGGACCATGAACAATGCCAGTGTTTAGAGGTTGGTTGGTTTACTCAGGTGTCGGTATTTACAGGTTTCACTGTGGATTTTTATTGCAACTTCAATGCATCATGGCACATCATCTTCCACAAATAAGACAGTTTGATTGGTCAATTAAAATTTTCAAGAAGAAATCCAGAATTTCCATTGGCCAGTGCAGTGGGGAAAATTGTAAGAAAATCCAGCATATCAGTTTCCACATGTATACAAAATACGAGAATTAACGGTACCAGATATCAGTTTGCATAAAAACTGGCGCATTAAGAATAAGTTAAAATTATATAACCAATATTCAATCAAAACATCAGTCATGAAGGGGTTAATTGTTCCATAAAGTGAATGACCTACAAATATTTAATGTAGACATTGGCTGTTTATCATGTTTAAGGGAGATTCTATCACCAGTAAACAGAAGACAAACATGATAAACACCAAGTTTAGTGGCACATGTCCTGAAGACTACATGACCTCAAGCCAGATGACCTAAATGTCTGATGACCTGCAATGATGACCTCAACAGGTCCTACTGTTAGTTAAGGGGGAGTGAGTGAGTAGGATTTAACGTCGTTTTCAACATTGTTTCAGTCATATCACGATGGTGCCTACATGTGGCAGAACACAAGAGTGCTCACAGTTCCTATTATTCTGGACACTGATCAGTCCAGCCAGTACAGTCTAGCCCCCTCAAAGTTTCATGAATCTGTGGTAAATGAATGTACCTTTTTGTACAGCATGTTCACTATAAAGCTACCATTAATTCTTTAATACATAAGCAAAGCATTTGACATACAATGCCGACTCTGCCTCCATTAACTTTGAGAGTTTTTGGATTAATTTACAAAGTACTTGTGGCATAATCATCAATCATGTCAATCAGATATCCCATGTTGTAGATGATCAATGGAGCAGCAGAGTTTCCATTATCCCCAAGCACCTGGATGTTGTATACTTTTAACAGCACGGCTCTGAAACTGTGAACCTAGAGTTTACTACCATACTGTACCAGGAAGGGGGAGGGGGATTAAATTATATGTAGCTTAATCCCAGAGGCATGGCACAGAAGGAAAATATTGATCAATATACGTGTGGAACACACAAAGTATGCACATGTGATTTCTCGAACTACAACAACACACCCCTGGAAGAGGTCACATCACAAAACCCATCCTAGAAAGTACATCTCGGGCCAAAAAATATTTTTGTTTCTGATCTCAAAATTTCTTCCTCGACCCCTTAACCCTACCTGGCCTGTGAGGGGGGTTGCTCATATCTTCGGAACAACAAAAAATTGAGAGCTGAAACTTCTTGACTTTTTAGATTATCATATTGGGGTCATTTTGAGCCTATTTGCATGACCCCCCGAGCAGAGGATCATGGGTAAATTCAAAATGGCGGCCATGTGGGGTACCAGAAAAGTGATGTTTTCGGCATGTTTCTTCAAAATTTGTGCTTTTCTGTATGGAAAAGTGGGTAAACTCTATTTTATTTCATATCAGATTATTATTTACTAATTTAGCATGCAGTTTTTGCAAAGAAAAAACAAAAATAAAAAATTCAAAAATTCTGACCAAAAAATGGTCCAAAAATGCTGTTATGAAGAATGACGTCAGTGACGTCATCATGGCGGCCATCTTGGATTTTTTACATTTTCTTGTAGAGCTTGACCCAATGATATAGTGTGGTAAGTTTCAGCCCCCTAGCCTCAGCAATAGCGAAAATATATGGGGGGGCACTTTCCGCCCCTCCATAGTCACCCGCCTAGAATGTGTCTGTTATGTGAAGTTGAGCGTTTCAGAAGGCTGCCAGCTGTTAAAATAGTTGTGAAATGAATGTTTCAGGTTGGAGGTACATGTACGACATATGTATGACATATTACTATGTTTTTCATTGTCATGAATGGGGGCTCTTCCAGAATGAAAAAAAAAGAACAAAACAAAAGCTGTGTTGGGGTCTTTCACGGGAAACAAAATTATGCTTTTTTGGCCTTAGGTAAAATAAGTCTTTTGTTTCGGTTTAAAAACGCTTTACTTATTCCAGAAGAGCCCAGATTCGGCACAGCAGTGTGTTAGCCAGAGGGATGTGCAGGAGTGATTCAAATTGATTCCAATTTGCACTGATAGAGATAAGAAGTGCAAACAGTTTCGTGAAAAGCAGAAATTTGCACACTCAGTTTGTACGGTTATATTTCTGGCTAATACACTGTGGCACAGTGATAAACGTTAAATCATAGCATGGTACTATGTCATGCACTAAAACCGAAAGTCATTTTTCAAAACTATAAATTTATACAGCTACATGTACATGTAACAACCTTCTGACACTTATCATATTACAGACAAGTGCAAGTTTGGTGTGCAAACAGAAACCAAAGAGATTTTTTGTTTGGCCTTAGCCCAGCTCATACCAGTCTCTCCATGGACATGCCAGTCTCACCAGGCATACTATGGATTAGTGATGAAGACTTGAAATTATATTTACACACCGTCAACAGTGTTGTCTATGCTCAGGGGGGCTTCATGCCTTGGCAGGACTTTTAAAAAGTTCAAAACAACAAATTATGTTCAACAAAGAACTGGAACAATCTGAATCAAGTTGATTTATAGAGCTTCATTCAAACTTGTTTTGCCAAGCCCAAGGACACAATGCGACAACAGACAAAAGATGTGACATATGTACAGGAAAGGGAGAGTGGATTGAAGGGAGAAAACTTTCATCAAGTAATATGTGGACTGAAACTAAAATAATACTATATGTTTATATAACAGACACAAGAAATAAAAGTATACAAGCAGACTAAATGTAGCAGTCTCTCAGTTTTAAGGGGAGTGATCACTCTCGCACTCCCATCACTCTTCTGGGGTTTTTTTCAGGAGAGCTAGCAGGGTTGGTACATGTATATGGTAGAGCACAATTAAGAGACATTATCCTAACATTATCTCAGAATGTCACGCCATGCTATAGTTTATGGTTGGGTCAAATTTATCCCCGGACATTTCGGACACCAGCTGGAACAACAGGGGTCGAAATAATGCTTGTCTATTTGTCTTTGACAGGTGCTTTTTTCATAGTGACAAGTAAAACATGAGATTGATCTAATCAAAACCCCTCAGCTTTCCCCAAGTGATTGTGACCCATGTGTAGTGTGAATTGGGGAAGAGATAGTTCTATGTGGGATGATCAAGATATACCGGTAGTTGGTTACATTCAGGCATATAGGACAGAAATAGAAAAATTATATATCTGTAAAGGGGCATAACTCTGTAAAATATAGGTCGAGGGGAGCCACTTTCGATAGGCGTCTGACTTAGCACTCTGTAAAATAAGAACCGAGACGAATAAGCTGTACCGAACTTGGATCTGCAGATTTAACTTGTACATTCAGCTAACAAAATTGGAGATTATTACATCTGAAAGGGGCATAACTCCATAAGCTGAGGCGAGAAATCCTTTGTTGGCTTGTAGAATACAACAATATAAATAAGTTTCAAAATATAGTAGCTATACCAAACACAGTTCTGCAGATATAGTTGGTTACATTCAGGCATATAGGACAGAAATAGAAATTAATATATCAGTAAAGGGGCATAACTCTGTAAAGTATGGGCCACTTACGATAGGCGTCGGACTTAGCACTACTGTAAAATAAGAACCGAGACGAATAAGCTGTACTGAACACGGATCTGCAGATATAACTTGTACATTCAACTACAGATAACAAAATCGAAGATTATTACATCCGAAAGGGGCATAACTCCATAAGTCGAGGCGAGTAATCCTTTGTTGGCTTGTAGAATACAACAATATAAATAAGTTTCCAAAATATAGTAGCTATACCAAACACAGTTCTGCAGAGATAGTTGGTTATATTCAGGCATATAGGACAGAAATAGAAATTCATATATCTGTAAAGGGGTAGAACTCTGTAAAATATGGGCCGAGGGAAGCCACTTTCAATAGGCGTCTGACTTAGCACTAGATAAATAAGTGTAGAAAATTTGGTGGTTGTATCTCAAGCGGTTTTGCCTAAAATGCGTTAACGGACGGACGGACGTACATGGCAACGACAATACCCCAAGGCCAAAATGGCCGCGGGGTAACAAAAAAAAATCACTTGTCACTGGAAACAACAAATTTTTAGGGAACATTTCAAATCCTGCTTTGATCTCACAAGGTAACATGTTCAATAGGTACAGATACTAATGAGTGACTGAGTGAGTGAATATTATTTAACGTCGCTTTCAACTATTGTATCATGATGTTGGGTCCTATTCCGTTTCACACCCAGGAACCACACGGGTGGGGTCCTATTCCTTTTCACACCCGAGAACCCCACAGGTGCCTCAGTTAGTCAACTCTTACGACAAGCTCTCTGAGGGGCTGAGGCCTATTCTTACCATGACCTGCGGTGTGCACAACGACATCCCAGGTCAATCCCCAGAAGCCTCACAGGGCCAGATACTAATGATACTACCTGAGACTGTATTGTAGTCTTGCAATACTGTAATAATGGGTTTTCCGACTGTTGAGTGACCATTTTCTTAAACACATTTTAGAAGTAATACTTTTCGGTATATAACTGAGTAGAAGTTAGCAAATAACAAGTGAAAAATAAATCACTTGTCACCCGAGACTACTTTTTGGGGAAAATTTCAACCGCTGGAACAAATAATAATCAAAGAGGAGGAGGAGGGAATTTGGCTTAATGTCACACTCAAATAACCAAAGAGTAACACAGTAGTGAACAGTTGTGAACCCACATGATGTCACTGATTGCAACACACCATGCAGGGTATAAATTTAGGCCTGATCATGGTAACCACTTTGTCACAGCTAGGTAATAGATTACCACCAGTCAAGGGAGTTGTGCCGTGCGCAGAGTGGTGAACCACTAGGGCCCAGCCGCCAAAGACGCTTTTATGCTCAGATATGCTATCAGAACCATTTCCCAGCACCTGAGAGTCCCAAGATCAAGGTTGACTTTCATCCTTTAAAACAAAATAAAATATCAGTTATGCAAATTTGAATATAGTTTTTTTTTACTTTGTGATAATTTTCCACTCAAATTTGATGTCATATTTTTCCTGCAATTCCATCAAATCTGCAAAATCAGACATGACAATTGCCAGAGCTGTATTAGTATTTGGCTCCTTTCATAAACATCTCACGTAAACTGGAGCCATGGGCGGGTTGAGATGTGGCGGCTGGTGGTGTGCTGTTTTGCAAACCAGTTTGCAGCAGTTTCAGTTTCGACAGAAGTTTTGGAGGTTGTGACTTTTCTCTTCGCCCAGTCTTGAAGGGAGTCTGATTTATATTTCTTAAAAAACACATTTTGCTATTGAAAAATTTATTGTGTTTTTTTTCTAAGTATGTAAATAAGTATATTGTCTGCTTTATTGTCTTTTTTCATTTTTTTTAAACATTTTATTGTGTTTTTCTCTGTACATGTATGCAAATCATTATATGTATGTTATCTGAGGGAAGTGACCTGTGGTCTTGTGACTATGCATGATCCTCATAAAACTAAATATAGTTTTATTAATGTGTATCAGTTATTTAAACAAACTTACAATCAACCAATGCGGGAATTATTTAGTGTGTATGGAAGAAGTTCAAAACTACATGTATTAAATTCTTCAAAACTATTAACCCATGTTTTATTAAATATTGAAATTCTTTTACATTTCAATGTTAAGAGGAAATAGGACCAGGAATGCTCACTAAATAAATTTTCACAGCCATCGCTAGTCTTTTGGCAATTTCTTTCCAATGGCTTAGAGTACATGAAAATTCACTCACTTGTCAATTTAGACACGAGAAAGACATTGAAAGAAGATGAGAAAAAAATTCTTACTTACATTTATTTTGTATGTTGCTTTTATGTCAGCATTAGTGGTCCTATTAAACCATACTAACTTTTACCTTTCAACTGTGAATTTGATCAACAGCCAGTTCCAACATGTCCAAGATCTGTCATTTCATCCTGTATGTTGAATTTGTTACAATCAATTATTTTCTTTCCACTCATTATCTTTAATTGAATACCTCAATAGAACAATTCTGTTAGCAAAACAATCCGAAAATCGGGCACCAGGAATACATATTTTTTTTTTATTAAAGGCAATACCCGGTTTCGCAGTTCCAAATTTACAACAACAACACCATGTTAAATGTACTGCATTGTGGTCTAGGAGAGGAAATGATTTCACTTCCGGTTTCACTAGTTTAACATGGGA
Organism: Hanleya hanleyi; assembly: GCA_036873755.1. Classification (NCBI taxonomy): domain Eukaryota; kingdom Metazoa; phylum Mollusca; class Polyplacophora; order Lepidopleurida; family Hanleyidae; genus Hanleya; species Hanleya hanleyi. The sequence goes on from JAVTVY010004628.1 coordinate 11,450, forward strand.
GGCCCAGTGTGCGGACTCTTTGACTAATGATTTTACTAAAACTAATTGATAAATTGTAACGTAAAATGAATCAGGAAATATGTCAATTTTCAGTCATACATATTTTGAGAGATAAATGGTTGCTTTATACCGTAAAAAATGGAGTGAGTGAGTAGTAGGGTTTAACGTCATTTTCAACCTTGTTTCAATTATATCATGACGGTGCCTACATGTACCAGAACACGAGAGTTCCTATTACCCTGGACACTGATCAGCCCAGCCAGTACAGCACCCGGTCACCCATCCAAGTATTGACCGAGCTTAACGTTTCTTAACTTTGGTGATCTGATGAGAACCGGTGTATCTAACGCAATAAGCCGTATCTCCGTAAAAATGGGCAGTTGTTACCCGCCATTATAGTAACTGCACAAAGGTTATGTATCTGAATGTTGATCTTATGGAAGATGTACCGGGGTACCCCAGTTACGGTCGGGAACAGCCAATTGTGATGCAGGTGGGCTAGCCATATGACGTCATTGAAAGTGTCGCCATGTGAGAAGTATCAGAATTTGAAGGCAAAAAAAACGACATCTATTGTTTTATTTCATGAGCAATTTATAGCATGATTTGGCTTGATAGGCAATAAATGAATCTCAAGTGTTAGAATATAAGGTTCAAGGATACATTTGCACATATATATACTCACTAATCTTGAAGGATGCATGGTCTAATCGGACAGATTAGATGACCCTCTTTCGACTTCTCATTCGTGGTCATTTTTGATTGCCAAAAGAGTTCCAACTAAGGGAGGTAATCGCGGCGGTTTTTAACAAAAAAATCCATAAGTAAAATTAGCAAAATGATGCATATCCAAACATAGAAATTAAGCGATTTTGGGTTTAAAAATTGCAGAATATTATAAATCTCAATTATTTGCCAAGTTATAGTAAGGTGGTGGGGGTGCAGGCTGGAAATTTGTTGAATGAATGATAGAGGGCATATTTTAATTAAGCAGAAATTGCAAATAAAATTCAATATAAAATCAAGTTTATGAAGGAATCCTATTAAACCCATATATTCATGGAGGAAATATTCCTCCGTATTTTCCAAAAGTGAATTCGGAGGTACAAACATATCCGTTGTGGTGCGTAATTTAGTTTGTATTGGCTATTTAAATATACATTTATATATTGCCTTTCAATCGGGAATTCTCGGAGAATTTCGTCGATATTTCACTCGGGAGATTCCGAAGAAAATTGGCCAATGTTAGCGACTTTGCTAGTCACGAACAGATGGAGAACAAAGGTCGCCGAATGCAGACAAAAGAAACACGACAGGAGATCGTTTCTTTGGTCTGACAGATTTATCTCCCATCCTTCAGGCAGCCTCCTGCAGTCGGTCCCGTGTTGTACGCCATAGACGATTTGGCGAATTCATGTCCACTTTTTTTGAGTAAGTATGGACCATTTACAGCACAATTCATGATGGTAAGTCGATCTAATAAGATTTTATTACTTTATCGGGCCCATGCGAACAGTTAGAGAGGTATTTCAGGATAGATATAATGACATTTAAAAACAGCCTAGCAAGCCTAATGCAGGGCAGTCCGAGACAATATCATGGATTGTTTTGGGGCACCAAGGTTCACTTGGGCCATGATTTAGGCATTCGATGGGAGAAATATGGTGGTGTTGTTGTTGTAATCATACGATCAATGTTGTTGTTGTCTTCCTTGATCAGTTGATGGTACTGTCAAGTGATGCTGCCAATAGTCTCTATGCAAAAGTCAGAACTCTGTGTAGTCTTCATATAAAATATCAATGTTGCGTTATATTAAATAAGACGAAAAGTGGGGTCCGAGTAGTAGAAAGTTCAATCATTCGCCCCATGATTTGGCGAATGAACAAGCGATTTCATTCACCCTTTCCGCCTAGCTTTTACAAAACACACGCCGAGATGTAGTATTATGTTACATTCCAAGGAATTCAGAAATTTATATTATCCATACACATCAGTTACCCAGAAAAAGAAGCAAAATTACATCGAGTATTTTCACTTTTCGGCACCGCCTTTGACAGCTAAGCATCTACAAAAACTTGATCAAATGGCACAGGCGAATACGGATTTGGTCTCAGGCAACCACAAATGTTTAACCGCAAAATTATGCGGTTCGGACATGTGGAGTTTCGCCAACCACTGACCATAGCACAGTTGGGCGGCGGTCTACTTGGGCTGTAGGGTCATTACTCACATTATCAAATCGAAAAACTATTCTTGAGATGGAACTGTTTACAGAAATTCCACCGTGACGGAATCGCGGAGTGGAAGGTACTTTAAAACCTAAAGCGCTCTTTATTGAAACTGATGTGTTCTGTATATGCAGAATCTCCACGCCAGGTTTTTCGCTGTCAAATAAAGTTTCAAATAAAGTATCATATCCTCCGAAATATTTCAGAAGTTTCGGTATGTAATCTTTGGAAATCACAGATAAAGTCCACAGTTTGACTAGTATTGCTTGTCTAATTTTGTTCATATTTTGTTTTTTCAAACTGCAGATAATTTGCTTTAACATACACCCATGAATGATAATACTTTTTTTGTCTCGTGCAGTGGTTGGGTCTTCACACTGGTTAAATCTATTCCGTGGCGGAATCACAGCAATTTCGTGACGGAATAACGAGTGCGCATTTTAAATCTTCTCGGTAAAATTGCTTTATCAATTACACATTTTATTCCTAGGATGAATTTATCACTTTTAATTATGAAATTAGGATCCTGAATTGTAATTATTTTGTCCAATGTAGACCGGTACATGCAGTTCCTGCATGTCAGTTTCTCGATTGATCAGGTTTATAAATTGTCGAAAATAAAATTCGCGCTTAAAACACATTTTTGGGGGGTGTTATTGGCGCCTTCCTGGATATTATCGGAAGCGAATTGAAAAAAGTATGCTATTATAGCTACGAAAAAAATATGGAGTGAATTTCTGTGAAAAGAGTCGTTTTTTTTGGAGATGGGATGGGCAATTTACGTGGAATCATGCTAAGCGGCCTATAGGGTCATCGGTGAGAGGATATAAACATGTTTAGGAAAAGTTAATCTCAAGTTCTGCGCAAGTTGGTTTGATTCTTATGTGAATTTTAAACCATCGCTAACAATAGACCGTTTGGTTTCATTCCAAAATACCCCATGCGCAAGAAATCCACGAATAAGTGGACTTCACTAAGAGTAAACTCTTTTCACACTAAACAAATGTACTCCATTTTCATGAAAGCCATATAAACTAACATGCCGTGCGTTTTTGTTGATCGCTTTCTGTAATCTCCAGGAACACATCTTTTCGACGGAAAAAGGTGATTCGAGTGCAAACATTTGTTCCACTGCCACATAATCAACTGGGGCAATTCGAATAGATTGAAAAGTTGCATTTTACGAGAATTTAAAATGAAAAGAGATGGAATTATATCATGTAAACCATCTGTAATATCGCCTTTTGTATCGAGATAATGTTAGTACACTATAGTCAACATTAACTTGTTTTATAGCGCTTAAACACTTTGTTGGCATGTCCCCGTGGACAGTCATAGAAGTTTTCAAGAAATCAGAGCTTAATTTGTATTTTGCAAGAAAAACAAAGAGTAGTGTGACAATGTGCGCTTCAGCTCACATGATAAGGATCAGGACTACTGTCGTCATCGTGATCAGGGTTAACGGAGAAGCAAAAAGACCAAAGGACGAGCAGAAGAGTCACTGTGGAGCAGGCCTGTTCAAGGTAGGAGCAGACTGATAGAATTAAGGGGGGAGCAGAAGAGTTAAAAGAGGAGAAAGGTTGGGATCATTTTCAAAATCCGAATCATGATAAGGGGACAAGATGAGCTGTAGAAGAAGTTGTAAAACCCGTTTAAGTTCAAGGACTCGATCAATCAGAATCAACTAGGCGACCACCATGTTTGATGATGTTGATATAATTTGTAAAGAATCGTCGATCTTATTTCGGTATAACCCACATTCATTGTTGCAGGGAAATCTAAACAGATCGCTGTAGTTTAAACAAAGGAAATCCCTCTTATAGTTCCCATTTCATACCTGGATGTTTGACTGGAGTGTGAAAAGTCGACCAATCAGAATCGCGTATCGACCGTCATGTTTTATCATGTGACAGCTCATAAAATCGTCCACTCTATATCAGTAAATCATCAGATCGAGTAGTACAAATGGATCGATATGAGACAACGCTTATTAGACTTATGGGGTCGAACATTTTTTGCAACAGATTCCTATAGATCGAAGTTGGAAAGTTTCTGCATGCCTATGTCGGGATAAAGACAGTTTAATTTACGTCATTTTCTAAACGAAAAATCTGCAAGGAATATCAAAGTTCAATTTGGTCTCATAGATGATATCGTACGAAAGAAAAAAAGCTGAAACGAAAAGAAAAAATGAATGTAGATGCCGTGAATCGTTAAATCATCAGATGTCACCCATACCAGAATGGATACTCATATCATCAGTCGACTCCATCCAATTATTTCCACACAACAACCCCAGCCGTTTCAAGGTTGACTTGAATCAATTGTTGCGATTAGATCGAGGATTGGTCTGTCGAACTCGTTGAAATATTTATTCCCAAACAGTTGCAGTATAAACTCTCATCATACGGAAGTCAACTATGCGCATTTCCAACATATGAAGCGAATCCTATGTCGGAGGTACGACATCTCTTCTTCTCATAAACATGGAATTGTCTAAATTTGTGGAATTTCAACTCAAGAAATGAATTGTTTTCAACCAATCGGCAGTGGAACGAATGTAATGTGTAGAGGTTAGACCATCTTCACAAATTGCAGTTGACGCTCATGTCGAGTTTACGCTGTCGGGTCAGGGTACGGAATATGCACATCTTAGACGTAATAGACTATACGTTAAGGCCAAAGTGATGCAAAGAGATGGAACTCCCTCCACAGAAAAGGGAAATGCGGTCACATAAACTTATTATTACAGTCAGGTTATCGAGAGTCGATGTCGCAATTTAGGGGAAACATAACTTCCTACTCAATGGATACAGTCAAACAGTAGTGAAGACACGAAAAATACTCAACTTTCAACGCAACTACACGTTAAGGATACTGTGACCCTTTCAATGCAACTATACGTTAAGGATACTCTAACCCTTTCAACGCAACTACACGTTAAGGATACTGTGACCATTTAGATGGCGATGACCCATTTTTGGGATTATGAGCAGGATTATTATTTAGACGACAACAATAAGAGTGGGACATTTGAAATGGAAGGTTCCATTCTACTAAATGCACTCCATCAAAATCGTTACATACTCAAGGGAATTGACGTCACCGTGAAATTAAGCCGAAACCTACCACAGTCTATCTTCATGTCAACCGAGGAAAACTCAAGCTTATAAACTCGTTATTAAAGGTATTCACTTGAAAGTATTGAAAGTTCGAATGAATACTGCTGTTATATTGGGTCATACTCAAGCTCTTCTAGAAACTATCGCAAAATATCCATTCACCCAGAGGCAAGCTCGTATGTCTACCAGATCGGTTGGATAGATTATGTACAAATGAAATAATATGTTTCAGTCCATAACTCCTTCCAGATTGATAGTTGGATTTGTTTCATCGAAAGCTGCAAATGGAGATTATAAAGCCAATCCCTTCAACTTCCGTCAGTTCAATCTGACTAATGTCTCGATGTATGCTGATGGAGTAAATACCACAGACCTTTCCATACTTACACAGTATGAGACATATCAAGAAATATTTCGCATTTCTTCAGCATATGTCACTCTGTTCCATGTTATTTGGAAAGACAAGGAGCGAGTTGGAAAATGACTTCAGACAAGACAATTTTTCCATAGGATATGCATTGTACGCTTTTACCATAGAACCATCATTTTAATCCATATATGATTCATTTCTTCTAAAATAGCCACGTTCGACTAGAAGTAACCTTCGAAAAGTACAAGCTGCGTATTATACGCTGAATTTTCATCATATTTCGAAGTGGACCATTCTCGGAACATCTACAATAGACGATCAAAAAACAGATGAGTTACTGTGCGCGATACATTCGGATCCGTACCTAGAAGTATATATCGAGCATTTCTCCTGGAATATGATATTCCAACGCGTACCGATTCTGCCATCTTGAATTGATATTTCTTAGATTCATATGGACATCCTCCAAACTTTTATAACATCAACTTCGTCAAGACTCACACGTGGACTACTATAGTTGGAGACATATACCCTCATACAATTGTTAATTATTTCTGTTCCAACCAATGCCATAATGACTGTGTGCATGACTTTATTTTCAATTATTTCAGAAGTTGCTTGCGTGTAGCTCATTTGAATTACAAGCGTCTGGTCCGTCATTCATAATTCAGCCGTCGTCCATTAAAGAATAGCCGCGTCCATAATCCAAAGACCTATTCCATATTCCATATAACAGCATTAGCACCAAATTCAAATTACGCTTTGATTGTGACTGAGATCTTCTCCAATCATGTAAAAGTTTGCATCGTTGAATAATATATCAATAAAAGATGTTGAAATGCAGCATTTGTATTTTGTTGTTGTTTTGGTCGTCTATATGAATTTTCGCATTTACACCCTTCCTATACTCCATGGTATATGGAGAATTGGTCTGATGATTTCTCTTCATTCCTCGTAATAAGTATATATGTGAAGGGATAGAAGGTATGCCTCTTCCTTGTCTATTTCTTTCTCGACACCTTTCACCGATCCCTCCAAATTTCACATTACATTTGATGAGAGCAGATATAGCGTTCCCTTGTCTGAACTAAGTAAAGACTATTCTGTGAAGTCATGTGACGCAGTCAGTATGTCGGCACCTCTTCCCACTTCCCTTATATGTGTTGTAATCAAGATGCGTATAATCTTCAAATACAAGCGTCTAGTCCTTCATTCAATATTCAGCCATCGTCCGTTAAAGAATTTCCGCGTCCATAATGCATATTCCATATAACAGCAAAGACATCTTCCATATAACAGCATTAGCACCAAATTTAAAAAAAGACAATCATAAACATAGGATAGTTTCCTGCAAGAGAGAAGCGGTCAACAGTTTTCGCCATCAATCTTGCACGCTACGCTCGTATTTTGCTATCAGCATGCGATATGTATCGCCAAATTTGAGAAACGTTGAGTGAAGGATCTAGCAAATGCTTCTAGGCCGAATATGTATACGCCATATGCAAGTCCCTCTGGAATATTGCTGTTCAGAAGGTGTTAGTTTACGATCTCTTTTGTCGTAAAGTCGACCAGAGATAAGGCCCGCTTCATTTTTATAGAGATATGGGTCTAAATATGATGGGCTTTTAGGGATATCTGGAGATTCCTTCAAATCCAGTGAAGGCGGATATATATCCCCCAATGCGTCATTTGTATAGCGATTATCCGCAGCGAGAAGATCGTCTATAGTTTGGTGAGTGAGAAGGAACGGGCTTTGAAATGTTCGTTTTTTGAAATCGCCTGCATATAGTCCTTTTCATAAGAGAACAGATATAGGCCAGCCGAAAGGGGTGCACAATTAGTACACATAAGAATACCTATATGCTGTAGATACATTGTGTTGCAAAATTCAATATAGATAGTATTAATGAGAAACTCAAGCAATTCTATAAAAACCTGTTCGCTATACATTTAAGAGAAGTGGAGTTAGGTCCACTGGGATAGATAATTTATGAGCTACAGATCTGACTGATGTAGTAAGTTCAATATAGCAATAGGATCAATGTTTTTCTCATAACTATCAACATCTTCTTCAAAGACTTATAGATAGTACTCATAGCTACACCAATACATTGTAGAGGGATTGAAGAAGATATTTGAAGAAGGGAGACAATCCACCCTTCTCTGCTTTGGAGAAAAGGAGCCGATATACAAACAGGTGGGTTAAAGCATATTCAAAGAAGAAAGGTGTTAAACAAATTTATCGTTATAAAAATCTTGTCAGATATTGTACACGATTACAGTCATCGACCTCACAGATCCTTGAATCAGAGAGTTCCGATAGAGAAAACCAAAGAGAATGAATAGTTGGCGTGGGAGGAGCTACGTTGCAGAACGCCAGAAGAAGCGACAACAGATCAATGTTTTTTGTCCCTATAAGTGCCCATATAAGCATCCCTGCAAGTTTCCATTGGGCCATCCTTTTAGGAATTCGCATGCTAAATATATATTTCAAATGGACTATCAAGCAAAGTGGGACGAAGGAATTGTTTAACCCTACCAGGCCTTGGGGGGGGGGGAGGCAAAATGCCCCCTACCAAACTTTTCGCGCTCTCTCCGGAACGACAAAAACCGGAGAGCTGAAACTTCGTGACTTTATAGCTTATCATATTGGGGTCATTTTGAGTCTATTTCCATAACCCCCCGAACAAAAGATCACGAGAAAATTCAAGATGGCGGCCACGTGGGGTACCAGAAAAATGATGTTTTTGTCATATTTCTTCAAAGTTTTTGTTTTTCCGCGATGAAAAGTAGACAGAAACTATTTTATGTCACATCACATTGATATTTATTAATTTATCATGCAGTTTTTGCGGAGAAATTGCATAAATAAAAAAATCGGAAAATCTGACCGAAAATCGACCAAAAAATGCTGTTCTTGATAATGACGTCACTGTGACGTCATCAAAGCAGTCATCTTGGATTTTTTTTACATTTTAAGGTAGAGCTTGACACAAGGGTATAGTTCAGCTCCCTAGCTCAAGGGGTAGGAAAAATAATTAGGAGGGGGCCCATTTCGCCCCCCCCCCCTCCCACCCAGGCCTGGACAGGTCCCAAAAAGCCCAGGCCAGATAGGGTTAAAGCTCAACATATGTTTCGAAGGAACGGTATAAATATATACTAATTAGTTGATTCCATGGATGAGTCTATCGAAGCAAGTTTCTATCAAGAAGACCTGCAAAGTTATAAAAAAAACCCGGATGTATTATGGCGGATTGATACTAAAGATACTAGATACACGTCATCCTGGAGGTGGGATAGACATTTTTTTAAATAGGAGGATATCGAGAATATACAGATGTGTTCAATTTTCGATCTGAAATGGTATATTAGGATTTTATCGAATGAAATATCATTCTTATTGGAGAAACCAAAGAACGCGTCACATCGTCAGGTCATACCTATAGCTTTATCATGTTGGGAAAAGAAGATTATATTTGCACAGAATTGTACGAAGACCAAGCTAAAGCTTTCGTGAGGGCTGACGCTAATCAGAATGATGGAAGGAGATTATAAATAGAGTTGCTTCGCATTTTTTCTATGTTCATATGGGTTATTCCTACGAAGTAGGCTACAGATTGCAAATTGTCCGGTAATGAGTGAGTGAGTCAGTGAGTCCATCCGAATCCTTTCGTCGTCAAAATAAGGAGAACCGTTGACATTAGAACCTTGATTTTTGGCATGAAGGTGCATTAGGGGACTGTTACCAACAAGTTCTGAGCTGACCTACTTTTGATGAAAATTTCTGGTGATTTTTGATCAAAATCACTGGTGATTCTGACTTGGGCAGTGCCCATCTTAGTATAGGCAGGATTTCAACTGGGGGTGGGAATTTCCAAGAGTTCAGTTCGCGTCGGAGTCCTAATGCCTACCCTACTTCGTAGGTCCTTTTACGTTAGTCACACTGCTCATGTGTTTAAAGTTTCACTCTTGTAGTAGTAAGAAAGGGGGGATTCAAAAACACCTAGATCGTGGTGTTATTACTTTAATACTAGAGAAACACCGCCATGTTGATGCGGTGTCGGGGCGGTGTTGCCGCGGGTGCTGTTCGTTAATGACTCATCAACGCGTGACTAATGCGGTACGCGTATAACGCCTATAGGCACGATGGTGTAGGCGTATGACAACGCCGATTCACCGGCCCGTGTCTATAGCCGGAGGGGAGATGCGCTGTTCGAGGTTATCGTTTATATTTATATATATATTTATATAGGTTGTACCTATAGCCCCCCGGAGGAATGCGGTGTTCATCGGACGGTGTCACCGCGCGGGTGGTCCGCGATCCATCGCGCGCGCGCGCCGGTCGACCCGGTTCGCGCGAGGAGCGTGACTAATGCGGTGTTCTAGGTCGGCTATTTACGAATCGCCCGAGGATATAATCGTCGATCGACCCCCGGTTTGCGGTGTTCGCGTGACTCACGGTGTAATTATAGCCTATCGACCTACCTTTAAGACTCCACCATAACTAGATCACCATAAGTAGACCACTAGGTCACCATAAGTAAGTAGACCACCACTCTGTCTCCATAAACAGGTCACCATATCGTCGTATGACCTTATATAATCAGGGTGGTAGGTCGAGACTATCTTTGTAACTAGGTTAGTAGGTCGAGATGTCGTCAAGGATGGTCAACTGATGAAATAACCAATGCGTATATAAAGACTTCTCATGTGCTTCTTACTTTATTCTACGACTGTCGCACCTGTAAAAGCCGATATGTATAGACTAATGAGTAACCTTTACGCTCTAGTGAGCGGTGAAGGAAATTCTCCTCAAGTAACATTTCAACGTATACGGCATAATGGGCAGATTATAAAACCTTATGGTGTTGCCATACGACTGACGAGAGATGGGTGGTTTTCATTCAAACAATTCCTGCCTAGAGTGGATAGAATGATTCAGGCTAAAGAGACGGTTGAAACTCCATTCAAGCTACAAGATAATATATACATTAGCACTGCAGCATATGAAGGGGAATGGTTCGTCCACATAAGAGAGTGGTACCTAAAATCACCAACCAGCGAGTTGAAACGGGGAATGGTTCGTCCACATAAGAGAGTGGTACCTAAAATCACCAACCAGCGAGTTGAAACCAGGTCGGAACGGACACACGCTGAACATGAAAGGCTGGGATATGCTGAAAAAACTCATTCCTATCATTGAGACCAACATGATTGAAATAGAACAGTGTTCCGTCAACAACGAATTCAACAAGTCTATAACAGGACCAATTCTCCCACCTAAACCAGTTGGATCTGCCGCGAGTGATCTACCGAGCGAAAATATGGTGAATGATAATGGTGGATATTCATACGATGAAGCGGACGGCGTCTCTATGTGCGGCATTTTACACCACAACCAAATGGAACAGTTGTATTGTGGCATGTGCAATCCTATGGGGGCGGGACTACTTCACTGATGAAAACTCAAACAATGTGAACATTAGAAGAAAGACTGTTTCTATTTCGTCATTCATATATGGGACTACATAACGTTAAACATTTTTTCCTAACCCTTCACGCTATTAATGGGAGAAGGCTTCGTGTAATAAGTGAGACTTACCGCTGGTGTCGTTGTACATCGACTTGTGTATACCGTTATTAACTGTAAGACTGGTCGATCTCGCTTAAAATCAAAATCGGTTACCTGAATTTCGTCTATTTGTTCGGGTATTCCCCCGTGCTACGTCGCATGACGCCACAGCCAATGGTGAACGGTTGCACAATCCCGACGCTATGTTGTGCAATTCAGCTGATTTCACTATCATCTAATATATAGAGCGAGGAATTTCCATGACGTATAATCAATATGACAGCAATGAGAAAATAATCATGACAGCAATGAGAAAAAATTCTGCCGAATCAACGATATTATTCAATATTCTGCAATATTGAGTGAATGCCGCATTTTCATGTAAAAACCTATTCCCCTACTTACTCATTCTGTCAGTTGTATTAAATGTTTTCAGTTTATACCGTCACATCTTGTGTGCGTTTTCAATACTACTAGTGTATACCCATATTCTACTACAGCAAGTTGTCAATTGAAGACTGTATACAATGTTTACAGCTTATAAAACTGGACAGTCTCCTCGGCTTCAGCGATAATGACGTCACCAAAAACTGTCCCTGATCTAACAGACCTATATCCTGTTGTCGGAAACATACTGTTACTTGCTTATTTTTCTATATAACGTCATTCCTAATTCTGTATCGCTGACGTGTATATTTTTCTGGAAAACATTTCGAAAGTCTGCCGACATTGCATTTTTCGACTATTGTATATAAGCCATCATGTCCTATACGAACATGTAACAATCTGTGACCATCTTACTTTACAGGTAAGGCACTTCAAGTTTGTGACCTGAACATACTATGTCAACCTGTACCCTTGCTATGTTCACGTTTGTCTATCACAATACCAAAGTAACCTCCTCAGCATAGTCTACGTCACTGTGCTGTGTCAGCGATCATCAAACATTTTTTTACCCCGTGAAAATCTCAACTTTATGTCTAATGTAAGAATTAATAGAGCGTGACATTCTCTCGTACTCTACAGATTTGCGAGTTCAACGTACGAAAGTCTCGTTAACGATCTATAATCGACTATAGGCCAAATGACATGAGGGAGAGGTCAACCTCATTAGTTCCGCATGACTGGAATTGAATATGACACATGTTCACAGTCTATACAATCTTGAGACAAGTTTGAAAGCGCTGAACTAGAACTTCCGGGTCACCGACTTAAATATCTTAATAAAGTGGTATGAATTATCCTTTAAACTTGTGCAAGGTGTAAAATAGTGAATAAAACAGCATGACCAGTGTCTTTTTGTTGATAAAATATTTGATGTTATTAATAACGTCAAAGCTTTATGGAGACGCAGCTGGAAACTGGAAATTATCTTCTTCAATCGACTTTGAGTGACAACGAGGACTCCAAAAACGTCCATTCCCAATAAAAAACCCTGTAATTCCCCGAGAATCGTCCTAGAGACGAAACTTATACCGTTGTATAGACTGTGTGTCCGCCATACTTCGTCAAACACCTCTTTACGACATGCCTTGTTGTCATACCTATATCATAACTCTATGAGAGAGATTTTTGCATTCCTTTAGAAACCGTTGAACGCCTCACTACTGTCGCTTTATCATGCCGGCAGAAGACAATCCTGATTATGTAGATATGTGGATTAAATTTTATCGAGATCAGAGTAGAGCTTACCTAAAGGAGGGAATTTGTGAGATTGGGGGACAGAGAGTGCATTCTCCTCCAAACTCTCTTAATATTGCACAAGGCAACAGTACGGTGAACTCGACTAACAAATCGCGTACAAGAGAAATGACAGTTGAACTAATTTCACCGGCACAGCAAGTTGTAGAGCAGGCTAAAGCAGAACTATGTAGACAGCGTCGCAAAGTAAGCGTGCAAGTGCCAGTAAAGGGAACGCGGAAATAGGAGGAGGAGGAGGAGGGTATTGGTTTTAATAGCTCTGCCATACTTAGCACTTTATATAAAGTGTGAAAGCCTGTCAGTAGTTATATAAGACGAAATTCCTTATTAAAAATGAGGGTGAAGCGTGAAGGTGATCGCGGAGTCACGTGACATCCGGGTCAAAGCTCACATCCGGGGCAAAGGTTACTTCCGGGTCAAAGGTCACTTCCGGTCAACGGTTCAACAAGAGTGATCTCCCCCTACATAGATCTATATACGGCTATGGTATAGGTCCATACTGGCGCAGTGGATAGGCCCATACTGGGCAATTCACTCCTGGTCATTTGCGGTATGAGTTGTGAGGTCTTGTTTTCTTCGTCTCACCACGTAGCAGATGATGGTAGGGGTCCCGAAGTTACGCGGTGAATTTTTTTGAAAAAGTCACTGTGCGCATGCGCAGTATGCAGAGAGTATGGGAATAGACATTTTGGGGTCGAACTGGAGCCCTAGTGGTTCGATTGAGGTGTCATACTGAAGCACTCGTGAGGGAGCATCCGACGGGAGGGATGTGACGTGGAACTGACGTTATTCTGCGTATGCGAAGTAGACAGAGCGTGTGGAGACGTTTTGGGGTCGAGCTGGACCCCTAATGGCCCGATTGTGTCGAGTGAGGTGTCATTGTGAAGCATACATGAGAGAGCATCCGACGGGATGGGTGTGTCGTGGAGCTGACGCCAGTGTGCGCATGCGTAGTATGTAGAGTGTATGAGAATAGACGTTTTAATTTGGGGTCGAGCTGGGCCCCTAATGGTCCGATTGGGTCGAGTGAGGTATCATATTGAAGCACTCGTGAGGGATCATTCGACAGGATGGGTGTGACGTGGAACTGACGCCATTCTGCGCATGCACAGTAGACAAAGAAGCATGGGAAGGGACGTTTTTGGGGCCGATTGTGTCTAATGAGGTATCAGTGTGAAGCACTCGTGGGGGAGCATCCGACTGGATGGGGATGACGTGAAACTGTCGTCATTCTGCGCATGCTCAGTAGAAATAGGGTATGGGAAGGGAGGTTTTGGGGTATAGATGGACCACTAGTCGTCCGATTGGGTCGTGGGAGGTATCTTTGTGAAACTCTCGTAGGGAACCATCCAAATGGGCTAGTGTGTCGTCCGTTTTCATCATTCTGCGCACGCACAGACAGTGAATTGTGTGAAAAATGTATGGGAAGGGGTGTTTTGAGATCGAGGTGGACCCATAATGGTCCGAATGGATTGTGGGAGGCATCAGTGTGAAGCTCTCGTGGGAAAGCGTCAAGCTGGATAGGTATGGGATGGGAATAGAGTCTGTCTGCGCATGCGCAGTAGAAAATGGGCATTGGAATGGATGTTTTGAAGCTGAGATGGACTCATAGTGGGCCGATTGGTCCGTGGAAGGCCTTATTTTCAAGTTCTCTTGGGATAGCGTCGGATTGGATTGGTGTCTAAATACATATAGTCTGATGAGGGACACGAGTTCATCCCTATATGTACAGATCCCACCATCACCGGTCGGTGACACCACCACCACCACCACCACCACCGGACGTTGACCGCCCGTCAACGCCCGGTGCTGGTGGTATATCCCGTGGGGCGAAGCTCTTGGATCGTAGGGGCTAATATCCTACTCTGTGGGCATTTGGGGTGTACTATGTGAAGTGGCCAATCTGGAGATGCGCCGGGGTGTGTTTGAGCGATTGAGGGACCATTCTTGGTCCGAATGAGTCGTGTGAGGTGTCATCTTGTAGCAACACCCACCAACGCTTCAACGCCCTGGTGAATTAGACCTGAGGCGATGATTTTTTAGATATTCCATGGAAATGACACTAATTCATGGAAATGCGGCGATACCCGTCAACACCTGTCGTTACGCCTTAACGCCCTAGCATGACGCCATGATATAGACCACAGAGAGAGCAACAACAAGGATGACAGTCCAATCATTTTATTATCCCCTCACGTACATCATACCCACGCTAGGGAAGCCGCGTTGGGTATGTTGTGTTGCTCTTGTCCAATCAGAAGCTCCCATTTGGGGCTGCATCTGTCATATTCGTTCTTGCCCGTTAGATGTATTCTCGGCTGCTCTTATCCAATCAAAAGCCGTCCTTTGAGAAAGTTGAATGTTTGGTCATGTTTGCTCTGATCCGTATGTTCTAATCCTCACCGGGCAGGCCAGGATATTGTTCAAGCAGCATGTCCTGAAACAGTTGGTTGCGCATTCTGATTACATTTTCCATGGATTCGGTGGGTGGTGCGGGTGCGCGTGCTTGTGTGTGTGCGTGAATCTCTATATGTACAGACACCACCAACGGGCGTTGACGCCCGTCAACGCCCGGTGGTGGTGGTAGATCCCATGGGGCGGAGCTCTTGAAGCTCGGAGCTCCTGGAGCTCTTGGAGCTTCGAGCTCGGAAGTGACGTCACCGTACGCAGGCGCACGCTCCTGTGGTAGTTTTACTCTCATCGTCTTGATATGGTGTTCTATTTGGGCCAAGTTTGCGTCACGTGGGGACTTTCAGAAACTCGCCACCCGCCACACGCTGGAGAGTGCGGCGAGTTTGTTCCTATCTACCAACATTGCATCACGCCAAACTTGCACACACGGTTTCACAGGAATTGGCCTGATTTCATAATAAGGCCGACCGGCTTTTACCACATTATATATATCTTCCTACGTTTATAGTTGTTGATATCTCGGGTCATTAGCGTTTCAATGGCCTCTTTGATTGACGCGAGAATCTTGGCTCATTTTCTGCAAGAAAAGTTGACAAACCAGGTAGTTCAAAGTTCACGTTTCTTTTTAACCATTTAAAATTGACTGCTCGACATGAAAGACGAGACGTGTATTTCTATGGAAAATGGACCGTATATGACCAATTTTTCCTACATTGCGATGGATTTTCAGGAAAATTGAAGCAATTGTAAAGGGGTTGCAAGGATTTTTTTTGCAACTAAAATGGCATATGCCTTGTAGTAATGGTATAAACATTTTCTTCCAGGTGATATATGGATATAACAGGCTTGCGTTAAAGATTATTTGACTATGAGTGATCGGAGGGTGACCCCATTTTTTATTTCCGGCTGAACTGGATAACTCAAGCGTGCACCCTAATTGTAAATACTGTACAATTCTTGAATAATGGTCAAGGAAAACTTCAACTCGGTGTGATCGTCATCTTTTGAGAAAAATCCTGTGTGATATGACTATTGTATATCCTTGTTCAGATGCTTTCTCATCTCCAAAAACAGTGATACGCAAAAAAGATCTTGAGTGAAATCCGTATCTGGACCATTTGCATGCATGCATCTTTTAATCTTTGTACTAGATATAGACATTCGTGATCCAAGAATAATATACGCGTACCGCGGTAATTATGCAAGAATGGCTGCGCAGTAATTACTGTGCTCCTACCGCGTTGCTACTGCATTGCTACTGCGCGACCACCGCGTTGCTACCGTGTTGGTACTGCGCTGGTACTGGGCCTCTACCGCACCGCTACTGGGCCTCTACCGCGCAAGACTTGACTTTTAATGAGAGCGGTACTGTATAATGTCACCTAGATTTGTAATAAATCATCCATCGCCTTGTATGTCCGAGTATCAAAAGCATCATAATATTATAAATCCCGCTGCTAGTTGGCAGACTTTGCTATGACGTCAGGGGGTATGTCAAAATCGGTATCGCCACTGAACTCTATTTCACGGTTCCGGCGAGTGAGAGATCTCAGTCAACAAATCGGTTCACCTTAGATTGAATAAACTTCGCGGTTAAGCCGCTGAAGATGTCCGTTTGGATACTATATAAATGAGGAAATTTCCTATACCCATGTATGGGAAAACTTCACATAGTATAATTTTAGCAATAGGCTCTTAACCTATGAGGAAAAACAAATGTGCTGAAAAGCTTACCCATAATAATCGTTTGAAGGTAGTCCTCTGTCCATCCTCTTACTGTGCGTATGTCTTTTCGACGCTGTCACAACAAGCTATTTCATATTAAGAGAAAGGTTTTATCATGCGAGTGTTCATCTGTTGATGTCAAGCTCCTTAAATATATCATTAGTGGAGTCTGAAAATAGAACTGATGTCACCTTCCAAGGGCAAATAGATGATTCGAGAACACCGCGAGGAATTTATCACCGGTGTGGAAGATGAGTGTCAGTTTTAATTAAAAATCATTCGTGCGAGACGTAGTATCGTTTTATAATAGCGTCAAACAGCGCCATATCTGTCCTCGGGCTATGGACACGGTTGGATGAACAGACGATGAACATCGAAAACACCCCTCAAGCTATAGGTAACCTTGAACAATGTGGTGTGCACATGCACCTGTGCCAGTATCATCACCTTCCACTGCACCACCTTCCCATCCATCTGTGCCAGCGAACACCGCAAACCGGGGGTCGATCGACGATTATATCCTCGGGCGATTCGTAAATAGCCGACCTAGAACACCGCATTAGTCACGCTCCTCGCGCGAACCGGGTCAACCGGCGCGCGCGCGCGATGGATCGCGGACCACCCGCGCGGTGACACCGTCCGATGAACACCGCATTCCTCCGGGGAGCTATAGGTACAACCTATATAAATATATATATAAATATAAACGATAACCTCGAACAGCGCATCTCCCCTCCGGCTATAGACACGGGCCGGTGAATCGGCGTTGTCATACGCCTACACCATCGTGCCTATAGGCGTTATACGCGTACCGCATTAGTCACGCGTTGATGATTCATTAACGAACAGCACCCGCGGCAACACCGCACCAACATGGCGGTGTTTCTCTAGTATTAAAGTAATAACACCACGATCTAGGTGTTTTTGAATCCCCCCTTTCTTACTACTTCTTGCAAATTTTTCGATAATGAATATATAAGCTGTCTTCCAGTTTGATGATCCCATTTCTACGTCCACTAGTGTGCTTAATTAATTGTCGTCTCAAGTTTATTGATATGTGGAATGAACGGTAGATTGTATTTATATAAATCTATGTATGATATATCTGAACAAGAAGATTACATTTACCCTGTACCGCCCTCACCACAGAAATCATACATTAGTCATACCCAAACTGAGTATTATAATAATACTGAACTTTATTATATATTTTTTCTTCAACTTTTGTTGACGTCAATGCTGAAGCCTATCACGCGCGTGGCGTCACTTCGAACATCTGATGTGCGACTTACGGCAGATTGCAACATGTATGATAAGACTCGATTGGAGATATTCTTAACGAAAATATTCAAAATAATCATAATTCTTCCATAAATATGTACATTCAACGTCAAATTCAAATCATTTGCAATTGTTTCGGCCGAGGTGAATATTGAGTTTCTCTGGTTCACGAAATATCGTATTTACCGAACTGGAATTTCATAATTGTATATTATTCACCCGCGGTAGTCATTTTATGAGTTCAAGCACCGGACCGAACACATCCATACACAGATACGTGTACATATCTCACAATCATACATCTGGTCTTGCGGTGCGCGAGGAACCCACATGCCAAGAGAAACCCACGAGCACAGCCTGGGACAAATCTAACATTTTACAGTTACACCTTGGACCAAAATATTATTTCGATGTAAATATCACGGCAGATAGATGGAGACTTTAAAAACATCAGATTCGTCTTGATTCAAGGTGTCATATTTTCGATATATTTAATAATCCATGCGAAAGAATGTATGCGGAAAAAAAACAACAAACAAACAGACAAAAGCCGCATTTCAAAGGTCATGCCTCACTTTTGACTTTGAGAGTTGATTTTGGACTGTCGATGCCCAAGTCTAGACTCGAACGTGAAAATAAATACGCTCATTTAGTCAGTGTGGTTTTCTACACCCCTACTGTTCTACACCCCAACATATATTATCAAGTCCAATCACGAGATATTAAACTACCCATAATCAAAGTCCATTACAATCCGGCAGACGGGTAAGTGCTTCATCTTTTAGATGAACCTTGCATCGGCGTATTTTTTCAAAGAAATTAACTTAGGGTGGAGGCGAGAGGTGAATTTTTACAAGTATATATAGCAGAAACCTTATGGGAAAATTTAGATTTCCTATAATCTTAAGTATTCCCGGTATTTACAAAAACAGCCCATATTTAATGTGCCTGTAGAAAATTAAAGTGTATCTCAAGATTTTCCCACAGATCTCTCATCCCACATAATATCGTACATCATATACCACGTGTCCAATACACCACTCCCAACGATATTCATTTTAAATAGTCACGGACTTGACAAAGTGCTGTGTATCATTATATAATGTAAAGAGCCCAGAAGGCATGACAATGATCACATAGAAAATCTAGGAGGTAAGAATTTCAAATCAATTAGATCGCAAAGAAAAAATACTAACTTTGAAATAGATCTTCTTAAAGTTGATGTCGAATTGGTTCTTAACAGTCTAAATATATGTCCTTTGTATGATAATGTGTGTATATTCCCGAACTCAGATTGTTAGGCAACTAAATTAGTTACGCTCACGTGATCAACGTCAAACCCCGCATAGTGATTACAGCATATCAGTCCAGTGATCAACGTACGATGTCCAATAGGCAAAAATGATAACTTTCTCCGTCAGCTGGCAAGGATGATCATTTTCTGTTAAATATTCTTTGTGAAATAAATACCGTATTTGAAATGATATGTACTATAGTTGTTGTGCAGGTTATCTGGTTAAAGGTTATAGCCTACATGGAACCGGATCTTAGACAAGAGCAAGTTGTTCAAGCAAAAAACAGTTTAATGAAAAATTGAACTTAGAATTGTGATTAAATACGATGGCTAGTAGCAAAACACAAACAGGATATCCAGGTTTGGCACATCCAGAAACGCTATATGCAAGAGACAATTACAAAACGAAAACAATCAATGAGCAAATGAAATGTTTACACATACAAAAGAGATGAATATGTCAGGGTGGGTTTTTTTCACAAAATTAAATGAATTTAATAATGAAATGGATTTAATATTATGGCTGACTATTTGCCCTGTCTGGCCTGTGCGATTTGGGACCTGCCCAGGCCTGAGGGGAGTCATTTCGGCCCTCCTAAATATATTCCTTACCCCTAGCGCGAGGAAGCTGAAAGCTCTATTCGAACATGTAAACAAATCCAAGATGGTGACCATGATAACGTCACAATGACGTCATTATAAAAAGGCATTTCTTGGACGATTTTTCGATCAGTTTTGTTCTCATTTTTTTATTATGTGTTTTCTCCGCAAAAACCTCACTGAAAAGCAGGAATTTTGAAGAAAAATGACGGAAGCAGCACCTTTATGTTACCTCACATGGTCGCCATTTCCTCTGCTCGGGGAAGTATACAAATAGGCCCAAAATGACCCCAGTATGATAAACTACAAAGTCACGGAGTGTCACCTCTCAAGATTTTGTCGTCCCAGAGATAGGATAAACAGTTTGGTGGTGAGGGGGCGGCATAATGCCTACCAGGCCTGGGTAGGTTTAAGCATTTTACTGAGAAACTGAAGTACAGGAGGTGGAAAGTGATAACTTCACATAGCTAACCAGTAGCTGTGTGTGTTAGCCATAGGCGTTAGGCGTAGATGTTATGCAATTTCATGCAATTTCGGCAAAAACAATTCTTGACGTCGCCAATGCCGACTGCATTGTGAGAAAAATCACGAAACACACTTTTGTATGAAGCCATCCAGCTACATTGTAATAATTGGTTACATGTTTAACGTCTCAAAATGAAACATGATCACGTACATGTTTCATTTTGAAACGGTTTCATGTTCTAATTTGGAACACGTGAGTAGTTTTAAACCCTTATTCTGTCGTAAAATGATATCTGGGCCACATCCGGGTCAAAGGTCACATCCGGGTCACTTCCTGTGACGTCACTTTCGATCACGTGACGGCCCAGCAAGAGCTGTCTGCCCCTACATATAAGACCCCAGTGACTTCCAATGTTAATCTACGGGGAATGCATGTATGGGATTGGGGTGGTCATTTTTTTCTTGTGTATTTTACTATGGGGTGTGGCACCTTGTTTTCTTTGTCTCGCGATGTAGAACACGATGGCAGGCAGATCCAGGTGGACGTTTTCGGATCTAGGTGCACCCATAGTGGTCCGATTGGGTCGTGTGATGTGTCATCGTGAAGCTCTCGTGGGGGAGCGTCCGACTGGGTGGGTATGGCGTGGAACTGACGTCATTCTGCGCATGCGCAGTAGACAAAGTGTATGGGAATGGACGTTTTGGGGTCGAGGTGGATCCATAGTGGTCCGATTGGGTTGTGTGAGGTATCAGTTTGAAGCTCTCGTAGGCGAGTGTCCAACTGGATGGGTGTGGGGTGGAAATAGCGTCTGTCTGCTCGGAGCTCTGGGAGTGAGGCGTCCCCAACGCCCGTCTTAACGCAGTGATGCCCTCAACGCAGTGATGCCCTAACGCTGGTGAGTGAGTAAACGAGTGAGTGAGCGAGCGAGTGAATGAATGAGTGAATGAATTAGGGTGGTGAGTAAGACTGGGCGCTCAGCAACGCCATCACCACCACCACCACACACCGCCACACGCTACCACCAACACCACCAGCGCCACACACAAACACGCACACACACCACTACCACCACACACACCACACACACAAACACGCACCCACGCCCACACAAGTAGCCAGATCGAACATGGTATTCAAGGGCCAATGGTCAAAGCATGTATGTGTGATTGTATGGTCGACAATGCGTTAAGGCGTTACGACAGGTTGATAAGGCTTTAACATAGGGCGTTAAAGCGTTAAGATAGAGCGTTAGGGCGTTAAGATAAGGCGTGAAGACGTCGCGACAGGCGTCGACGGGCGTCACTGCATTTCGAAGAATTAGTGGGATATCTAGACCCATCAGAGCTTCCGGGCTAATTCTCCAGCGCGTTGAAGCGTTAAGCTAGGCGTAGGCGTTACTGTGTTACGTTCATAAAAGCAAGCGTATTCCAAAAACGTGCAATCTCTCCGACCCAGTACGCCCACTACTGGCGCATCTCGACCTCAAAACGTCCACCCAAGTGCCCTTTTCCACAATTCCCGACCTGCGTGTGTGTGACATCGTTTACAAAACACGTCCCTCTGGACCTCGCACCCCCCATTCCTACTGTTACAGAGCCATGACGGAGATCCACCCCTATGTGAATCGCATTTCACCGCATGCGACCGTGGTTAATTCACTCACCGAGCAGTGGTTCGATCCATGTTTGCAGATGGCGACGACAACGAGGGGCGACGCCACATCCTGGAAGAGTTCATAGAAGCGGTCCTCGATAGAGTCGACTCGATGGAGAGGTGTGCTATCACCCACCACCACTGGACTATGACAGCCATCCTTGATGACCGGGTTATTATTACAAGCGTCTAGTCCGTCATTCATAATCCAGCCGTCGTCCATTAGAGAATATCCGCGTCCATAATCCAAAGACCTATTCCATTTTCCACATAACAGTATTAGCACCAAATTCAAAAGGACAATCATAGTATGGACCACGAGCGCTCACGCCGGAACCAGCGAAGGTTCCTTGCCCTCAGTGGTCTTTGCCCTATTGACCCCGACGGTGTGGCAATGACAGTTCTGTCTTACAGAGACAGAAAAGAACGGCTCTTTTCAGAGCCTCCATGTCTTCCGAAAGGGAGACAGCTAACTAAGCACAATATTCACACACACACGCGAGCGCGCGCGCAAGCACAAACACACACGCACACGCACGCATACACATAAACACGCGCTCACACGCACCCACAGGTAACTCTACCAGGTAGCCGGATGGAGAAAGGCCCTTATCTCCTCCAAACGCACTTCATTGCACCTCCGAAACTCCCCTTTCTCTACTTCTCCCGAGTGATCTATAAATAGGACAGGGGTTTTCCCAGAAAATCCCCCCAAAAATTTACCTTGGCAGTTTCTACTTTCTGTACTACGAAATTGAGAGACTACACTATCTCAACACCAACAACATTCTCATTTCTATGACTCCATTTTATTGTTTCTTTTTGTTTTTTCTGTGAAAACATGCACCCAACCATGACTTGATCGGCCAGGAGGAGCGCTTCACATGGATACCCTCCCCGACTCAGTAAGCCCACTATGGGCCCACCTCGACCCCCAAAACGTCCATTCCAATGATATTCACTGCCTGCGCATACGCACCACTGCACTACATTTACTCCACACCAGTCCAGTTGAACACTCCCCCATGAGAGCTTCAGACTGATACCCGACGCCACCCAATCTGACCAATATGGGTCCACCTCGACCCCAAAACGTCCCTTCCAATGTCATTTTCCCACAATTCCGTCTGCGCATACGCAGAGTGTTGAAAACGGACGACACACTAGTCTAGTCGGCTGGGCCTTCAGAAGAGATTACAAGCGTCTAGTCCGTCATTCATAATCCAGCCGTCGTCCATTAGAGAATATCCGCGTCCATAATCCAAAGACCTATTCCATTTTCCATATAACAGTATTAGCACCAAATTCAAAAAGACAATCATAGTATACAAAAACATAGGCTTGTTTCCTGCAAGAGAGAAGCGGTCAACAGATTCACGATGACACGTCATACGGCCCAATCGGACCACTATTCGTCCGTCCCGACCCCGAAACGTCCATTCAAATACCCTCTTTCTACTGCGGATACGCAGCTAGATGCTATTTCCACACCGCATCCATCCAGTTTGACGCTCCCCCACGAGAGCTTCAAACTGATACCTCCCACTACCCAATCGGATCATTATAGGTCCATGTCGACCCCAAAACGTCCGCTCCAATGTCCTTTTCCCACAATTCCCTGTATGTGCATGCGCAGAATGTTATAAACGGACGACACACTAGCCTAGTCGGACGGTTCCTCACGAATGCTTCAAGATGACACCTCATACGGCTCAATCGAACCATTATTGGTCCGTCGCGACCCCAAAACGTCGATTCAAAAACCCTTTTTCTACTGCTCATGCGCAGATAGACGCTATTTCCACCCCACACGAAAGCTTCAAATTGATGCCTCACACAACCCAATCAGACCAATATGGGACCACTTCAACCCCAAAACGTCCATTTCAATACGTTATGTCTACTGAGCATGCGCAGAATGATGTCAGTTTCACACCATACCCATCCAGTTGGACGCTCTCCGACGAGAGCTTCACGATGACACATCACACGACCCAATCGGACCACGATGGGTCCACCTAGACCCCAAAACGTCCACCTCGATCTGCCTGCCTACTGCGCATGCGTCATCAGCACTTTTCAACAAAATTCAAAGCATGTTCTACATCGCGGGACAAAGAAAACAAGGTGCCACATCTCATAGTAAAATTCACAAGAACAAAAAATTACCACTCCAATCTCATACATGCATTCTCCGTAGATTAACATCGGAAGTCACTGGGGTCTTATATGTATGGGGCAGAAAACTCTTGCTGGGCCGTCACGTGACCGGAAGTGACGTTACAGGAAGTGACCCGGATGTGACTTTTGATAAGAATGTGACCCGGATGTCCCGTGACCGGAAGTGATGTCATGCGTGACGTCATCGTCACATCACTCCGCAGACCCTCATTTTGGACCCTCATTTTTACGACAGAATAAGGATTTCATATACTACTCACGTGTCATGATCATAATCCTACGAAGTAGGCTACCATTTGCAAATTGTCCGGTAATGAGTGAGTGAGTGAGTGAGTCAGTCAGTCCATCCGAATCCTTTCGTCGGCAAAATAAGGAGAACCGTTGACATTAGAACCTTGATTTTTTGGCATGAATGTGCATTAGGGCATTGTTACCAGCAAGATCTGAGCTGATCGAATTCTGATGAAAATTTGATTTATAATTATTTTTTTATTTATTTATTGATACCTCAGCGAGTGCATTGTCATGCCCATCGGGAACCCTTGGCTGTATGTTTCACTGTGTCTTTTGAAGGTTCCCTGATACGGCATATCACGTTGGACACACCGGTTCTCGTAAAATCACCGAAGTTAAGCGACTTTGAGCCCGGTCAAGACTTGGATGGGTGACCTCGTGCTGTACTGCTGGGATGATAAGTGTCCAGGGTAATAGGAACTCATGGCGATAATAGTTGCTACGCTAATGACTCACCAGCGGTAAGATCTGGGAAAGTACCCACTGTCAATTAGAAACTGCTATATAAATTCTCTCATGGTAGCACATAGGGCCCCCAAATCATCTCTCGAGTACACACTTAAATCATATCATACCCTGCTTCGTAGGTCCTGTGACGTTAGTCACACTGCCATGTGAGTTAACGATGTCTCAATTTGAGATACGTCTTTGTTAAGCATATTTTCGTTTGAAACATGTGACGTCCTGCTTAGTGAAACAACTGTGTATACATGTCTCAATCTGAAACATGTTACGGCCGACTACATTTTGAAAAAATGAAATGGGTACCGGTATAAGCCCAAACATAACTCTGTCCCTCCTTTTGGGAAATGTCACAAGAAAAACAATTTTTTTTGTGTTTTCATATATGTTACATGAGTAGTGTGACTAACGTCACAAGACCTACGAAGTAGGGTGAGGAAGATGAATGTTATAGGTCACCTAAGTAGGTCATATTTTCATCAAAAGTAGGTCAACTCAGAACTTGCTGGTAACAGTCCCCTAATGCACGTTCATGCCAAAAACTCAAGGTTCTAATGTCAACGGTTCTCCTTATTTTGCCGACGAAAGGATCCGGATGGACTGACTGACTCATTACCGGACAATTTGCAAATGAGAGCCTACTTCGTAGGAACAAGTACATATACGACATGTACCATAGAGCATATCAAATCTTTGCAGAACCTGGCAATATCTGTACATGTATTCAGACGATGTATTTCGTATTCCGGGTTTTGGAACCAGATAGGCGTCGTCCAAATTGGGTTTTTTCATAACTCCATAACCGCGTCTTCCACCCGAAAATGACATTGAGCTATTTTGGGCAGGGTTCCAGGGAGTGGGGCGGACCACATCCAGTTTTCCTATGTTACAAGTATATAAACTCATAACCCGGTACCGCTAAACTCAGTACTTGTACTGTAGACGTTATTACCCTTGAGCGATTACAAAACAGCAGGAAATTTTTCATATGGCTTAAGTGTGAAACGTATATTTCCCTCAAAGATGCATGCCATGTATACTCTCTCTAATGGTATGTTTTGAAAATTACAGGTGGTCTAGCAGACTAATAAAATGACGCACCGGGGCGGGTCGTTGGTCAGTGCCGGAAGCTCGACTGCTGGCCGGTTCAGTTCGGGAACATCGTCTGCTTTCTGGGCAGCTGATTCTTCGAGCGTCGACTCCAAGGCGTCTTCTACGTCTGCATTGTGACCCAATCGGCTTACCGAAGCTCAAGCTGAAGTTTGCAGAGAAATTTGCGTGGAATGTTGTTGCCTTTGTTGCACTGGCCTGGGATATCTGTTCTTCATCAAAGAAATGGCAAAGTCATCAAGGATCCAACTGACATGGTTCTGGCTGATCGTTATCTCTGTTGTCTCGGGGTTTTCCGTTGGTATGGGAACGTACCATTCTCAAAGAGAGCCGTGTCTACCCGCGGGAGACCAAAGCGACTCTCATGTAAACTGGTGACATTTTTGAATCTCCAATCTCAAAGCGAGGCAGCATGACATCATTCTCAAAGCGAGCCGTGTCTACCCGCGAACTACTTCCTGTATTAGATAACTCGCTTTCACGGCCAAGTATACATACCGACAATAATTTGTTCGCGATTGATATGCTCCGAAACGGAAAGAGTCATTTCCCAATTATATAGCCCACGTTATGTTTAGCAATTCGCTTCTAACTCGGCGGAGTCAGCAGGTCAGTGACAAGCCAGATAATCATACGCCGCCTACTCACCCCCCAAATTTTGGGGGGATGGCTCCCATTTACGCGTGAGACTCTTTCTCGCAGTAGGGAGTCTCGCGAGACGAGAATGGGAACGTACGGGACTGATAACAACCTCCCCACAGCGCATGCTCCATTTCGCAGGCTCCATTACCATCCCTGCCACCAATAGCGGAAGTTGACCTTTACTACGTTGCTATGACGTATAGGGGAAACCAACCAACGCACGGTTCAGTTTGAATCCGGCCGAACAACTCCTTTAGTGTTGCACATGAGCGAACTACTTTTCATATGCTCTGTCCAGATAAACAGGAAAAAATTATCTCCAGATAATTCTTTTTAACGCTAGGTCAACAGAGGTATTATGCAGACTTGAAAAGTAATCGAAATGTTCGGTAAACATCTATTTTACTATATATGAGGTCACTTCCGGCGATGTGCGCGAAGGCCCCGAATCCGGTCCAAAAATCTGACTGGTGGCTGGGGTGTTATTAGACCCCCAGCGAGGTGGTTGGACTGATAAGTTCAAAACTGCTTTAACAGACATTCGAGCTATCACGGACGGAATTTCTACAGTTTTTTGTGATGCGTTTAAGGTATCTTCATCTGCCACGATGGACGTTTTCCTCATGCCCAATTTTCCCAAAGTGGATTTGTCCAGACGTCAACTATTTAACATGACCAAGACTTGGATATACCAGGAGATTCGTATGAATACTATGGATTCTATTTGTTAAAGGGGTCAACGATCACAGTGTCGAGCTTCGCTACCTTTGGATCTACTCTTTACGTGATTAAAGGTTTCGACAACCTTCAGACATGGCTCGATGATGACTTCTGCAGAGGTTGTTACCTTAAAAAGATGAAAATCCCGAGTTCCTTTGACTGCACAGACCTAACAGCCTATACTAGGTATAATTTGCATACTTTGAAATCGGATGATTATTACTTTGTTTACGCCAGTTCTTACTTCGGCACCAGAGTAACAGGGAAGTTTTATCTTGATAGAACGCTGTACAATCTGACGTCATCGCTAAAAAATTGCACCCAAAAGTCAAATCGCTACTTCGAAATCTCTTAGCTGTCCACTGAAGCAGTTGTTTATCATACATCTGACTTCAGTGTCGACGATACAATTGAAATGACGAGGCAATGCTCGCCAAGGATTATCGTATATATTGCGCTATTCGTTCTACCATATTTAAGTATTGTAACAATATTTATACATAAGAAATGCTCAGATCCTGTTGACGTCACTGGGCGAAGAGCTCAACGCCCAGAACGCCGTTGTTGGCCTCAGTTGACTCTAGAAGCCCTATTTTGGAGCAGCCTAGTATGTTGCCGTCGGAAGATATCTTGCCAAGAACGCCAGGGATTCCAAGTGGAGCTCATTTTTCGCCACTTCCTCTAACGAATCCGCTGTGTGAACAATCAGAATCGCCCCCTACGTACGAAGTTGTCATCCAGAATAGCGAGGAGGCGCCACCAAGCTACGATGATTCGGTTAAACGTCAGGATCAAGAGGACTCTAAATAATTCTACAGGTGTGCTGAAAAATGCATTCTATAACACACCTATTACACACTGATAACCGTGCAATTATTACACGATTTAGCACGGTTAAGAACTTTGTGACGTATGAAATCTACACCCTTGATCTTGACAGGCACAGGTGTTCGCTCGAGAGAGTCCATTTCACAGAGCGGGTGATAAATGGCTGAACAAAGTTTCGTCTGCCAGTAGTATAGGATGCCACTATACCGTTTTTTCTCCTATCTCTTAACATGATGACCTGAATTGTTTTGCTCCACAAGAATTTGACCTCGACTCCGGTGACCTAGGGTCACGAAACTTGGTCAGTAGATTCCCAAGAATGTTACGCGTAGAATGTGGTGATTTTTAAAACAATGTCGACAAAAACGGAGGTGACGTCATCAAAACCGTAAATAGCCGGTATCTCCCGAGCTGTAGGGGTTAGAGGCATGGGACCTTCGCTAATGGAGACTTTGAAACAAAGACGTTCATCGGAATATAATAATGACGTCATTCAACTGGAAATAAGCCTATATCTCTGGAATGGTTTGAGTTATCGGACTTTGGTAAAATAGAAATGGGTGTATTGAAGCTGTCTGGCATCGTTAAATGGAAAGTAGAGCCGTAGCGAGTACCACGAGTGAAACATCATATTGGCAGCATTCAGCTATCTCGTTCGAAAAGAGAAAACCCACATTCTTCCGCCTTCAACTAGGCTGTCCTTCCTATGCGGGGGACATATTAAACAAGTCAGGAATTCAGTAGACAGCCATGGAAAATTTCCAAACCATAAAAGGAATACTAGTAAGAGGGAAACAGTTCTCAATGATATCGATTCGCTATTCGTCCTTGACCCGACTAGGAGCTATTCAATCGACCTTTAATCGATTCATTCTAATAAATCATCGCTGTTAGCGATGAAGGGGGTAAGGGTAGAAATTTGTTGCTTATTCATGAGGAAGGATAGATTGAGAAAGACTAAGAAGCGAGATGAATTTTTCCGAAAAAGAACACGAAATGATATACAATTGAAGTCTGATTTTATTCTTCACGGTTATATAGCGTACATACATTTTATTTACAGCGAATATGTGGTGGTGTATATAGCTGTGCGATATTTAAGTGCAATCTTACGTTATACTATATGTCGTGCGATCAGTGCCCCCTCCCCCCCCCCCTGTATTCGCCCTATTATGGATTCAATATTATCTCATTCTATAATGTACAATGTAAGTTTTCATAACTACTGTATAGACTCATTCTAGTTTCTTCATATAATATACAATTGTCCGTCTCCACGTCATAACTTATAAGTATACGCATATAGATTAATGGTTAATATTCTCGATATCAGAATCCATACGGGAGTGTATCGTAACCATCAACGATAACGCATTTATCGAACACAACTCTATAGTCTTTCTTCATTTCCTTGGTAAGAATTGTCGTTGAGAATTTATCTCTGCAAATTCTATGTGTGTCAGTGACCGTGACCTTGGATGGTCCGACACCACGAACCATATTAGCCACTGTGCCGTAATTTATATCTAGTGAGTTCTTATAGTTCCGAGTTATTCCTCGAACTTTACAGTGCGATATATTCCCATCGGCATCTGGTTTCTCTAACTTATAGGCGTAATTCTTTGGACCCGCTGACGTGAATGTTACGATATTATTTCTTTCCAGTTCGTCGGTCAATTCTCCGAGAAATATACCTACGGGGGCTTCATCTTCTCCCTCCTTCACCGTGTAAATCGCCGAATCAGTGTCCACGTACAGATTACGTCGGTCTCCTAAACATTCCATCAGATTGTAGAGTTTCAGACGGGCATGGGTCGTGGTATACGCTGCTAGGACGACGTTGGTACGACCGGAAGGTTCGATGAAGTCCTCTTTATGCTGCCACTGAACTTCTACCATTTCTTCGTTGACAAACCGGACACTCTTGACCTCTTGCATATCGCTCGTCATCATGTCGAAGTACACGTCGGGTTTGCTGATATGCTTCGTCTGTGGCATGTTAGATCTTTGGCCGAATTTTCCCCAGAAACTGAAATACAAAAAGCGTTATTAAGGACAATTTTTATGGTTTTATACCGTAATTAAACCTATAAATTACAATATTTCTTTTCCTTTTCTCTTACAACCAATTTTAGCACACCAACAACGATATAACAGTAATACGGTTCTCTGAATTAATATACCATAGTAGTGTTACCCAAACGCACAGATGTAATAATATATATTAATACGTAGCTGCTTGTTAATTATTATGTTTGTAATTGTTTCTAATCCTTTTCACTGTACATATGCTGTTTGTCATCTCGTTATTGTACATGTATGTGTAATATGTCTGTGGGGAGCGGCGTTCAAATAGACTCTGCCTGTTCGCCGATCCTTGTTTTCCTGCTGAATTAAATATACTGTTTAAATCAACATACCTGTTCAACATCAGTTTTGCCAAAACCCTGAGACCTGGATTCTTCTCGATGCGATGCCAGTCCGATAGAACACCCTCTTTCACAAAGTAACTGTCGATGTACTGCTGTTTCTTCTCATCATTGCTACACCAGTCGGGCCAATAGCTAGCTTCTTGTTTCATTTTCAGGAAGGTGTTGATGTAATCTGTGAATAGTCCTCCTTCTTTTGTGTCGGGGTCATACTGCGCGGTCTGATCGAATTGCCAGACCTCGTAAATCTTCAGAATCCGGTATCCTTTGGTGATCGCTTTCTTCACTTCCTCTATGACCCAGGTACCGGTCAAAGCTCTTGCAGAGTCTTCGTGCTCACAAGATTGTTCTTTGTTCTCGACGCAGGTTCTACAAAGTGGGAACATCAGTTTTCCATTCATCTTACAGGTTAGGACCGGCAAGTAGAGTCGATTCGGTGGAAGAATTTTGCATTTTACTAATCCTTCGTAACTCCCCAAATCCTCGAAGTTCCCGGTGATGATGATGGGATGGCCTAGCGGATATTTACAATTCCGGTTGATGAATGGGTAAAGGGACGTGAAGTCGACGTATTTGATCGTCTCTCCGGGTTCGGTGTCCTTGTATAGCTTAAAGGTCTCAGTGCGGCCACCGTAGAACGAATTTCTCGGCTCCAGAGGCGTCATGATCTCTAACTGTTCAACAAAGGTCTTGATGTCCGCATTTTGCCACAGGTCTGTATGCCAGTCGCATTCCCATTTTGTACATAAGTATATCCGAGATTTTTCATGTACACTTTCTTGTCCATGGTTTGTTGATATAGCTCGGCCATTGTTCTGCCGTTGACGGGGTTGACCGTTTTCCTAGAGAAACATTTCACGGAACCGTACCAAATACATCCTTCGAACTGTAGGATAACTTTAGCGGATGGAGTTTCGTAGTACCCGTCCATCGGATAAGGACCAACCTTGAACTCTTTCCCATTCTTGGCGTGTTGGATTCTAATCTTCTGCGTATGGCTTAAATACTTCATCCACTGGAACGCCGTAATAGACTGCTTCTGTTCCGGGTGATAGCCATGCGGCGGAATGATACCGATCGTGTTCGGTTGTAAAAACTTTGTTCTAAAGACCAGGTTACACGCGGAAGCGATAGTAATACAGGACTTGAAAGGGTCGATGCCCGGGTCCTCCTCTCCCGATGAGGTCATAGACATGAACAGTTCTCGGAATTTTAATGGACAACCGATCTACAGTATTTTAACAGTTCGTGTTGAAGATTGAACTCGTGTTTCTTGTG
The DNA here is from genome assembly GCA_036873755.1 of Hanleya hanleyi. Taxonomy (NCBI): domain Eukaryota; kingdom Metazoa; phylum Mollusca; class Polyplacophora; order Lepidopleurida; family Hanleyidae; genus Hanleya; species Hanleya hanleyi. The sequence goes on from JAVTVY010004628.1 coordinate 43,818, forward strand.
AGCCTCGTACCACTGGTAAAATATGGTTCGGTCTTTAGGTTTCATACTTTCGGGATTGTAGTATTCGGCGTTGGGTAAATGAGAGAGATGTGCGTCCTGGTAGGCAACACAATTGTACAGGTGCGGAAAATGCCCCTTGCATAATTCTTTTATCCCGAATGTCCCAGGTAGTTTACTTAGCGCCATCGAAAGAAAATTGATGAAGTCGATGAATTTCATGTCGCACGCAGGAACTTGGATCGACATTACTATCGTGCCACTCAAAATTATTTTAGGCAAAATGGCATTATCGTACAGGTAACTCAGAATAAAGTAGGAGTCATAGCCTTTAAAATTTTGTGCGATGCAAGTGGACCCGCCGTTGTCTTCCAAAAACAACCACTGACAGAATTCGACCCGCGTGTTCGGCCCCGAAAACACATGTTCCTGCTCACCGCAATGTTCACACGTGTTCTTGTCATTCGAAAGACAAGTTTCGCACACTTTAAAAGCTACGCATAAATTTGATGTATGGACGCCGCCATCTTGTATACTTTCAAAATCATAGAAGATGTATGTCGTGACATTATCATCCTCCTTCTTCCGGTTCGATGGTCACAAAGGATTGAATTTCCGTGTCATCAGAGTTGACCTGCCTAACTTGCGTCTGCGCCGGTTTCATATAACAAAGGTGACCTTGTAGTACATATTCTTTACAGGTGTGGCAGAATGTTTTCCCGCATCGATGGGTGTTTTCTCTATTTAATTGATTGATCGTTTTGGTGCATTTTAAACACCGGTAATAGTTTTTGCAGGTGGAATTGCCTTTATCCGTGGTACGCTTGTGATTGTCGAAGCATAGTTGTCCTTTGAAATAACCATTACAGCTAGAACACGGAATCCACTCGGCGGTATCATCCTTTTTGTGGATTTTGAAACAACAACCACAGACTTTGTTGCACTTATGCTTTTCCTTATTGCTATAGCCTTTCAAACATTGGGAGCAGAAATAACTTTTGTTGAGGAAAGCCGGCACATCAAAATGCGAATCGTGATGATATAAATAAATTTTCTTCTCAGCGTCGGGTCCGGAATAAATAATAGCGTTGAAATGATCCTTGGATACTACGCTCAACAGATATCCAGGCAAAGCAGACTGGAACAGTTTCACCTCTTCTAGTCCGCAAATACCTTTCGGTACATCAGCTTCTCTGTGCAGCGCTAACGCCAGGTCACCTTGAATGAAATACCCGTCGCGAATACTGGCCCATTTCTCGTGTTTATCCAATTTTGCTTTGGCGGTAACAATAGCGCGGGCGCAGCAAAGGTTATCTCTGTTTTTTTTTATGCGTACAATACACTTTTTTTCTTTGAGAAATTTCAACGTATCTGCATTTCTTCGTTCCCTCACCATAGGCATGGCCGCGTGAATAATTTGGATCTCTAGACCACTGTCGAGGACAAACTGTTCGTAAGACTGCAGAACCCTTTCGATTTCGGCTAAAAATAGATCCAAGGAGAGATACTCGAGCCTAACAAAAGGGACCACGATCGGAAAATCTAGTTCGGGGCACTGTACCGATAGTTGTACGTAATCGTGAGGAGCCATGGTAGCTGTGACATCATCCATGATAGAGGCGAGAATTTTCCGGAGGGTGAGTAGGATGTCCGATATGCCTTCTACCTCGATATCTTTGAAAGTCACTTGAAAAGTTTTGGCTCTCGATTTAAATTTATTCATATACTTTTCGTTGATAACTCTCACATCGTAATACTGTCTTGGGTGATCTAACCTAGGTTGTTTGCGAGGTGCATTATTTAAGGAAGTAGAAGGGCGTTTACCGCCTCCGTGCTGAGCGAGATGCCGCTGTAGACTATCTGGGCGACTGAATACTTTTCGACAGGTCGGACACTCGTGCTGATCATCGCTTGTATGTCGATCCATATGACGATCTAGATTAAATTTCTTGCTAAACGTTTTCGAACAAAAGTGACAAGAAAATGCGCATCGGCCATGCTCCGTTCGTTTATGTCTTTGTAGAAGACTCGGCTTAGTGAAGGAAGCATCACATATATCGCAGGAGTAAGTCGATTCCATGATGAGAGGTTTTTTGAGTACATCTTTCCACGTCAACGTTCAACAGTGAAATGAAATGAAAGAATGTGAAAAGAAATTCTATATACCAATCGTGGACTCTATTCTTTATTCTCCTTCTTTCATATTTTACTGATTGAACGAAACCGTTTCTATCCAAACTTTATCTATAGCGTGATACTCACCACTCTGTAATCAATGTGTGCTGGAATAGTAGACTCTAATGATCTGTTCCTCCGATACACTGTTAGGATGCAGGTCTATAGTAAAGCGCAGTTTTAACTCGGTATATCTACAAAGGACAAAGAGAGTGCTTGTAAACTTGATATGTGGACACCTCTAATTGTAGCAAAATATCGCCCAGAGAGCACATGTACGTCTTACGTCTTTGAAGGTTTGTAGAGAAATGAGAAATAACGAAGAGGGCCACCCTTTAAGCGCAACCGTAATGTGAACCATGCTTTTTCATTGGTTAATTCATTGGCTGTTTGTTATCCGTATTCTGATTAGTCAGTGAGATTCAGAATTCATAATTTTATTATTAACATGCCAGGGCTTATGGGGAAAATACCCCTTCTACTGCCTGTATATTCTTTAATATTTCCAACATGGAGTATGGACACTGAGGGGGGTTGACCTATCATGTTAAAGAATCGTAACTCTCAAGATCCTAGGTTATCTTTTATGAATATTATATGTATTATGGCAATTGATATGTTTATAAATTTAAATCTCTCTGTCTACGTTTGACTGTCAGTAACTGTAACATTCTTCTTACGGATATATTGTAGGTCATTCCGATAAGGTGGTTTGACAATACGAGGTCTTCTTCTTATATATTAGTAATTTCGAACTAAGCGTATGAATACTGAAATCTTTTGGAAGCCAGAGATCATCTCAGTTAGCTGTACAACGCAATTATATATGTATCATCGACATTTCGTTTGAAATGACTTGCAAGATGTTGAGTGATTTCACGGAGAATGTGTGTGTGCAGAATTGTATGTGTTGATGGCTAATACGAAAATATATATAGAGAGCAAATCAAATCGTAGTGCTTACAATGACAGTTTAACGCTGAAAAATACGGCTGGGGTGAAGTTCATGTTGGACGTTTCGTGAATACAAAAGTAATTCGAAACCCATAGAATACTGAAATTATATACAGCATACAAACAGTTGATAGAGGAAAAGTCCCTCATAACATTTACCTTCATAATGACATATGGTAAGTAAGATTTAATCTCCTCAACTTTGTACAAAAAATGAAATAAAATTAATGCTAATAATACACATGTTGTTTGTGACAGCATTACATATCGTATGAATTATGACATTAGTTTAATCTTATCAAATAAGCCAAGGAGGGTGACCCTCCACATATTACTGAACTGAAAAATGGAACTTGAGCGTATGATTAGAAACTGATAAAACATGATGTAAATTGCAGACCATGTATTTATGTGTGCACCTATGTGGAGTATATCTGACCAACTTCATCATCAAGTGTATATGAAATCGTTCGGGTGCAATTGAAAGTCTATGAGAACCTGATCTTCATTTAACTAATGTAAATATTTATATCGTATGAGATTTTAATAATATGCTGACACACATCAGTTTTAAACTGTATGTGTGGCTTAAATATTGTAGTTACTGGTCATTTCAAATCTATCCGTACCGTTTTCCTAGCTTTAACATGAACTGTGCTGTTAACACGCATCGACGCACAAAGCGGTATACATGTATGAAGTATTGGTATCCAAAAGCTGACAGTAGCTTTAAATGAACAGACGTGTACGCCAATATACCCAATGTTCACCGAATGTAAAGAACAGGCTGGCTTGCAAACAAAGTTTTTTAGATTCTGTTTAGCTGGGATCAGTTCGGCTGGTGTTCAACACGACTGATCGATGTCAATTTGATAATTTTAACAGTAGATTATGGTATATATAGAAAGGTTTAGCTTGAATGTATATAAATTAATAAATGCCATCATGTATGGTTAAAGTATTCATATCAGGTCGACAGTACAGCCGTGGTTTTAAAAACATACTCTCCGTCTGTTCCATTTTCCGCAGGGGATTTGGCTAAACTGTCATAATTAAATCGATACACCATTTATAAGTTTTTGTGGGGGGGGAGGGGTGTGATTATGGTAGCAGCGTGTGCGGATGGAGGGGGAGTGGTGTATAGTAAACGTCGTATCAAGTGTTTTAGTTTTTCTCAATTGTTGTAAATAAATGGGGTAGTAATTAAGTAACTGGAGTGGAAAATATATCAACTCACCAAACAGTGTTCCAATTTAGTGTTGCAGCAACCGCTGATCTTACTCTGGAAGCGAAAGAATTATAGAACTGTATTCATTACACAGAGCAATGTACAATCTTCCGGCTAATGAAAAATAATATAACACACTTATTTGCGTACTGATTAATCCTTCTTGCAAACAAGAATATTACAGATATCTTTCATGGAACACTCTGCAAAACAGGACTTCTCTCGTCTATGACAGCCGTTAAAATGCCAATTTGACCGATGCAGTTTGTATGGTTTTTCAAATATTCAGCCCGATGATTGGACGGACGCTTGTAAAACAGGTCGTTGCCAGGGTGATTTACTGACCCACATTGGTGGGGAATAACCCGCAAATTAAATGGACACTGAAAACCATATAACCCCAAACTGGATAACGCGTGTCCAGAATTAATGAGGCGTGAAGCGACCTACTAACCAGCGGAGCGTGCATGTGAAGACTTACGTGTCGTATTATTACAAATCTGTCCATTCACTGTTGCATTGCCCCCGGTCCCCCCTCGTTATATACACAGGACTCATTATGGAGAGTACATTTCAGTGTAGTTATAACTAGAGGTTCCGCTTTGACCCTTGAGTTGCCGCTCCGGCATGAAGCCTATGCTGGTTGTTTTTTTAAGCAAAAACATACGTCTCCTCCAACCTCCCACCTTGCCTTGAGTGGGCACATAATTTAAGCGAAAGTGCTATAAAATGAATGTAGCAATAAGTATCCTAAACAAAGCTGCGCATCTAAAAATATTAATTACAAAGAGGCGATTTTCATTGTTGCAGTAACCCAGTGAAGATTCGGGATTTATATAGTAATGAGTGGATTGCCGACATCTACAGCGTCCAACCAATGTGAAATACATGTAATTGTGAAGCATCAACTATTTTGAAACTGATCACATTATAGGAAAGATGCAAAACATACAAGAGCCACAGCTATAGTATACATGCTGTACCATATAGAAGTTTCATGCATCTGCCTTCAGTAGTTTTCAAGATATGGAGTGAACAAAAATTGAACAGACAGATAAGCACATTTTGCATGAACCCACGCAAGCACTAGATCACACCAAAACCTAATTAGATCATAAGGCCATTTCAATGAAGCTTCCATCCAAGTTTGGTGAAATTTCATCCAGTAGTTCTCCACATACCTTGCAGACAAGAGTAGTCCTGTACATACATGTAACAAAGATGGACATCAGAAACAGATGGATGCACGCAAACAAACCAAAGCCTAATCAGATGAGGAGGCCATCACGATAAAGCTGCCATCCAAGTTCGGGGAAATTCCATCCAGTAGTTCTTCAGATATTTTACAGACAAGGCTTGTCTATACATGTGCAAGTAGACAGATGGATGAACACCAAACACGCGCGCACACCGAAACATAATAAGATGCGGAGGCCATTCCAATAAAGATTCCATCCAAGTCTGGTGAAGTTCATCAGAGGCCATCACGATGAAGCTTCCATCCAAGTTCGGGGAAATTCTGTCTATCTTACAGACAAGGCCTGTCTATACATGTATAAGTAGATGGATAGGCAGACAGATAACATACCCAGACGAACGCATGCATGCATACCGAAACCTAATCAGATGAGCCCATTGCAATGAAGCTTCCACCCAAGTTTGGCGAAATTCCGTGGGGTAGTTCTCCAGATATCTTGCAGACAAGGCTTGTGTATACATGTACAAGTAGATGGACGGATGGATGGACACGAACGAACGCTCGCACACACACACACCAAAACCTAATCAGATGAGGGGCTATCCCAATGAATCTTCCATCCAAGTTTGGTGAAATTCCGTCGAGTAGTTCTCCAGATATCTTGCAGACAAGGTCTGTATATACAAGAACAATTAGATGGACGGACGGACGACGGACATGGATAAATGCACACACACACCCAAGCCTAATCAAATGAGGGGGCTATCCCAATGAACCTTCCATCCAAGTTTGGTGAAATTCTGTCCAGTAGTTCTTCAGATATCTTGCAGAAAGGGCCTGTATATACGTATACATGTACAAGTACATGGACAGACGGACGGACACCGAACATGGACGAATGCACACACAAACCAAAACCTAATCAGATGAGAGGGCTATCCCAATAAAGCTTCCATCCAAGTTTGGTGAACTTCCGTCAAGTAGTTCTCCAGATATCTTGCAGACAAGGCCTGTATATACATGTACAAGTAGATGAACGGACGGACGGACACCGGACACGGATGAATGCATGCACACATACACCAAAACCTGATCAAATGAGGGGGCTATCCCAATGAAGCTTCCTTCCAAGTTTGGTGAAATTCCATTCAGTAGTTCTCAAGATATCTTGCAGACAAGGCCTGTATATACATGTACAAGTAGATGGACGGACGGACATCGGACACGGATGAATGCATGCACACACACCTAAACCTAATCAAATGAGGGGGCTGTCCCAATGAAGCTTCCATCCAAGTTTAATGAAATTCCGTCCAGTAGTTCACAAGATATCTTGCAGACAAGGCCTGTATATACATGTACAAGTAGATGGACGGACGGACGGACACCGGACACGGATGAATGCACGCACACACACCAAAACCTAATCAAATGAGGGGGCTATCCCACTGAAGCTTACATCCAAGTTGGGTGAAATTCCGTCCAGTAGTTCTCAAGATATCTTGCAGACAAGGCAAGGGGACGGACAGATATCCATCCAGACATCCATCCAGACAGACAGACAGACAGACAGCACAAACACTAGATGTCTCCCCTCAACATAGTTGGGGGAGACATAATTACTCAAACTAAACGGGCTTATTCGTGGTTTCTCTCAATTTATATCAAATAGACCTCAATGAAATTGTTCAATTAATACAACTGACTGAGGCTAAACTAAGGAAGTCAATCTATCCCAAGTTGGAAGCATTTCAATACCCATTTATTGTTTTTCTTATATTCGCATACAGAGAGAATATAAGCGAAAAACGAAATGCAAACGCAACATAAATACATAAAGCAGAGTTGGGTGTCATTCATTATTGAAATTCTATAGGCTATAAATTTGACTTCACACACTGCTTGCTGATGAAGGCAATCTGATCAATGCTGTACTTTCCAGATAAGACAGAACTGAAATCACACCAGGATTGTTAATTCACAAGTGGTGTGATCAACGTCACAAAACATTGGTGCAGAAACTTAAAAAACAGGGCTATTCCACCAAGCGCCTACACTCAAAGTTTCTCAAATTTGGCGATACATATCGCATGCTGATAGCAAAATACGAACGTAGCGTGCAAGATCTATGGCGTTACGTTTCTTAACTTGTGTCTAATTCCGCTTAACCCGGGGCTAGGGGCCGTATGAACCCATGTACTTCAAGATCCTCATGGTACTCATATGAACAGTCACAATCAAAGCGTGACTGAGATACATCATTTTTTTAGATGACGACTCTATAACGAATATTATGGATTAAGAATACTGATCAGCGATACGGATTTGATATTTTTGGAACATCATGATGTCTTGCCGGCATCATTGAAAACTGTTGACCGCTTCTCTCCTGCAGGAAGCAAGCCTATGTTTATGTATACTATGATTGTCTTTTTGAATTTGGTGCTAATACTGTTATATGGAAAATGGAATAGGCTTTGGATTATGGACGCGGATATTCTCTAATGGACGACGGCTGGATTATGAATGACGGACTAGACGCTTGTAATTCAGTTCTGTCTTATCTGGAAAGTACAGCATTGATCAGATTGCCTTCATCAGCATGCAGTGTGTGAACTAAAATTTATAGCCTATAGAAGTTCAATAATGAATGACACCCAACTCTGCTTTATGTATTTATGTTGCGTTTGCATTTCGTTTTTCGCTTATATGCTCTCTGTATGCAAATATAAGAAAAACAATAAATGCGTATTGAAATGCTTCCAACTTGGGATAGATTGACTTCCTTAGTTTATCCTCAGTCAGTTGTATTAATTGAACAATTTCATTGAGGTCTATTTGATATAAATTGAGAGGAACCACGTATAAGCCAGTTTAGTTTGAGTAATTATAACTACACTGTAATGTACTCTCCATCAAGAGTCCTGTGTATATAACGAGGGGGGAGGGGGGGACAATGAAACAGTGAATGGACAGATTTATAATAATACGACACGTAAGTCTTCACATGCACGCTCCGCTGGTTAATAGGTCGCTTCACGCCTCATTAATTCTGGACACGCGTTATCCAGTTTGGGGTTATTCGATTTTCAGTGTCCATTTAATTTGCGGGTTATACCCCACCAATGTGGGTCAGTAAATCACCCTGGTAACAACCTGCTTTACAAGCGTCCGTCCAATCATCGGGCTGAATATTTGAAAAAACCATACAAACTGCATCGGTCAAATTGGCATTTTAACGGCTGTCATCGACGAGAGAAGTCCTGTTTTGCAGAGTGTTCCATGAGAGATATCTGTAATATTCTTGTTTGCAAGAAGGATTAATCAGTACGCAAATAAATGTGTTATATTATTTTTCATTAGCCGGAAGATTGTACACGGCTCTGTGTAATGAATACAGTTCTATAATTCTCTCGCTTCCAGAGTAAGATCAGCGGTTGCACTAAATTGGAACACTGTTTGTTGAGTTTATATATTTTCCACTCCAGTTACTTAATTACTATGCCATTTATTTACAACAATTGAAAAACTAAAACACTTGATACGACGTTTACTATACACCACTCCCCCTCCATCCGCACACGCTGCTACCATAATCACTCCCCCCCCCCCACAAAAACTTGTAAATGGTGTATCGAATTAATTATGACAGTTTAGCCAAATCCCCTGCGGTGTGAGCCTTAAAATGGAACAGACGTAGAGTATGTTTCTAAAACCACGGCTGTACTGTCGATCTGATATGAATACTTTAACCATACATGATGGCATTTATTCATTTATATACATTCAAGCTAAAACTTTCTATATATACCATAATCTACTGTTAAAATTATCAAATTGACATCGGTCAGTCGTGTTGAACACCAGCCGAACTGATCCCAGCTAAACAGTATCTAAAAGATTTTGTTTGCAAGCCAACCTGTTCTTTACATTCGGTGAACATTGGGTATATTGGCGTACACGCCTGTTCATTTAAAGCTACCGTCAGCTTTTGGATACCAATACTTCATACATGTATACCGCTTTGTGCGTCGATGCGTGTTAACAGCACAATTCATGTTAAAGCTAGGAAAACGGTACGGATAGATTTGAAATGACCAGTAACTACAATATTTAAGCCACACATACAGTTTAAAGCTGATGTGTGTCAGCATATTATTAAAATCTCATACGATATAAATATTTACATTATTTAAATGAAGATCAGGTTCTCATAGACTTTCAATTGCACCCGAACGATTTCATATACACTTGATGATGAAGTTGGTCAGATATACTCCACATAGGTGCACACATAAATACATGGTCTGCAATTTACATCATGTTTCATCAGTTTCTAATTATACGCTCAAGTTCCATTTTTCAGTTCAGTAATATGTGGAGGGTCATATGTCATTTATGAAGGTAAATGTTATGAGGGACTTTTCCACTATCAACTCTTTGTATGCTGTATATAATTTCAGTATTCTGTGGGTTTAGAATTACTTTCGTATTCACGAAACGTCCAAAATGAACTTCACCCCAGCCATATTTTTCAGCGTTAAACTGTCATTGTAAGCACTACGCTTTGATTTGCTCTCTATATATTTTCGTATTAACCATCAACACATACAATTCTGCACACACTCAACATCTTGCAAGTCATTTCAAACGAAATGTCGATGATACATATATAATTGCGTTGTACAGCTAACTGAGATGATCTCTGGCTTCCAAAAGATTTCAGTATTTATACACTTAGTTCGAAATTACTAATATATAAGAAGAATACCTCGTATTGTCAAACCACCTTATCGGAATGACCTACAATATATCCGTAAGAAGAATGTTACAGTTACTGACAGTCAAACGTAGACAGAGAGATTTAAATTGATAAACATATCAATATCATAATACATATAATATTCATAAAAGATAACCTAGGATCTTGAGAGTCACGATTCTTTAACATGATAGGTCAACTCCCCTCAGTGTCCATACTCCATGTTGGAAATATTAAAGAATATACAGGCAGTAGAAGGGGTATTTTCCCCATAAGCCCTGGCATGTTAATAATAAAATTATATAAATTCTGAATCTCACTGACTAATCAGAATACGGATAACAAACAGCCAATGAATTAACCAATGAAAAAGCATGATTCACATTACGGTTGCGCTCAAAGGATGGCCCTCTTCGTTATTTCTCATTTCTCTACAAACCTTCAAAGACGAAAGCCGTAAATGTGTTCTCTCCGCGATATTTTGCTACAATTAGAGGTGTCCACATTTCAAGTTTACAAGCACTCTCTTTGTCCTTTGTAGATATACCGAGTAAAACCTGCGCTTTACTATAGACCAGCATCCTAACAGTGTATCGGAGGAACAGATCATTAGAGTCTACTATTGCAACACACATTGATTACAGAGTGGTGAGTATCACGCTATAGATAAAGTTTGGATAGAAACGGTTTCGTTCAATCAGTAAAATATAAAAGAAGAAGAATAAAGCATAGTCACCAGATCCACCAATCAAATTGCAGAGTCCACGACTGGTATATCGAATTTCTTTTCACCTTCTTTCAGTTCATTTCACTGTTGAACGTTGACGTGGAAAGCAAGAAATTTAATCTAGATCGTCATATGGATCGACATACAAGCGATGATCAGCACGAGTGTCCGACCTGTCGAAAAGTATTCAGTCGCCCAGATAGTCTACAGCGGCATCTCGTTCAGCACGGAGGCGGTAAACGCCCTTCTACTTCCTTGAATAATGCACCGCGCAAACAACCCAGGTTAGATCACCCAAGACAGTATTACGATGTGAGAGTTATCAACGAAAAGTATATGAATAAATTTAAATCGAGAGCCAAAACTTTTCAGGTGACTTTCAAAGATATCGAGGTAGAAGGCATATCGGACATCCTACTCACCCTCCGGAAAATTCTCGCCTTTATCATGGATGATGTCACAGCTACCATGGCTCCTCACGATTACGTACAACTATCGGTACAGTGCCCCGAACTAGATTTTCCGATCGTGGTCCCTTTTGTTAGGCTCGAGTATTTCTCCGTGGATCTATTTTTAGCCGAAATCGAAAGGGTTCTGCAGTCTTACGAACAGTTTGTCCTCGACAGTGGTCTAGAGATCCAAATTATTCACGCGGCCATGCCTATGGGTGGGGGAACGAAGAAATGCAGATACGTTGACTTAGAAAAATTTCTTAGGGAAAAAAGTGTATTGTACGCATAAAAAACAGAGATAACCGTTGCTGCGCCCGCGCTATTGTTACCGTCAAAGCAAAATTGGATAAACACGAGAAATGGGCCAGTATTCGCGACGGGTATTTCATTCAAGGTGACCTGGCGTTAGCGCTGCACAGAGAAGCTGGTGTACCGAAAGGTATTTGCGGACTAGAAGAGGTGAAACTGTTCCAGTCTGCTTTGCCTGGATATCAGTTGAACGTAGTATCCAAGGATCATTTCAACGCTATTATTTATTCCGGACCCGACGCTGAGAAGAAAATTTATTTATATCACCACGATTCGCATTTTGATGTGATTAGCTCCATGCCGGCTTTCCTCAACAGAAGTTATTTCTGCCCCCAATGTTTGAAAGGCTATAGCAATAAGGAAAAGCATAAGTGCAACAAAGTCCGTGGTTGTCGTTTCAAAATCCACAAAGAGGATGATACCGCCGAATGGATTCCGTGTTTTAGCTGTACTGGTTATTTCAAAGGACAACTATGCTTCGACAATCACAAGCGTACCACGGATAAAGGCAATTCCACCTGCAAAAACTATTACCGGTGTTTAAAATGCACCAAAACGATCAATAAATTAAATAGAGAAGACACCCATCGGTGCGGGGAAACATTCTGCCACACATGTAAAGAATATGTACTACAAGGTCACCTTTGTTATATGAAACCGGCGCAAACGCAAGTTAGGCAGGTCAACTCTGATGACACGGAAATTCAATCCTTTGTGACCATCGAACCGGGAGAAGAGGAGGATGATAATGTCACGACATACATCTTCTATGATTGTGAAAGTATACAAGATGGCGGCGTCCATACACCAAATTTATGCGTAGCTTTTAAAGTGTGCGAAACTTGTCTTTCGAATGACAAGGACACGTGTGAACATTGCGGTGAGCGGGAACACGTGTTTTCGGGGCCGAACACGCGGGTCGAATTCTGTCAGTGGTTGTTTTCGGAAGACAACGGCGGGTCCACTTGCATCGCACACAATTTTAAAGGCTATGACTCCTATTTTATTCTGAGTTACCTGTACGATAATGCCATTTTGCCTAAAATAATTTTGAGTGGCATAAAAGTAATGTCGATCCAAGTTACTGCGTGCGACATGAAATTCATCGACTCCATGAATTTTCTTCCGATGGCGCTAAGTAAACTACCTGGGACATTCGGGATAAAAGAATTATGCAAGGGGCATTTTCCGCACCTGTACAATTGTGTTGCCTACCAGGACGCACATCTCTCTCATTTACCCAACGCCGAATACTACAATCCCGAAAGTATGAAACCTAAAGACCGAACCATATTTTACCAGTGGTACGAGGCTCACAAGAAACACGAGTTCAATCTTCAACACGAACTGTTAAAATACTGTAGATCGGTTGTCCATTAAAATTCCGAAAACTGTTCATGTCTATGACCTCATCGGGAGAGGAGGACCCGGGCATCGACCCTTTCAAGTCCAGTATTACTATCGCTTCCGCGTGTAATCTGGTCTTTAGAACAAAGTTTTTACAGCCGAACACGATCGGTATCATTCCGCCGCATGGCTATCACCCGGAACAGAAGCAGTCTATTACGGCGTTCAAGTGGATGAAGTATTTAAGCCATACGCAGAAGATTAGAATCCAACACGCCAAGAATGGGAAAGAGTTCAAGGTTGGTCCTTATCCGATGGACGGGTACTACGAAACTCCATCCGATAAAGTTATCCTACAGTTCGAAGGATGTATTTGGCACGGCTGCGTGAAATGTTTCTCTAGGGAAACGGTCAATCCCGTCAACGGCAGAACAATGGTCGAGCTATATCAACAAACCATGGAAAAGAAAGTGTACATGGAAAATCTCGGATATACTTATGTACAAAAATGGGAAAGCGACTGGCATAAAGACCTGTGGGAGAATGCGGACATCAAGACCTTTGTTGAACGGTTAGAGATCATGACGCCTCTGGAGCCGAGAAATTCGTTCTACGGTGGCCGCACTGAGACCTTTAAGCTATACAGGGACACTGAACCCGGAGAGATGATCAAATACGTCGACTTCACGTCCCTTTACACATTCGTCAACCGGAATTGTAAATATCCGCTAGGCCATCCCATCATCATCACCGAGAACTTCGAGGATTTGGGGAGTTACGAAGGATTAGTAAAATGCAAAATTCTTCCACCGAATCGACTCTACTTGCCGGTCCTTCCCTGTAAGATGAATGGAAAACTGATGTTCCCACTTTGTAGAACCTGCGTCGAGAACAAAGACCAATCTTGTGAGCACGAAGACTCTGAAAGAGCTTTGACCGGTACCTGGGTCATAGAGGAAGTGAAGAAAGCGATCACCAAAGTATACCGGATTCTGAAGATTTACGAGGTCTGGTATTTCGATCAGACCGCGCAGTATGACCCCGACACAAAAGAAGGAGGACTATTCACAGATTACATCAACACCTTCCTGAAAATGAAACAAGAAGCTAGCGATTGGCCCGACTGGTGTAGCAATGATGAGAAGAAACAGCAGTACATCGACAGTTACTTCGTGAAAGAGGGTGTTCTATTGGACTGGCATCGCATCGAGAAGAATCCAGGTCTCAGGGCTTTGGCAAAACTGATGTTGAACAGGTATGTTGATTTAAACAGTATATTTATTTCATCAGGAAAACAGGGATCGGCGAACAGGCAGAGTCTATTTGAACGCCGCTCCCCACAGACATATTACACATACATGTACAATAACGAGATGACAAACAGCATATGTACAGTGAAAAGGATTAGAAACAATTACAAACATAATAATTAACAAGCAGCTACGTATTAATATATATTATTACATCTGTGCGTTTGGGTAACACTACTATGGTATATTAATTCAGAGAGCCGTATTACTGTTATATCGTTGTTGGTGTGCTAAAATTGGTTGTAAGAGAAAAGGAAAAGAAATATTGTAATTTATAGGTTTAATTACGGTATAATACAATAAAAAATTGTCCTTAATAACGCTTTTTGTATTTCAGTTTCTGGGGAAGATTCGGCCAAAGGTCTAACATGCCACAGACGAAGCATATCAGCAAACCCGACGTGTACTTCGACATGATGACGAGCGATATGCAAGAGGTCCGGTTTGTCAACGAAGAAATGGTGGAAGTTCAGTGGCAGCATAAAGAGGACTTCATCGAACCTTCCGGTCGTACCAACGTCGTCCTAGCAGCGTATACCACGACCCATGCCCGTCTGAAACTCTAGGAGACCGACGTATTCTGTACCCGGACACTGATTCGGCGATTTACACGGTGAAGGAGGGAGAAGATGAAGCCCCCGTAGGTATATTTCTCGGAGAATTGACCGACGAACTGGAAAGAAATAATATCGTAACATTCACGTCAGCGGGTCCAAAGAATTACGCCTATAAGTTAGAGAAACCCGATGCTGACGGGAATATATCGCACTGCAAAGTTCGAGGAATAACTCTGAACTATAAGAACTCACTAGATATAAATTACGGCACAGTGGCTAATATGGTTCGTGGTGTCGGACCATCCAAGGTCACGGTCACTGACACACATAGAATTTGCAGAGATAAATTCTCAACGACAATTCTTACCAAGGAAATGAAGAAAGCTATAGAGTTGTGTTCGATAAACGCGTTATCGTTGATGGTTACGATACACTCCCGTATAGATTCTGATATCGAGAATATTAACCATTAATCTATGTGCATATACTTATAAGTTATGACGTGGAGACGGACAATTGTATATTATATGAAGAAACTAGAATGAGTCTGTACAGTAGTTATGAAACCTTACATTGTACATTATAGAATAAGATAATATTGTATCCATAATAGGGCGAATACGGGGGGGGGAGGGGGCACTGATCGCACGGCATATAGTATAACATAAGATTGCACTTAAATATCGCACAGCCATATACACCACCACATATTCGCTGTAAAAAAATGTATGTACGCTATATAACCGTGAAGAATAAAATCAGACTTCAATTGTATATTATTTCGTGTTCTTTTTGGGAAAAATTCATCTCGCTTCTTACTCTTTCTCAATCTATCCTTCCTTATGAATAAGCTACAAATTTCTGCCCTTACCCCCCTTCGTCGCTAACAGCGATGATTTATTAGAATGAATCGATTGAAGGTCGATTGAATAGCTCCTAGTCGGGTCAAGGACGAATAGCGAATCGATATCATTGAGAACTGTTTCCCTCATACTAGTATTCCTTTTATGGTTTGGGAATGTTCCATGGCTGTCTACTGAATTCCTGACTTGTTTAATATGTCCCCCGCATAGGAAGGACAGCCTAGTTGAAGGCGGAAGAATGTGGGTTTTCTCTTTTCGAACGAGATAGCTGAATACTGCCAATATGATGTTTCACTCGTGGTACTCGCTACGGCTCTACTTTCCATTTAACGATGCCAGACAGCTTCAATACACCCATTTCTATTTTACCAAAGTCCGATAACTCAAACCATTCCAGAGATATAGGCTTATTTCCGGTTGAATGACGTCAATATTATACAATCTCGAAACCAGAGCTATCCGGTCCTGTCCTCCCTACTAGGCTCTGGGACGGCGCTCAGGCGTACGATCGATCATTGGCTAGCACACAAAACCCTAAAATTCAGAACATAACGAGGGCGTCTCTGTGGCGATAATGTCGATGTCCCGACGTCATGGATGTTACGAGCGCGTCTGCGCGATGACGGACTCAATATGCATTCTTGCGAAATATTTTCTATTATGACGTCAAGACGCCATGACGCTTGCCATGCAAGTGACTCGTGACTGACGTTTCACAAGGAATTGGATATGTTCCAATGGAACAGGAAGAGGACACGTGAACGAATTTTTCAATGCATTATGGTAGTCCGGTACCCAGCTCCCATAATGCACCGGCGTAATGGGAGTCTGGTATTGGCCATCGAATGGCAGCCTCCAGCGGGAGATTCAACATGGCGGCTGCCCAGGTTATAGGCATTGAATTGATTCACAGTTTTATCCACAGCGTATGTCCCGAGAAATTCACTTATGTAATTTACATGTTCAACATATTTTAAATTTGATGGTATACCTGTACCTTGGACAAAGACATCTAGAACTAGTAAAATTGTACACAAATATCGGACGCAGTATCAGGGCGCGATTCTCGAAAAATCAACCTCCAAAAATCAGGGTCCCCATCAACGACATGTGCTTCCGGTGTGGGAAATACGGCCATTGGGCAGCAGCCTGCAGTCACAGACGCTGCTACAACCGGACTTGAAGCAGCGTCTGTGATATTGACATTTTTGGAACATCATGATGTCTTGCCGGCATCATTGAAAACTGTTGACCGCTTCTCTCTTGCAGGAAACAAGCATATATTTATGTATACTAGGATTGTCTTTTTGAATTTGGTGCTAATACTGTTATACGGAATATGGAATAGGTCTTTGGATTATGGACGCGGATATTCTTTAATGGACGACGGCTGAATTATGAATGACGGACCAGACGCTTATAATTCCGCCGCAGACCAGGCCAACGAGGTCACAAAATGAATCGGACCATTTCATCTTTGAAAATACAGAATCTGATAACGTTAAAGGCAGACTGAAAAAAACATTTGGCATTTTGGCAGGTCATAGGCGCTAATGACTTTGTTTTGAACACTATTTCCTGCGGTTATGTTATACCCTTTACTAAAACTCCGGACAGTAAAATTTTCCGAAAGAATAGATCAGCTATTTGCAATAAGGACTTCGTTTCGAAAGCTATTCTTGATCTCGTAACAAACGGTTGGGTAATTGAACTTTCCTCTGCTCATCGGGTAGTGAATCCCTTATTTATCTGTACAAAAATCGGGGGAAAAGCGTCTCATTCTTGATTTACGCCATGTAAATACACATGTCACGCCTAAGAAGGTAAAATTTGAAGACTGGAGAAGTGCTAAGACTTACATAGAGCGAAAAGGGTATATGTTCAAATTTGATCTGAAGTCTGGTTACCACCATACTGACATATGTGAACCCCAACAGTCTTTGCTAGGTTTTTCTTGGGATTTTAACGGAATGACTAAGTATTTCTGTTTCACAGCCCTACCTTTCGGTCTCTTGTCAGCACCTTTTGTCTTTACCAAATGCATTAGACCTTTAGTTAAATATTGGAGGAAAACGGAATTAAAATAGTTGTTTACTTAGATGACGGCTGGGGATTTAGTGTTGAGCGCATACGATGCATAGAGCAGTCGAATTTTGTGCGAGAAACCTTGCATAAGGCGGGATTTTTAGCAAATATTGAAAAAGCCGTTTGGGATCCGGTGAGGGATTTATAATGGCTCGAACTAGTATGCGATTTAGATCTTTCTATGCTATTCATTTCTGAAAGGAGAATGGCAGACATTATTATTACATTGATGCCAGTTATGGGAAATATTACTTGGTTAATGACCCGTTATTTGCATTTGAAAATAGATTCTAGCCAATCGTGGGACGGGATTTTCTCCGTACCAAAAAATTGTTTTTTAGTACACGAGTTAAAATTTTGGAAACTGAATTGTTGTAGATTGAACAGATGTAAGTTTTTGGATTACAATATACCAGCTGTTCTAGTGTTTTCTGACGCTAGTGATTTCGCCTGCGGCGCCTTCTCTGTATGTATTATATTTAGTTTCACTGGTTCAGTCTGGTTGTTCCAGTTCAAAGATTGACGACACTTTCTATGGTATTAGTTAATAATCCCTGTCGTTCTACATTTACTCGTTTAGCAAGAGAATTGCAGCTAAAAGAATTGCTGGTAATACTATTACGCAGAAAGAACCGATTACATCCGCAATTCTATTAAATCTTGTTACCAATTTTGAACATGCACATTCAAAATTAAATGACATCAGGGTGGTTACGTTGTGTGTACTAGCTTTCGGAGGTTTCCTCAGATTTTCAGAGCTTGCAAATTTGAGAAGAAGTTGTGTTACATTTTATGACGGCTATCTCACGCTGTTCACTGAAAAATCGAAAACTGATATTTTCAGGGAAGGTAAGATTGTAACTATAAGTCGTACTTGTAATCTTACTTGCCCCGTTACTCTTCTTAAACGTTATTTACAGATGGCTTCTATTCCGGAGGACTACGATGAATTTATTTTCAGGCAATTAACGTTTTTGAAGTCGTCAGGGACGTATAAATTACGTGGCTCTGGTCCACTATCTTATAGTAGAGTTAGAGAAATTGTTCTAGAAAAGTTACAAGCACTAGGTTTGGATTCTAAACGTTTTGGTCTTCATAGTCTACGGGGCGGTGAAGCAACAATGGCCGCTAATTCGGGGCTTCCCGACAGGCTTTTCAAAAAACATGGCAGATGGAGATCCGAAAACGCAAATGATGGCTATATTAAAGATGATATCAAACACAAGCTATCGGTTACCTTAAACTTGGGCATTTGAATGTTGTAATGAATAGACACGTTAGTAATAAATTTGGCAATATATTGTTTCTCTTTACCTTTCTTTGTCAGTCGAAGGAGGCTCGGTCTCGCCTCCTGGGCATTCTACTGTGAATACATCTGTGCGTTTGTTGAAATGATAAATATTTTGTGTACCCGACATGTGGATCAAATCACAGATATGTGTCAATTGGCTTCTTTTTGGACCAGGCACAATCACAACAGGCTGTGAATGTATGGATCACAATAGGCAATTGGGGATTGAATAGAAAGAAATCCAGGGCATTTCCCTCACTGACTTCACAAACTGGTTTAGATGAATTAGCTTTTCAAACTAATACAGGTTGGTGACAGAAGTGTGACACACATGTCTGTCTTGGATAGCTCTGCACAGCTTTGGACTGTCCTTCATATTGGCTAACACGAATTATCGTTACCTTGGACAATTATTTTGACACAGTAAATGATAAAAAATCTTTAAAAAATACTTTCCCATGGACTTTTCTTTTCTGACATAGTCTTTGCTGTAGCAGTGATTCCATACAATTTTTAGGATCATCTTTTAAGAGTGTGTGTTTATTCTTTATTGACTTCTGCTGGCGGTGCCGAGACTCTTTGTTTCTGTAATTATATTCTCCAATTTACATTGTGTGTTCAAAGGGGTGTCATATTCACATTCAGCAAAGTTCAGGGAAAATTTTGGTATATGATACTGGCCACCAACCGATTGCCTATTTAGTAATCAGATCAATTGTGATTCTATGAAAAAAGATAGTTGTGCATATGTCACCCATTAATCTCTGTTTTACCTGGGCGGCGCCATGTGTCGGTGAAGGTCGTCCCTTTCATTATCGGAACTTACGCGAATCCCTTTTTTGTAAAATTCATTCTCAGTTTGTGTTCCACAGAAGGACCTGGCGCGATTTGATGGGGATTTGGCCCCCATGATGTGCGGCTTGAAGTGCTAAAATGGAATATCGCGTACGAAAGAATTTTTTCCATTAGCTTAAAGAATATTATCTTGTCGTATGTTCAGAGTAATTGTCAGGCACTAGGTCTTGGCGTTCTTGAATAACAACCCGTTGAGGAAGTGTATTCGTGCAAAATCGTCTGTTTTAGGGTAAAATAACTACCTTATTTTCTCTATACACATATGAAGCCAGTCGAGAACCAAATCAAACTTTACAAAAAAATATTTGTTGAGTCAATACCTAGTAGTTGTCCAAAGATGATTTTGGTTTTCGACTGGCTTCATATGTAAAATTAAAACTTTATTAGATGTATTCTTTCACGTGGAGTGATTAAATGAGATAATTCAAGATAGCACGCCTGTCGCATTGCGCGGGAGTGTAATGGATAAGAGCGCGCTATTTTTGAACTTCTTGCATGTCTCGATCGGGTTCGAATCCCATAAAGGGCTAACCGCATTTTTTCTTGTCATAATTTATTGTCACTTCCGTCCCCCACTTCGATGCACATTCAGAACACGAGAAAGAACACAGTTATTATTTACATAAATATAGTAGCCACTATTAGAATGAAAGTACTCAAAGTACTGATGTCTGGATCGCCAATAATGGGTTTAAAGTTTCAAAACATTTCAGCTGGCATGTTTCAGTCGATAGCAGATGTATGGATACATGTGGAGATTTTCTCCCAAGTTGTGGACGAATTTGTCTGGGGAAACACACCTGGAATACAGAGTTTAGTCTTCAAGGAAGTGAATTTGTGAAGGCAGCTCATTTCGAAATATGCCAGGTCTTCGTGGTAGCACGAAACTATTTGCAGTAATATGCTCAAAAGTGGATCGTCTGTGTCAATGTCTTCTGCCGGTTTTTGCGAGCAGATTTTCATAATTCATGCAATTCTATTGTGACAAAATGATACGACAAATTTGGGAGGAGATTGGATAGTTTTATTAGCTGGTTTTATTGATAGTTCTGTGTAGCGCAGATATTGGCAAGAGCTGCATGTGTTTGCGGTAAGTGCCCAACATCACTTATATATGCCTGGTGTTTATAGTAAATTTGTTTGTTGACAACGATCGTGTTGAAGAGACAATTTGTGCGAAAATTCCTGTTGTTGTTGCTGCACGATCATTGCGTATATAATTCAGTTTGAAAAAGTTTGAACACCAACAGCAACAAAACTTTTCGAAAGCGGTACCTGAAAAACTCCATTGTTTCCGATTTCCAAAATTTTTGTTGTTGTTGGTGTTCAAACTTTTTCAAACTAAATTATAGACCTATTCGGGGAGCAGAGTTCCCCAGAATACATTGCATCATCCTCGCGAGCTAGTGTATCTATCGATCTGTTAGGATCGATACACTGGCTTGGTTAGTTACCCTTATTAGTTCTGGATATATTATATATAGGTCAAGGGGTTTCCTCTAAATCAAACCAATCAGTGAACGCGCTAAGCTAGCTGAATATGCCAATCCGCTGCGAAGTAGGAAATGTGACAGGTTTGGATTTCAGCGCGGGCCAAGATGCTGTCATGTCGGAAACAAGCGCGGGGAATGAAATGTACGAGATAGTATGATAGAGGCATCGGCCC
The DNA here is from genome assembly GCA_036873755.1 of Hanleya hanleyi. Classification (NCBI taxonomy): domain Eukaryota; kingdom Metazoa; phylum Mollusca; class Polyplacophora; order Lepidopleurida; family Hanleyidae; genus Hanleya; species Hanleya hanleyi. The sequence goes on from JAVTVY010004628.1 coordinate 65,594, forward strand.
AAGAACTCATTCGAATTACCAAAAATGTCCAGGTAAATCATCTGTGAGGATTTAGGATTTACCTGGACTTGTGAAGATGACATTGCACTGGACAGGAGAAATTCACAAGAAAAGAAAAATGTAAATACTATCGTTGTTGCTTCGACACATATCTTCTCTAGAAATATATTCCATGCAGTATGCGTACACATTAAAATAGTAACGAACGCCGACTTCACGGGAATTGTTGTTGGGAAAGGACGCGACTACGAGTGTTGAAAACTGGGGTCTTCATAATCGCAGAACCGGAACCTGTCCAGCGTGCGCGGAACAAGATTTGCAACGTCTGCTCGACGAATACGCAATGATCGTGCAGCAAAAACAACAGGAATTTTCGCACAAATTGTCTCTCCAACGCTAGAAACAAGTAACAAATTACCAACTATAAACACCAAGCATATATAAGTAATCTTGGGGGCTTACCGCTTACCGGGTTTTAGCCGATTGCACGGAACCAGACAAATACAAGAAAAAAATAGTCCACGGATTCAAGCAATCCCTGGGCGAAGAAATGAATATGAAATACCCTCAAATTCAGATTTCGTTTTATTTCTAGTTAACATGAAACGATTACGACTGTTTTCTCTTCATTTTCTGGTTAATACCCTGATAGAAGATGACACAAACCCAAAGTGCAAATCACTGGCGGATTGTTACAGGTCAACACAGGGTCATTGCAATATAGTGCACGTACACATTTTCAGATATTTCGTGAGTGACAGCATAGTCTGGTCGACACCGCTACGCGGTGGCGATCCAGACAAAAATAATATGGATTTTGAAGATATTATTTTTCTGTGCATTTACGAATATGTGTACCGTTATAAAAGTAGCTCAGTATGAAAGTAACCAATTTATCTGCAAATAAAGTAAAGAATATTGTACTCAACTGGGAGTTTATAAATCTAATTTCCATCTGACACTTTTTAAATCAAAACTCAAATCCTATTTCATTACGAGCTGATGCATTGTAATAACTGGTCCATTTCTGTCAGTGCGTGAGATCTTTTATTCTTCAGCCATTTGTTTTTCTCATATTTCTACCGATGCCATTTAAAACGTTACTGGGCTAGAACAAGCCCTTTTGGGTTTTATTCCCGCCAAATTGTATTTTCAGGCTAATTATTACTCATATATATTTTAAAACATTAGCACTTCAGCCATTGGTATCCACTACTTTGATGTATATTTTGGCGAATACATTTCAATTCAATTCAATTCAACTGTTTGCTGTAAGCTCTGTAACATATACGATTCTGAATCAGGCTATATAAAGGTGAAATCGACAATGGTGTGGTCGCTGTGTGCATGCTGTGACAAGCGAAGAAAAAAAAGGCCAAATGTTCAAAATATCTGTTCAGCAGTCAGACTGGGGTAATATACCGCATTCGCAAGATGGTTTGATTTGCAAGTCTTGCCGACAGAGGTTTTACAAATGGAAGAGAACTGGATGTCCGATTGATACTACGACACACCATGCCCTATTAGCTGAATGTATGCCAGGCGGTGCCAAGTCTTCAAAGTAATAACATTGCCAACAGTATCTTGCGCCAAAAGTCACCGACGGTATACTCTTTGCAAGAGCAGTAGGGGTAGATTTGTGGTGATACCAGGCTCGGCTCGATTGGATTTTTTTTTGCGGCAAGGTGTGTTGGTTCCCGTGGGTTGTAGATGTTGCTCCAAACATCTCGATGGAAAACAAGATGAACGAATCGGTGGATGTAATGACACTGCGTCGACATTTCACAGCCATGGGTGACGATGAAATCTCGACTTTACTGGACAGGATGAGGAATCAAGTTGGTAGAAGTAGGGAGCGGAAGATCGACTTCGAAGATGTCGCATTATTGTCGGATGATATTATGTTTCTATTGATATTCGTGGTACATGTCGTGATATAATATATACATAGCTGGTGCAAATATTAACACTATCAACTTGTGACGATCTGCCATCGGCGAATCAACATTTTTTTGGATTAATTAAGTTTAAATTTTTCTCGCCAGATTAATGTGAAACGCTGACCGAAAACAATGTGGCCTTACTCATGCGGCAGCGCTTGTAAGATATTTGGCAGTCCATCCCTTCCTCACTGAAGTCACGTGATTTGTAATGGTCGGACTGGTAAAAGTTGAAAAGGAGGCCAAAAGGCCGCAATATCGTGCGATGTCCTTTGCTATCTGTTTGTCTCAGTCATATGTATAAGGAGGCTCGGTCTCGCCTCCTGGGCATTCTACTGTGAATAAATCTGTGCGTTTGTTAAAATGATAAATATGTTGTGTTCGTTCAAGCTTAGCGAATTAGAACAGAACCAACTATATCAGAGTGAGTCGGCAACCCATGGTAATATACAAAGACCTATATTTCACTCGCCTCAAGTGATAGCTCGCCTTAGACTCGTGACATGCATTCCGTAATATCAAAATATTAATAATATTCATGCTGGTTTATATATATTGGTTTAACTAACTCAAAATAAGTTTTTTTTATAGGATTTTTATATTGAACTAAATACTGCACATCTGCCTTAACTTAGGACTGTATTCTGCTTCAGATGATCGACATCCCTTTTATTTGAAATGAATAAATATATTAGATACACCTATAATTAATAACCACCGTTCTGTTCCCACAAACAACAGCGTCAGAAGCCCAAAGTTGCGACTGTTAATTTCCCAGTAAAACGTGATCTCAGACATGCATAGTAAATCCTCTACTCAATAGCTCGACGCGCTACGGGAAAACACGAATTCGCGTTTCAAAAACGCGACATCCCGCTTCAAAATAAGACGTCGACTGTTCTACGAAAATGTTTATCTGCCTCCAGTTGCTTAAAAATGTTGAGTTGCATCGCGCCTTGTCATCAAATTAGGTAAATCGCCTGAAGCGAAGTCGCAATGCAACTCAGCAAGGCACCTAGGCGGATAATCGTTTCTGCACATATCTATGGAACCAAATATATCTTTTAACATTGCAAAACTCGACGGGCAACGCACAGAGCGACATTGAGTTTAGAAACGCGACGTCGCCTTTCGCGTCGCTATTTTTGAAAGTCGACGCGCGACGCACATTTGACCCAAATAGAACACCATAAACCAAAGTATCCACGTTCTCACTTTGATAGTAACACTCTTGCTTCCATCGGATCAAAGTTTTCACAAGTGACGTACAAGATTGGTTGCAAACGTGCGAATTAATCCGTTGTTTCATTCCCCCTAAATATGGTTATGTGTAGAGAAATAAAATTCCGGATATCTTTATTCAAAAAGTGGAACCTACCGTTATATGAACAAGGAGGTATAAACAAAGACGGAGAGTTTGAATGAATGTATGATTCAGCCACCGTTTGCAAGGTAACGTGCGTGAATGCTAATTTTGTGCAAAGTCTGGGTGCTTTGTTATTCGAACAAATATATGGTTTAAGCACCAAGAGTATCTACATTCTGCACTGTAATCATCAACATATATGCCTGTCATAACTATTTGTGTGTACATCAGAGTAACAGGAAAACATATTGATATGATAACAGCTTAAATATAATCTTAATCCGTACATAAACTGTGTTCGGCCACATATTCCGCTGGCACTTCAACTACAGGGATGAGCATTTGTTACGTTTGCTTTACAAGGCCGAGAGAGACGCTTTATAGCGACATTTAATTTCTGGACCCGTACAACCCACACACTGCACTCGTCTTCCCCACCCCAGTCTCTTAACAGCAAAAATGCTAATTATAAATGCACGGTCAAACATAGAATATGCCGCATAAATCAAATTGTGCAATCCATTTTCAAAAGTGGGCCTACGTGTACTGATGAACCTACAACCAATTATCACAAAAAGGAGAAAATAGTTGGCTGTTTGTCTTATGGTACCCCAGCTCCCTCCGTCCTACATTTTCCATCCCCTAACCTCCCGAAGCGCAAAGAATATAGACTGATATAATCCAACTAGCCCACTAGAGGGCTCTGAAGAATTATGGAATTCTTGAAACAACCGTGGCATTGTTCTGTGAACTACAGTTTTGAAGAATCTGAATTACGATATTGGCCGCAAACATAAAAGAAAATTAGAAAATTAAACGAGACTTACTTGTAAGTTGATGTTTGATTGGAATTCTACCGAGTCATATGTCAGAAAAGGGATTACGTGAGATAGCGACCGCGTGCTTCACCTTCAGTATTTAAAGCCGAGTGTCCACAGCCCATGGAATTACGTAGGGCTGGGTATTAGTATAATAGGGGGGGGGGGGGTGGCACGTAATTCCTCTCTTTCTGACCTATGACTCGGTAGAATTCCAATCAAACATCAACTTACAAGTAAGTCTCGTTTAATTTTCTAATTCTACCTCGTCAGAGGTCTACGTCACAGTCGGAATCACGTGAGATTTTAAAGCCTGTGGACACGAGAATTCAGTAACAAAGTCAAAGGCAATATTTCAAAATCAAACCAACCAACTTTATCACTGTAGTATCCACAGCAAGTGCCATTTCGTAGAATGGTCTGTTACATGTTCATTTATCAAGAAATCAATTAATTGATACTGTCCAAAATTGTTTTACCAAAAGTTTCTCTCTCCACAAGAGGCTTCTTGTAGGAAGTAGCAAAAGGGAGACTACTCTCCTGTGCCTGAAACGTTGAGGCTGCCCTAGTACTGTGGGCATGAAACACTGCAGTATCTATGCCTACCTTAACCAACACAGTTCTAATCCAACGTGCAATAGTATCTCTAGTAACACTGCCATGAGGCTTCTGGTAACTGATCAATAAAGAAGAATTGTTACCTCTCAGTGTCCTTGTTCTATCTATATAATCCGTCAAATAAGTAATGACACACAACCTCTTATCCGGAGCACAAACCAACAGTTCTATAGGGTTCAAGTGTTTACCTGGCTTGCTGGTCTTCAATAAGGAATCAACAATGAGCAAACATTTAGAACTAGATAACTTCATACTTCTCAAATTCAATAACTGAAGAGTCTGGCATCTCTGTGCCGTTAGCAAACGCAATTGAACAGTAACTTTGTGAGTCAAACATTTCAAGTCAATCTCGCTTGCCGGTGAAAGTGTTCGAAGGTAACTAAAAACTTCAATCACATCCAATGTAGTTACATAACGAGGGAAACTGGGATTTCTCTCAAAAACACCTTTCATTAACCTTTTCAACAAAGGTAGAGAAACAAAAGTTACTTCATTAGGCATGATAATTATGGCATGATAATCGTTAGATTCTTGGTATGTGCTTTAGAATAGGTTAACAGGAAGACTATACTGTGAAGTCATGTGACTCTGTCAGTATGTCGACACCTCCTCCCACTTCCCTTATATGTGTTGTAATTATAGCAGCAACTGCTGTTGTATTATCCATCATTAAGCGAACATGTTTATTCTCCAAAGATGTTAAAAAACTTTTGAGCCCTAAAAATCCAGCTAGGATTTCTAAGAAATTGATGTGGTTTTCTGATTCATCAGGGGTCCATTGACCAACAGTAGATGTATCATTGGCGGCTCTCCACCGCCCCCCCACCACCCTTTTTTCGAAGCATCAGTATTTATAACCACATCAGGCTGTGTTTCCAGCACCTGATTTACACTAGCTTCAATATTGTCACAACACCAAACCAACTCTATTTTTGCTGGATGTGACAATATCATATTGGAATCAAAATTCCACTTGTTATGCCCCCCCCCCCTCTAATTAGAGGGGGCATATAGCGATCGCTTTGTCCGTCTGTCCGTCTGTCCATCCGTCCGTCCGTCTGTTCGTCCGAATTTCTTTTCCGCGCGATATCTCGGTTAATATTTGATGGACCGGATTGAAACTTGTATGGAATGTGGCCAGTGCCTCATAGTTGTGCAGAGTTTTTTTCCAAGTTCCGGTATAATTTTCAAGAGTTATGGCCCTTTTTCTGAAATTTCTGTGAATAGGACTTGTCCAGACTGGGTCTTGGTTAATATTGTATGGACAAGTATGAAATTTGCATGATATGTGGTCAGTGCTCCACAATTGTGTAGTGTTAAGTTTCTCCCTGTTTCGCTTATATTTTCAAGAGTTATGGACCTTTGTTCCTGAAATCTCCGTTAATTGGGACTTGTCCGGGCTGGATCTTAGTTAATATTGTATGGACAATTTTGAAATTTGCAGGATATGTGGTCAGTGCCCTGTAGTTGTGCAGCGTGAAGTTTCTCCGCGTTTCGCCTATATTTTCAAGAGTTATGGCCCTTTGTTCTTCAAGTCTTTGTGAACTGGGAATTGTCCGGGCTGGATCTCGGTTAATATTGTATGGACAAGTATGGAATTTGCAGGATATGTGATCAGTGCCCTATAGTTGTGCAGCGTGAAGCTTCTCCGCGTTTCGCTTATATTTTCAAGAGTTATGGTCCTTTGTTCTTGAAATCTTTATGAATTGGGACTTGTCCGGGCTGGATCTCGGTTAATATTCTATGGACAAGTACGGAATTTGCATGATATGTGGTTAATGTATCATAGTTGTGCAGCGTGAAGTTTCTCTGCTTTCGGTTATATTTTCAAGAGTTATGGCCCTTTGTTCATCAAACCTAGGTGAATGGGATATATTTATTTGTCCAGGCTGGATCTCAGTCCATAACCGATTTGGACCAGGAAAATGGCTATAAAATTGTTATTCTACATTTCAAAGCAGACCATCTAGGTCTTGAAGTATGAAATTACCCCAAAAAGAGTGAATTGGGTGCAAAATTCAAAGTTAACTGATCGCTTCATAATTTCACCACAATATACTCCCAAGGAATGTAGGCCTCATAACCAGGTCACATTTTCGGATTTGGCGAAAGCCCCGGCGACCATCCTGCATCAAAACATTGTATTATTACTTGTTGGTCGATACTTGGAATATGTATTATGCGAGGCATGCTGAAAAAAAGTGACTGAAACAGAATTTTTATAATTATCCAAATTAGACCTCCACCGACCAATACAGAACAGAATAATGGCGGGGCAGTGTCGGATAAAAGCGGAAGGCGTGGGGGGGGGGCCATATAATTGAGCAGTCTCTGATTGCTTCCTTGCTGTGTTACTTATAAGAGCTTTGGTTTTAACTCTATCAAGGTTTCTGTAATGGAGTGGGCCGTTTAAAACACCTGAGAAACTAGAGACGATAATCTCTATTACTGCGGCTACCTCTCTGATAGTTGCAGTTACAAGCTTTAGTAGTTTTCTACATTCTACCTTCAACCTCTCAGACTGTTCAGGGGTTAGCTGTACATACAGTCATTTTCTGGGAATCCAGGATAAAACCCAGATATGGCATTCTCTTTGTTGGTATCAATACTGATTTTACCGGATGAACAATAAACCCAAGATTATCAAACAAATAAACAGTTTCTTCAACATCTTCAACACACTCGTCATATGTTTCCGATTGCAGGTAGCTGTCACCAATAAAACCTGTAGAAATATGTCCTTTTTTCCTCAGAGTTGCGAACACTGGCTTTAATAGCTCGGTAAACATGCGGGGGCATGATGCTAAACCATTAGGAAAAGCACAGAATTGAAATCACTGACCTTTCCAAGAAAACCTTAAGTATTTCCTATATGGTTCTGCAATACTAACAGAATAATAGGCATCCTTTAGGTCCACTGAAACCATGAAACAATTAGGTGTCATTAATTTAATTGCAGACTGGAGGGAATCCATCTTAAAATGGTGATATGTTACATGAGCATTGAGTTTCTTCAAATTTAGTATAACCCTGAACGAACCATCTTTTTTAGGTGTGGTGAATATTGTAGAAATGCATTCACCACTTTCATGCTCTGTCTTCTCAATAACACCAGAAGTTCATGAACTTCTGAACACCTTTTTATGATAGTTTCCCTATTTCCTCATCAATAATTTCCTGTTCTCTGTGAGTAAAATTTATTGGTATAGGAGCAGCAAGTTGACATGGCATGTGTTCAAATTCAATTTCAGCCCCATGAACCATATCCAAGATCTCGGGGTCAGAAGTTTTTCATTTTTCATAATATTGACGAATTCTACCTGCTCGGAAATCATTAGCGACTCATTTTCTAAATAACTGACAAGTTTTGAATGAGAAGCTTCATATTCACTTATCTCCAATGAAGACAATTTGGCGATTACTTCCGGTCACCTTTCTTCTTGAAATTGTTGTTGTTGTAGCTGTACTGGTTGTAGTTCTTCTTCCCTTGGAAGTTGCCAGCTTTGTCATGCTTGTTGTGGTAGCGGTTATATCCGCCTTTGCCTCTCCAATCTCCTCTCCCGACTGCATCCTGGCCGATTCTGTTAGCCTCTTTGGCTTCTTCGAGAGTTTGAGGTAAATTATCCCCAAACAGCCAGTTTGTCACAGCCACGTCCTGCGTACAAATACCAGCATATTCCTTACCCAGCATTGGTCTCATAACATCCCGTCGCATCAGCGAAAGGTCATAGGATACGACACCTAGAAAAGCAATGGCGCCCGTTGCCATGGGAACGACAGTGTCAAATTTAGGACTGTTTTCTGTACATTAGAATATCTCAAGTCCAATTTTCTGGCCGGTTCACTCAATTTTCTCCAGAAAGAGGGGTTCACTTTTGGGCTATATCAGCTGATACTGTAGCTAAATAATATATAGCCCTCACGAGTATGAGGGCTATAGGACGGTCCCAGTCACCCCCAGCGAGGGTTTTAGATAATTTTATTACGAATCACCCACCTCTGAAACTCCCGTACATCTAATCTCTATCCCCTCCTGCGAACAATTTTTAAATCCTGCGCACTATTGTGAAATAGTAACGCATATATCGCCGTCTGAATTTTTCAGTCGACATCTTCCACTTTCTACGCGCCATGTTCAATCTGCAAACGGCCTAGTGGATTTCTGGGAGCACCTGTTTGTTTACTTTCTTATTTGTTCTACTTTTTATGTGTTTTGTACTCTGTCCCAAATAGGATGCTCAGTTCAATGGGGGTCTTCAATAAAGAATCTTATCATGCTCGCAATTAATTTTCAGCGAAACCAATCTCGCATTCGTCTATTTCCGTATTGGCGGAAATTAGCCTAGTTGCTGAATTCGCGGGATAGATTGTTATTATTCAACTAAACATAGAAATTTATTTATTTATTTATTTATTTTCAAGGATGACCAACGGGCCCAGAGGACCCATTTACAGGCTCCGTAAACTAAGATTAAACTAAAGAGTATGACTAAATAGAACTAAATAGTTTTGTATAATTTGAAGGAATTATGTGCGTTTGGTTAAAATTAACTGAATTTCACAATAAAATGCGGTGATTCTGCATATAACTAAATAGTTTTGTATAATTTGAATGAATTATGTTCGTTTGGTTAAAATTAACTGAATTTCACAATAAAATGCGCCCGGATCTCTTGATTATCAAAGGCACTGTTTCGTAGCCGGTTCGATAACTGCGTGATCGTCATACGCTCCCCACCGGTGAGGATTTGTGCGTTCTATGTGAGAGGCTCGTTCCGCCAATACGGAAATAGCCGAACGTGAGATTGCAGCCTTGCACGCATAACCGTGAAGTCACCAATAATTATGACCCCTGTAAGAAATTACCCCACGGAGTATTGGAACAAACACATGTTTTACTGTGTTAATTAATTCTATATTATAATATCTTATTATAATATCTATTATTTTTTTGTATTTGTACATCTTCGTGACAATTGGATTTGTAAAGAATACTGTTATTCCACACACAAGTTAAATTAGACTACCCTGCTTCGTTTCATTGGTCATCTCCTCCGGTGTCATTATGGCTGCTGCCTTTACACCTCGCTCATTCAATTTCCCGACCTGATCCAACATCAAACTTCTCAGTGGTGAGATTACCAGGCTCATGTGCTTCACTGCAGATTCTACCTAAATGTCATTTTTAAAGTATAAAATTGGTCAAGTTGTCTCAAATGTGAAACAAATAACAAAAATGTACTGTAAGAATTATAATTTAAAATTATTATCTTAAAGGAATATACAGAAATGCTTTTTTAGGATAAAAATCGTTTATTACTATCTTAATATTTCATCTCACAGTATTTGAGTATTTCGACTTTGAAGACTGATGAATTCCTTTATTCCTAGTCATGAGACGAAAATATAGGCCTATTGAGAATGTTAAGTGCACATTCAAATTCCATTATGCAGTTTTACATTTTATTAAGGAGGATATGGACAACAAAATGAAATGAGAATTAGGTAAAATTTAAATGATTTGCACATATAATAATATTTACTTATTTAATTGAACTATGCAGCTGTAAACCGTCCTTTAGATAATAGCCCGGTAGGGAATTTTGTCACTGGTAGTGACGTCACGGTTATGTGTGCAAGGCCGTTTGCAGATTGAACACGGCGCGTAGAAAGTGGAAGTTGTCGACTAGAAAATTCAGACGGCGCTATATGCGTTACTATTTCACAGTAGTGCACCGGATTTTAAAATAGTGCGCAGAGATTAGATGTACGGCAGTTTCAGAGGTGGGTGATTCGTAATAAAATTATCTAAAACCCTCGCTGGGGGTGACTGGGGCCGTCCTATAGCCCTCATACTCGCGAGGGCTATATATTATTTAGCTACTGATACTGTCCAGAAAGAAGTCCATATATTAGGTCATTTTTTCAAGCTAGTGCATTGATGCCCTAGCATATGAGCTCGAACATTTCGGGAGATTCCTGGAAGCTCATTAGAACTATCGTCCCATCGGAAGTTCAAATTCACTCAGGTAACTGAAATATCAAACTGAATACATATATAGCCACCACTGTCACAAAAAATAACGATAACCCATTTCAAAAATTTAGAAATTGAGCATTTGTGAGTTGGATAAATGATATAACTTATGAATGCCTGTTATACTGTTTGGAATCAGGTGTATACTAACGGAACGTTGAGAAAACTGATGAAATGACATTAATTCAGCTACCATTGAAATGATGTGAATAATCATGGTACTATAGAAATGATAAACACTAGAACCGAAAATGCCTTTTTGAAAATGACATCACTCTGACGTCATCAAATTGGCCCTCTTGGATTTTTTTCACATTTTCTGTTAGCGTTTAACCCAAGAATATAGTGTGATAAGTTTCAGCCCCTAGCTCAAGGGATAACAAAAATATTTAGGGGGAGAGGGCGAAATGCTCTCTAGGCTTGGACAGGTCGTAAGTAGCCCAGGCCGGATAGGGTTAAAGATTATGTGAGATTCTTGTTTCTGTCTCTCTCTCTCCAAATTTAAATGAGCTTGTAAGGAAAGCAAGAAAATATTGAATATTATCCGTCCTATAGATAGACTGAGCTTGAATATTATTTGTCCTAGATAGACTTAGCTCCACCTCATCTTCCTCTGCCAAACGAATGGATGGGTGGTCTAACCGTCAGTCTAACGTACCAAATGAGCTCATTCAGTCGTTATTTGCTGTCCCCCGTCGCAACGCGACCTGTGGACTTTAAACTGAGTTTCGTTCCATCCTGCTGTGGATATCCGTATCTGTATACGTGCCTTCGTAATCGATACCGTTGAAACGTGGCGTTACTAGGTGGTGCCACTTGGGTTCCAATATTCTATCCCTCCATGCAAATCTGTCTTCGCACACGATAAAATCGAAATGTGTTTCAGCAGCGTCTGCCTGAAGGTGGCGCCCACAATGAGCATTCTGTCCTTCCGTGCTTGTCCCTGCGAATTATATGTCTTCGCATATGGCATTTGGCATTTGGATTCCTTGTCACAGGATGTCGATTGGTGTTGAACTTCAATAAGATTTATCAGTAGGTAGCTCCACTGATGGCTTTCTTTTCCATCCGTTCGTGTGAATTATTACCTTCGCACGCGATAAAATCACAATGTTTCATCACAATTCTACAAAAAAAATCGACATATCGGTCTCTTGTCGCACACCTCATTTCTTATTGGGTTTCAGCAATATCTGCCTGTAGGTGGCGCCACTCTGGTTTCAGTCTTCCATACGTCCATGCAAAGTCACCACATGAACAGCTGCAATAAAAGCGCGGCTGAGAGACTAAGGCTACGTCTGAGAAGCCTCCGTATTCTCGGGTCTGAATGTGTCTGAAGTCTGAAGTGCCGAAGGATGCTTTCCTGTAGAGTCAGATCGCTTATAGTCGCCAGACGTCGTCAATTTTCCCCATCTCTTGCATATCGCTCCAATCTTTCGAAATTCGGCATATGCGTTCCTAATTGCGTTATGGCGGTGCTAGGGGCCGTGTGGTCATGTCACATGTCATAGTTGCCACATGAACAGGTGCAATAAAAGCGTACCTGAGATACAACACATATCACGAATCGTTAGATTCTTGGTATGTGCTTTTGAATAGGTTAACCAGAAGACTATACTGTGAAGTCATGTGGCCCTGTCAGTATGTCGGCACTTCTTCCCACTTCCCTTATATGCGTTGTAATTTTTACCTGTATATGGCGAAATTCTGCTGGTGGACGTTTCGTCCCCGAGGCCCGCCCCTTGTAAGACCTTTTGGTCTTTGATATATGTTGGCATTGTGGGAAGTTGATGCTGGGTTGACATCGGGCCTTACAGATAGTCTTTTGTGTTAAACGCCGTCATTTTCAGCTCACCAATCCCCAGTGTACGAGTTGTCACAGCGACACAGCTCACCAATTACCAATATACGAGTTGTCAGAGCATTTCCATCATAGCTCTCTACATTTATATCTAATACCGCTTATGCCGATGCTCGGGGCCGTGTGGTCATGTCATCCAAGTTGCCACATGAACAGGTACAATAAAAGCGTACCTGAGATGCAACACATATCACGAATCGTTAGATTCTTGGTATGTGCTTTAGAATAGGTTAACCAGAAGACTGTATACTGTGAAGTCATGTGACTCTGTCAGTATGTCGGCACCCCTTCCCAATTCCCTTATATGAGTTATAATTATAAGCAGAGTGACTTCAATGAGGATGGGTCGACTGTCAAATATCCTAGGCGAGCTGCCGTATGTATGAGGCCTCACTTTTTTAGTCAGTGATAAACATCACCGGAGAAAGCAAGGTAAACATCACCAATCGTTAATGAAAGTGACACGATGATTGCACAGTGTTATCTCCTTGCCATTGTTAATATTTGTACCAGTTAAAGTCGAGCAGTTAAACTCGACCAGTATGTGAATATGATATGTTGTGTACAGTGGAAACATTCGCGAACAACAAAATGGAAACTGTATTTCGAACAATTACCATTCAACGATTTAATACATTTGTAACGAAAAACAAGTATGTTTACAACCTTCTTTATATCTGTCCGAGGGCCTAGAGGAGGACTATTATATTGGGATATGTCCATCCATGCGTCGTCTGACTTCGTTCCAGACAATAACTTCTGAAAACCTGAACACAGTCTTTTTAGATTTGGTGTGAGGTTACTTCGCCTCAATATATCACTTGAACTGTTGGACTGCGCCTCCCGCCATCTTTTGATATATCAAACTGATCATTTTGATCCTTCAATTACGCACATACGGTTAGATTTCCCACCTAGCTTCACTAAATTTGTATCACGACGGCCATTACAAAATCGGAGTAACGACTTCATGCTCACAGGAATCTTCGGCGTGTCAACATTGGGCTAACCCACATACATTACCGCTCTCATTAATGGTCAAGTCTAATGCGGTAGATAAGCGGTAGCAACGGGGTAGCGGTACCACAATCACCGCGCAACCGTTACACATCGAGTTTGGGTGGATAGTCTTGTCAATCAAACTCAGGTACCAGGTTTAGCAATTACAACTTAATAAAGTCACTGGATATCGGAATATTTGTCATGGAAACGGATTTGATGGTGTAACACCATCTTCAATCGAAGGTTAGAAAGCATATTGCTGTATATGGAACGATCCTCTCTCATATGATCTGTAAAGAGAAACCAGAAATATTGATATGATTGGAAGAGGTTCGCGTATATCACATTCGTACGGAGCCGTAAAAGGGACATGCTCCGATCCGCACTTATTAACTGCGACTCCCAGTTATTAAGTGCGACCCGCACTTATTAACTGCGACCTTCAGTTATTAACTGCGAACTGCACTTACTAACTGAGGGTCGCAGTTAATAAGTGCGAGTCGTAGTTATTAACTGGGAGTATACCTCCGATGTCCCTTTTACGGCTCCGTACATTCGACATCTGAATACCGTAATGGTGGATATGTCTTGTGAATTAATTTCTATCATCCCTTCTAATACAATCACAAAAAATGTGTGATGGTTACCCGAGAATAACTCCCTCGGACACTGGCGTGTGTATATCTATTGTCCAGGCCGGGTCAGCTGCCCTTTATGACGTCAAATGCACAGTCGACTCTGTGCTATTTTGGTACGTTCTATTTTTAAATAAACAGGTTTCCTCGACAGTAACGTTTTTGTAGGCCAGTCGTACAGAATTATTCGTTTCGGTCGAAATTCCATTTTATCCCATTTTCAAACAATACAAAAGGATTAGTTATTACTCAATGTATCATATATTAACTCGCAACCGTCTTTTAGTTAAATAATTTGCGATTATGTAAAATTATTGCTGTTTCAAAAGTAACTTCTTTTAACGAGCTACGTCATTGTAATGTTGCAAATCGAACTTGCCGTAGAATATCTGGTAGTATGACACAACGGGAACTTGACCCCGCCTCGGGCTGGTCATCATCGGCTACGGCTGTAGGCGCTTCGATGGTCTCATCGTTCGCAGATTTCATATCTACATAGTATATAGCCCGACATTGAGGGCATAATAGTCCCTCAGTGTTGACCTTCAAAGTCACTCCTGCGTTTTACCCACTCTAACTGTGAACCAGATATTTTTCTGGTCTTGCCTGGACGCCTATTCTTGTGACAACACTCACACTTCGACTTGTTGAATGGTACATTACTGTTCATAGTGAGAACTATAACGATTCTTAAATATAACGAGGAGACTTCAGGAAAATACACATGAAGTTCCCCTCGTTTTTTATACATGGGAAGTATTGCTGACCCATGAAACTAAACCCATTCAGTTACGGTGACTTGGACATGTTATGAGTGTGCTGCAATAAGGGTCGAGTTGTAGTAGTGAATGCAAAAATGTGTATACACAGTTATATCTATATTTTATTAACTTAATATCACTGAAGACTATTTCACATAACATAAATAAATCCAAATGTTAAATATTAGAAAGAAAGAATAAGAAAATAGGAACAAAATGTTTCTGATCCAAATGTGAATCGAACTCCTAGCTCAAAAAACTGGTCCCCACACTGTTTTTGAAAGCGAGCAGCCTAACAACTGGACTACGACGACGTCTACTTGAAAAATCATTTTTTACTTGCTCACATAACGTTTCTGGTGGAATACAGGCGAAGCATTTGCACAATTTTTAATTTTGATGAAATATGACACCTCAAACCAGAATGATATTTCAACCGATTGTAACACTAACCATTGTGATAATAAATACACACAAATTGTTTTGGTTTGAGGTGTCATATTTTATATATGAAGGGAAATCCCTTCAGAAAATGTCCCTAAAATGTCGAAAGAGCACATTCGACCGTTTTCAAACTTGAATAAATCCAGTTTAGAGCAATTGACAATCATCATTTTGCATGATATGAAACTTCAGCGTTTTTACAGCACATAACAATAACTTTCACCCGTTTCACTTTCAAACGAAAATCATGTTCACTACCGTCACGTCCGAGGGAGTTATTCTCGGGTAACCATCACACATTCTTTTATCTTTATAACTCTGACGACAGGTGGGTTTTGCCAGTCTTCCGTGAAGGTTACCGAAAGGTTCTGACGCTGGGAGATTTACCTGATGTTCCAAGCACTGGAGACAGTGGCATTGTATGGGAGAGATTAAACAGGTAAGTACTAGTTTCGCTTCAGACGGACGGGCTCAACAAATCAGTTTGGGCCCCGAAGCCGAGGGGGATAACTAAGCTACACAATGGCTTTATTATCTCACACGGGGCATTGTTTCTCGTTAACCACCCGGTTTGCAACGAGATATGCATGTCTAGAGGCGGAACACTCCTGGACGCATTTTAAGCTATATCCATAGTGAAATTCTGCCGCCCCCCACCCTACCTCCGAACAAGGTGTTTGTTCTGCAATGCAGATCACACATTCAATGGTTGTCATTTAGCAATTTTTACCCATCTCTTTCTTCATATAGTCAATTCGGAGAAATTTGACTGAAGAAATAACCTTCACAGGGCGAAAGAATGAGATATTCTTTTCTGCTCGAGAAAGATCTGTTAAAAAATTATGATATATGAACTACGCATACCTAACATTGTCCACAGATAATGAGGGGTATTTGTTCATCAAAAGTGCCTTCATTGAAAACAGTAACAAACCCGGTATCATTGGTTGTATATTTAAATATCACTGAATTGGAAGTTTAGTATATTCTTCATCGAAAGCTAACTCCTGTTTCCAATTTACATCTCGATCATCAACCACCTCGCTGGGGGTTTAATAATACCCCAGCCACCAGTCAGATTTTTGGACAGGATTCCGGGCCGCGCGCACATCGCCGGAAGTGGCATTATATATAGTAAAATAGATGTTTGCCGAACATTTCGATTACTTTTTAAGTCTGCATAATACCTCTGTTGACCTGGCGTTAAGAAGAATTATCTGGAGATTATTTTCCCTGTGTATCTGGACAGAGCATATGAAAAGTAGTTCGCTCATGTGTAAAACTGAAGGAGTTGTTCGGCCGGATTCAAGCTGAACCGTTCGTACATGGGGTTTCCCCTATACGCCATAGCAACGTAGTAAAAGTCAACTTCCGCTATTGGAGGCAGGGATAAAATGATCATGTGAAATGGAGCTTGCGCTGTGGGGAGGATGCTCGATCATAAGTCTATTTCATATCTTAATGAAGTTATGTCATTTATCTGCGTTGTCATCAAATTTATAACTGTACATGGATATTCATAATGCGTGTGTTTCTCTCGAACATGTATAGGCCTACGCGTGACGGAATGTTGTTGAGAACGATTGTGCAAGAATATCTCCCAGCTTGTAACAACCTTACTAACCTGTTAGTAAGCATGTTACTAACCAGCTGATATATCTCATGAACACCTGAGCACATACAAATGACGTTGCAAATATGCGATTCACGAAAAACTCGTGTGAACGGAAATTCTGAGCAATCATTCACATGAATTCTACTGTACCTTCGTTACCCACATTCGCATATCACTGCAATCTTATCCCCAATATATAATTTTCTATGTGCGATATTACAATATCAGAAAAAAAAACATGCGTACATTAGACTGGAAATTAATATCTATATAAATTTACGCAGGTGCTGGGAGCAGGAACTTGAAGGTTCGGGGAATCCGAGTTTCCTTGTTGCAGTTTTCAAAGCTTTCGCGCTCGATAGTGTATTTCCTATGTTGCTTCATATTGTGGAGGTAAGTTAGTTGTCTTCCTACTTCTGGTGAGTATAGCTATAATTATCGCTGCCTTCATCAATAATTGGTTTTGGGCAGATCGCCATGGAACTCGGTGTCAGTGTGAAGCAACGCCGTTGCAAAGAAATAACGAAACCACAGTAAAGAAACTCAGCGAAATTCCTAGGACCATGTAAAGACATTTTAACCACATATCCTTTGCCTCGGATTGGAATTGAGCTTTTGTTGATTGTATATACAACAGGCAAAAAATAAAACATTCAGATTGATGTTGAGGAGGGTGGGCCTGGTGCATTTCAGGTTTTTGTTTTCCTCAATAGACATGTTGTTCCCATATAGACTGTGGGACAATTTTACACACGTTTGAAAAAGAAGTTGAAACTCATCGGTGTTCAAAATCTCAGCCACCTAGACCATTTTTTCTGGCAAAAAATAAATTTTGAGAAAAAAATTACTATTTGTCACCTCAAATTTGGGCGGGGAATTCAATTTGCTTAAAATACCGTGCATTTATCAAGGAGATACTCTTATTCAATTCTTTGTATAATTGTTTGGGATTGGCACTACGCAAATAATGCACAAGACATTTTCAGCATGTGTGCCTATCCCCTCCATGCATTGTCAATGATACTTGCTGGTTTGATTCGTGCCGTGGGGGAACCTGAAGTATCCTCTGATTTTTTGCGATAAAAATTATTTTAACTTAATAAACACATGTCAATGAAATAAACAGTATATGAATAATTAGTTAATGACTTATCTGATCAATTATATATAGCTGCAGGTGAAAAAAAATAACACAATTTGATTCTGAAGTGTCCAAACTAGCTCCCTCACTGGTACTGCTGACATGCTAATTCTGTTGATCTTTTAATGCTTCGAATGCGAAGGTGAAAGAAGCAATAAACATGAAAAATAAGTCAAAGATCAGTCCTGAGTAGTAGATTTCTGGTGCCAAGTTTCATTCTAAAAGGTTCATTATCTTGGAAATTCCACGGAAATAACCTCTCAAAACCGTCCAAAATAGCGCTGTGACCCGTGTTGTTCTCCTTTGCTCCATGACTCTTAAATGGAAGATGGACCATAAATTTGAGCATGGCCGAGCATTGCGACCCTTGAACCGATAACACTGATAAATGTAAAACAGAGATGATATCAGGGAAATTTGTGACATGCTTATTAGTTGTGTTATATTCGAATTCCTAGACATTAGCAATTTTACTTCAGTTTGTGACCTCTAAATTATCTAGATGCCCCTGGACACACGCTTAAAACTAAGTGTCGAAACCTACTCGTAAAGTGTTGCAATAACCCTTTAAGTGTCCCTGTGGACACACTTAAAGTGTTATTTCAACACTTTACAACACTTTAGTTTTAAGCGTGCAGGTTTACCTTATAACTTATTAGTGACCCAGTACAAATTTCTGTTTAAATTGTTTAATGTAGACGGATGTAAATAATATTATTCAAATGTTTTTAATAATGTGTGTTTTTGCATTCATAACTGTGTAATGAGGGGAAAATGCCTATTGTTTCTGTGCATTTTTTTTTAGCTCTAAACAATATCAAAGATGTAATCAGCCTCAAATCTAGACTGGAATCGATCTCTCCCAAACTCCGCAAACGACATGCACAAAATAAAACATTCATAATTGTGTAATGAGTGGTAAAAATATGCCTACACTGCGAAAAATACTGTGTTGTTTTAACACAATTTTGTGCTAAAATGGCAAAATGTTTTGTGCTGAAATGAACATGGTTTTGTGTTAAACTTAATATATCAACACAAAATTGTGTTGAGTTCAATACAAATTAGTGTTGATTCTTACACAATTTGTGTTATTTTCAACACAATTCTGGTGCTAAAATAGCTTCAACACAAATTTTTTCGCAGTTTATTGTTTCTGTGCATTTTTTTTAGCTCAAAACGATATTAAAGATGTTATCAGCCTCAAATCTAGGCTCGAATCGATCTCTCCCAAACTCCGCGAAAGTGAAATATGTGACGAAAGGCACAAAATAAAACAAATTTGATCATGAACAACTGAACTTGTTTTCACAATTCACGTAAAAATAGAAGGAATTTGTCTTTAAAATTAACGGCATGTCATGGCGTTTATTTTTCGACGGCCGTATCAACAGGCGTTTACACGTGTGGTGCATTCTGCCTACGTGTGCTCTGCTACTCTACCGAACCTTAGGCACGAGCCATGACGTTATCCCATGGAGCTGCAGCTGTAGCTGTTCGGCATTCAGATTCGTGAGCGTCGCTACGTCACTCACACGCCACGCAGTGACATCATTTTCCTCAAGTTTTTCTGACAAGATATTCTTGCATTCGTTGTATATGTCAAATATAATACCTATGATGCTTAGCAATCTTCGCTGCTGAAAAACAGACGGGAGAGAGTTTACAAAATCCATCGATTTTGAGGCTGATTACGTCTTTAAATGTTCCGTTTGATATCACAGACAGCAATAGCCCTGATTTTAAAGCATATTCATGAAAACATGATATAAATAGTAGTTAACTTTTTCTTATAATCCAAGTTTTTTTTTGCAGATAATCAATCACATTGTCTATCACAATGTACCAAATTGGATGAATTTTGCTTCGTAAAATTCTCTGTCAGAAGATTTTAAAGGAAATCGTCAACTCTTAACATATAATATAACCTATTAGGGGGGAAAAAGGTAAAAACATGTACAATGTCTGCGTAAGTCCAAAATCACCAGCGGTCTACCTTGGATGCTGAAACTTATCACACAAGATGGTCGATTTGATGTCACAGTGACGTCATTTTCTAAAACAGCACTTTTTGGTCGATTTTCTGTATTTTTTATTTATGCAATTTCTCCACAAAAGCTTCATGATAAATTATTAAATATTAATGTGATGTGAAATAAAATAGTTTTCGCCCACTTTTCATGGCGGAAATGCAGCAATTTTGAAGAAATATGACGATAACTTCACTTTTCTGGTACCCAACGTGGCCGCCATTTTGAAATTGCCCATGATCCTCTGCTCGTGGGGTTATGCAAATAGGTTCAAAATGACCCCAATATGATAAGTTATAAAGTCACAGAGTTTCAGCTCTCCTTTTCTTGTCGTTCCGGAGATAGCGCAGAAAGTTTGGTGGGGGGCAATATCTGCCAAAACTAAGTTCTCATCTCGCTTCACGGTGAAGTAGATAACTTAAATATCAGTAGGAATATCACGCACCCTCCCACCTACCTCCCCCCAACAACAACAAAGCTCAATACACTTCTGAATTTGAAAACTTCCACAAATACCATGGATTGGATTAGATATTGCTCCCCACCAAACTTTCTGCGCTATCTCCGGAACGACAAAAAATGAAGAGCTGAAACTCCGTGACTTTATAGTTTATCATATTGGGGTCATTTTGAGCCTATTTGCATACCCCTCCAAGCAGAGGATCATGAGAAATTCAAAATGGCGACCACGTGGGGTACCAGAAAAGTGATGTTTTTGTCATATTTCTTCAATATTTCTGCTTTTCCGCGATGAAAAGTGGGCAAAAACTATTTTATTTCACATCACATTAATATTTACTAATTATCATGCAGTTTTTGCGGAGGAATTGCATAAATAAAAAATTCGGAAAATCTGACTGAAAAATCGACCAAAAAATGCCGTTTTTGAAAATGATTGTCACTGTGTCGTCATCAAAGCTGCCATCTTGTATTTTTTTTACATTTTCTGGTAGAGCTTCACCCAAGGGTATAGTGTGGTAAGTTTCAGCCACCTAGCTCAAGGGGTAAGAAAAATAATACGGGTGGGGGGCATTTTGCCCCCCCGGCCACAACAGGTCCCAAAAAGCCCAGGCCAGATAGGGTTAACACAGAAATTAGAACAGAAATAGCAGCCTCCTAAGGTTTTAACAGTATTGTAAGTAGCGGAAGTATAACCCATCATTTCTTATTCTTTATTCTACTTTTATCCAAATGTGTCGTGTATGTCAGTCATGCTTTGCATGTGGCGGCGTAAAAATGCAGATTTATAATCTGCTGTTTAACACTACCATGATTACCTTCCTCTTCTTTTGTACCCCTTTCCTATAGCATTCCCAGTTAGTACTGCAGCCTTACTTGGTTTCCCAGATCGTGCTGTATTTTGGAACCAACGCGGACATGTCGCAAACCGAAGCTGTAGGGTATTGTTTCCTTTTGCTGTGTTCCTTAATAGTGTACGTACTGAGCAATCCACATGCTTATTTCCAATCCACCCTGGTTGCCCTAAGACTGAAAGCCGCCGTTACCTGTTCAATATACAGAAAGGTTTGTACCATATACATGATCTCCTATTACCATTGCTTGTATATTATAAGACGTATCAAGAATATATCACTCCATTTTCCTTTCTCTGACACGACGACCACATATTTTTGCCTCCGATGATTCGCCAGTATAGTCCTAAGAAAAAAACATATTTCAAAGGTTAGCTAATTCTGTACTGATACCGGTGTGAAGAAGCACGTTGTCTTGGTGTCCGACAACCACTTCGTGAAAATAGGATGTCCCCGAACAACTGTAATTGGAATCAGTTGTCCAAGGGTAACTTGTATTAGAAGTGGCTGACTATGAACAACCTATGATGGCCGAGAAGGGACATCGCTGTATTGTGTTAATGAATCTGGACCGACACACGAAGGCAGGATGCGAAGTCAGGATGCGAAAGACGAAGGCAGGACGCGAAGCGCGAAGTCAGGATGCGAAATCAAAACATGAAGCGCGAAGTCAGGATGCGAAGTCGCGGAGGCAGGATGCGAAGTGGCGAAGCCAGGATGCGAAGCGCGAAGTCAGGATGCGAAATCAAAACAAAGCATTGCAAAGACTGGAAGCGAAGCGCGAAGTCAGGATGCGAAAGCAGGATGCGAAGCGCGAAGTCAGGATGCGAAGTCTCGAAGGCAGGATGCGAAGTGGCGAAGCCAGGATGCGAAGCGCGAAGTCAGGATGCGAAGTCAGGATGCGAAGCGCGAAGCGCGAAATCAGGATGCGAAGTCGCGAAGGCAGGATGCGAAATCAAAACATGAAGCGCGAAGTCACGGCACCTAACTTCGCCACTTCGCATCCTGCCTTCGCGACTTCGCATCCTGACTTCGCGCTTCGCATCCGGACTTCGCATCCGGACTTCGCATCCTGACTTCGCGCTTCGCATCCTGGCTTCGCCACTTCGCATCCTGCCTTCGCGACTTCGCATCCTGACTTCGCGCTTCGCATCCTGCCTTCGCCACTTCGCATCCTTCCTTCGCGACTTCGCATCCCGACTTCGCGCTTCATGTTTTGATTTCGCATCCGGACTTCGCGCTTCGCATCCTGCCTTCGTCCTTCGCATCCTGCCTTCGTGTGATTCATAACACAATACAGCGATGTCCCTTCTCGGCCATCATAACAACCACTTTATAGGTTACGGTCTCCGATCCTAGTTTATGTTATCCTGTTTTTCCTCAATTTAACTAAGTCGCTTGTGTGTTTCTATTTGCTGTAAACAAATTATATTGTAATAATGTCGTGTCCAATAAAACAAGTCACTAGTATTAATGTTAGAAGAAATATTGAATTTCTTTCACGTCAACGCTATGACAAGAGAGACAATTGTAATTTTGACATAGTCAACCCTACCAGGCCTTGGGGGGGGGGGGGGGGCAAAATGGACCCCCTACCAAACTTCCTGCGCAATCTCTAGAACGACAAAAAATTGAGAGCTAACACTCCCTGACTTTATAGTTTATCATATTGGGGCCATGTTGAGCCTATTTGCATACCCTTCCCCCCAGTAGAGGACCATGGGTAAATTCAAGATGGCGGCCACCTAGGGTACCAGAAAAATGATGTTCTCGTCATTTTTCTTCAAAATTTCTGCTTTTCCGCAATGAAAAGTGGGCAAAAACTATTTTGCTTCGCATCAGATTTATATTCACCAATTTATCCCACAGTTTCGGCGAAAATATTGCATAAATGAAAAATTCGGAAAAACCTGACCGAAAAATCGACCAAATAATGCCGTTTTTGAAAATGACGTCATTGTGACGTCACCAAAGTAGCCATCGTGGATATCTGGTGGAGCTTGACCCAAGGGTATAGTGTGGTAATTTTCAGCTCCCTAGCTCAAGGGGTAAGAAACATAATTGGGGGGGGGGGGGGCGAAATTGGCCCTCCCCAGGTCTGTACAAGTCCCAAAATGCCCAGGCCAGATAGGGTTAACTCCCAGCTAGCAGTATTCCAGAACGAACTGCATACCGCGTATACGTTTCTCGCCTAAAAGCCTTTGTTTGACCATGTGAAGGCTGTACAGATTTCAATGAAAACTATAGAACATTATTGCAGCAACTAGTCAAACAGGGCTACATCACCACATATCTTCATTCAAGTTTCTCAACTTTTGATATAAATATCTTACGCTGACAGCACAGGCCCGCAAAACAAGAGTTTTGGGGGGTGTGGGCGGTGGTATTAGGGTGAAGTGTCGAAATATGCGGTCTCTATATATAACCCCATGCTGATGTGGATTTATATAAAACATGGGGTTATATATAGAGACCCCATATTTCGACACTTCACCCTAATACCACCGCCCACACCCCCCACAACTCTTGTTTTGCGGGCCTGTGGCGGACAGCAAAGTACGATCGCTACGACCGTACTTTGCCGTAAGCGTTCGATATCTACGTTTCATTACTTGTGTTCAATTGCTCTGAACTCGGGGTTAGGGGCAGTTTATAAAGCACGTGTGTTACATCACCATGGTGTTCAAATGACTGAGTTACACACATAAACCATCATGCGTTAATTTTGGTTTCATACACATTTGAAATTGGTGCTACTTTCATAAGACATAGGTCTTTCGGTTGTTGACGAGGGAATTCTTTATGCATGACAACTGAATATTGAATGTCAGGTCGAACGCTTGCTGGTGATGTAGGAGTTTATATAAAAATTACAGGACACAAAAAAAACTACGGATAGAGAAAAACGGTCCAAACAAGAGAGTATTTATAGAATGCAAGTTCACATTCAGAACAAATACCTGTGACGTCCGACGCTGGCCAAGCGCTTCGATCATCCTTCATCATTTTTACAAGTCCCAAAACTACAATCACATTGATGCTACAGAGAGTAGTCATTGAGGACGAAACATCCACCAGTGAAATATAATCATATTCAGGTAAGAATTAAACGCAGCATTCAAAGGGTTGTGAAAAACGATGCTGGCGTACTGACAAGAACTCCCATGACCCCACAGACAAATATGCTGACTGCATATTTCTAAAAACATCACAAGAAGCATAAGTGATCCCTGTGATGATTTGTATCCAGCCCCGATTTGGTAGCTGTTCATGTGGACATCTTGAATGACCACATGGTCCCTAGATATGATGATGTTCTTTGTATAAGTTCCCTGTCACTGCCAATTATTTCTGATCCAAATGAATTCTCAAGTCGATTTGAGAGTATATATCTCAGTCATACTTTGATTGTGATATTGTTCATATAAACACCATGGACACGTGATCGCATTTTACCGTCAGTGTACGATATTTATCACAGAATTTGAGACACTTTTGAATTCAGGCGTTTGACAAGTTTCTGCAATAATATTCCGTGATTGAACTAGTCACATTCTGCACAAATAGTGTTATCCTGAAATGGGTAGTCGACGATGTCAAAATTGTAATCGTCTCTGTTTTTCGTAGGTGAGGAAAAGCCCTGATAATTCTAGTAAAGGTATAGACCCAGATATGATGTTCAATCTGGGCTATGGGTAGTTTCCTTCAAATCCGCTGAACGTGGTATATATTCTTCATAGTTTCGCTAATAAAGTGGTTATTCAGTGCTGGGACATCGTCTATATAGCGTTTGGTGAATTAGAAGGAAGGGCTTTTGTATGGCTGTTTTTGACATCTGCATATAGGCGTATTCACATGCGAAGTAGGGTGGTCACCTAAGTAGGTCAAATTTTCATCAAAAGTAGGTCAGCTAAAGGATGGTGTATGCGACCCAAGTGTTGAGGCTATTTTAGCTATCTTATAGATGGTGTAGGGGACCCAAATTTGGTGGATATTCAGTCATCTTATGGATAGCGTATGGAACCCAAATGTGGTGGATATTAGCGTAGCAATTATTATCGCCCTCAGTTCCTATTACCCTGGACACTTATCAGCCCAGCAGTACAGCACGAGTTCATCCATCCAAGTCTTGACCGGGCTCAAAGTCGCTTAACTTCGGTGATTTTTCGAGAACCGGTGTGTCCAACGTGATATGCCGTATCAGGGAACCTTCAAAAGTTACAGTGAAACATACAGCCAAGGGTTCCCGATGGACATGACAATGCACTCGCTGAGCCATCAACGAATAATAAAAAAAAATAATTATAAAGCAAGAAGAGCTCAGAACTTGCTGGTAACAATGCCATAATGCATGTTCATGCCAAAAATCAAGGTTCTAATGTCAACGGTTCTCCTTATTTTGCCGACGAAAGGATTCGGGTGGACTGACTGACTGACTCACTCACTCACTCATTACTGGACAATTTGCAAATGGTAGCCTACTTCGTAGGAATATTATATTATTTGGGTTATTTCTATTTTGGATGTTAGGGGTAGAGCTAGTTATATATTGCAGGATTGTATCCGGATTTACAGATTTAAGAGTACATTTATTGAGAATAAATAATTGCTGCAGTAGCGGGGCTTGGGCCTCGTCGGAGACTCGACTGTAAAAATGCGGATTTCTTGTTCAAGCAGTATGATCAAGCTTGTTCAAACTGGTATTTGGTCGGCTCGCGTTGTAAACGGCACGAATATTTCGTTACTTTAGCTCCCGGACTGCAGGAAATATATATACACCAAATATGATAGCAGTTGTAAGAAAAAGAAGTCAACGACCAGGAAAATAAGTTCCAATACTACAAATTGTTGAATTACTAACCCCAATATGAAAATAAACTCTCAAAGCATACATCATGCAACTACACAAATTAGTTTCTGATATGTTATTTTCATAATGGGATCAGTGATCAGGGAGAATTAGCTAACATTGTTGATTTGACACATGGCAGTGTGACTAACGTCACAGGACCTACGAAGTAGGGTAGGCATTATCACGAATCGTTAGATTCTTGGTATGTGCTTTAGAATAGTTTAACCAGAAGACTATACTGTGTAGTCATGTGGCTCTGTCAGTATGTCGGCACCTCTTCCCACTTCCCTTATATGCGTTGTAATTTTTACCTGTATATGACGAGATTCTGCTGGTGGACGTTTCGTCTCCGAGGCTCGCCCCCTGTTCAGACCCTTTGGTCTTTGATATATGTTGGCATCGTGGGAAGTTGATGCTGGATCGACATCGGGCCTTACGGACTAGTCTTTTGTACTAAATGCCGCAATTTTCATCTGACGATGATATAGCTCACCAATCCCCAGTGTATCAGTTGTCACAGCGACACAGATCACCAATTACCAATATACGAGTTGTCAAAGCATTTCCATCATGCGTTGTAATTAGGACTCCGACGCGCACTGAACTCTTGGAAATCCCCCCGCCCCAAGTTGAAATCCTGCCTATACTAAGATGGGCACAGCCTAAGTCAGAATCACCAGTGATTTTCATCAAAAATCACCAGAAATTTTCATCAAAAGTAGGTCAGCTCAGAACTTCCTGGTAACAGTCGCCTAATGCACCTTCACGCAAAAATTCAAGGTTATAATGTCAACGGTTCTCCTTATTTTGCGGACGAACGGATTCGGATGGACTCACTCACTCACTCACTGACTACCGGACAATTTGCAGATGATAGCCTACTTCGTGAGAACATGTTAGAAGACGAATATTAATTGAAATTTTGGTCTGGTTATTTGCAACTATCATAAACTAGGTAAACACATAATTCGTAAGCATTCATCAACTATCCCTATCTGGACAGTAATATACCAGAGTAACCTGCATATCGTGTATACATATCTCGCCTAGTAGCATTCGCTAGATCATGTGTTAAAGGGGACGATTTTAATCAACGTCAAAAACATTATTGCAGAAACTTATAAAACTGGGCTATATCATCAAGCGCCTCCACTCAAAGTTTCTAAAATTCGGCGATACATATCATATGCTGATAGCAACATACGAGCATACCGTGCAAGATCTGTAGCGTTACGTTTCCTAACTTGTGTCTAATTCCGCTTGGGGCCGTATGAACCCTTGTATATCAATATCCTCAATGTGTTCATATGAACGACACAACCAAAGCGTGACTGAGACACATCATACTCAGACTCCAAAAACTTTACAAAGAAAATCATATGGATAAAGAATACCGATCAGCGATACGGATTTGATATTTTGGAACATCATGATGTCTTCCTGGCGTCATTGAAAACTGATGACCGCTTCTGTTTTGCAGGAAATTAGCCTAGTTGTATGATATGTATACTATGATTTATTCCTTTAATTTAGGGCTAATGTTATCATATGAATTAAGTCTTTGTATTAAAGAGTGGAAATTCTTTATTGGGCGACGGCTGAATATTGAATAACGGAATAGATGTTTGCATCCTAGTTTTCTTGTATTGTAGGTTATCAGTTTAAACAGTAAGTCCTGGCAGCAAGCAGATTCGGGATTTATTACCAACTTGATATCTACAGACGTAGAGAAACTGAACATGGTAAGTCTCGTTGACATTATTGTAAATGTAACTTTGATGACGACGATGTCAACTGCCTCCTACTGAATGTCGAGTCTAACGCCAGCATATTGTGCATATGTCGTAATCAACACTTTTGAATATGACCAGGCGAATTGAACACAGTCACTCAGTAGGGACTGTTCATCATTGATGCTTGCTAATGAAGATATTCACCTTTTGCGTACCTGAAAATCTACATGACAGCGTGACTAAGGTCACCGGACCTACGAAGTACATGTAGGTAAGCATTAGGACTCCGACGCGCACTGAACTCTGGAAATCTCCCCGCTCCAAGTTGAAATTTTGCCCATATTAAGATGGGCACCGCCCAAGTCAGAATCACCAGTGATTTTCATTAAAAATCACCAGAAATGTTCATCAAAAGTAGGTCAGCTCAGAACTTGCTGGTAACAGTCCCCTAATGCACCTTCATGCAAAAAATCAAGGTTCTAATGTGAACGGTTCTCCTTATTTTGCGGACGAAAGGATTCGGATGGACTCGCTCACTGACTGACAAACTGACTGACTGACTACCGGACAATTTGCAGATGGTAGCCTACTTCGTAGGGATAATTCAATTTAGTATGAATGCGAGAATTCAAGGAATAATATTCATTTCCATGGTATTTTAGAGTTCAGTCAAAATATGCACTCAATATGCTATCTTAGGAAAGTAATGAACACGGTGAACATTCAGTTTCATTTACCGCATGCATTTCTGATTGAAACTAGCCACATAAAATGTGTTCTTCACCCTGCCGATTTCTGGCAATTAAGAAATACTCTAAGATAGGAGAAAACCTCAAATCCAATGAAAGTAAAGTGGAAATTTGTGATTTTCTGTCAAATAGGTGAGTTTAGGTGTTGATGAGAGTTTTGATGGGTATTATAAGTTCATTATTCACTCTCGATTGATATGGATGTTCATTTGCCTATAACTGTAAACTTTGTGGGTGATATAGGTTGATTTCCATTAAACTAAACCGCCTAATTGATATTTCATCGTATTTTCACTCTTTCTTTACCAGGTCGATCAGTTCAATGCGTTGTGGTTACTTCCACCGGAAATGGCCGTAATATTTTACCTCTTACATCGCCTAGTCGGACCAGTGTTTTTGCTTGGTATTGCTGTTTCTGCTATAGTGCTTGGTGTCAACGTTATATTCGCTAAAATATACGGAAAGCTAAGGTAAATAAGTTGTGACTTTGGACCAGTTTTTTCATCTGTTGATCATTTTCCCGCTATCGACAACGTCTTAAGAAGTCACATGAACATTGTTGTCCATTTGCTGGGTAGCTGTGCATAATCTATTTAATTGAACTTTACGATTTACAAACACAACAAGCAAGTAATTGTATGTTCAGAGAAAAGAGTATATATTTATTTCTTCATTAAAGAAAGGTTTGGGCGTGGGGGATGCCCCAGCTGTGCATATATATATAACAAGAGCATAAGACAATAAATAATATCTTGTATCATGAGTTGACAGGATGTAGTTAGCTGCGTCCACGTGAGGCCTCGTGAGTTGCCAGCAGTGGTCCCCATAGCTAAACCTATTCTTGCAGCATTGAGTTGCTGCGTCCACGTGAGACCCCGTGAATTGCCAACAGCGGTCCCTATAGTTAAAACTATTCCAGCATTATTGAGTTGCTGCATCCACGTGAGGCCCCGTGAGTTGCCAGCAGTGGTCCCTATAGCTAAACCTACTCTAGCAGCATTGAGTCGCTGCGTCCACGTGATGCCCCGTGAGTTGCCAGCAGTAGTTTTATCGATAAACCTACACTGGCAGCATGAACTAATGCTATATTGGCAGCACGAGAGCACGAGGAACACGCAAGTGATAAGACAAATGAAAGTATGAAATGACTTGAGGAGGCGATAAAGTTTGTTCAATGTGAATTGATCGGCCATTGATCGGACTTTAATTCCCTGAAAGATGCTACAGCCGAGCGTCTTCCAAGGAATAAAAATGTAGATCTTCACCTTCCATACCTTTATATACAAGGATACGTATATAATAACGATAAAGAGTTTAAATGTGCAGAACGTTTCCTGCATTGCAAAGTTTGGTTGCATGTTCGTGCATAACGACAATAACTTTCGGATGTCCACCGACCTCAAGTTTTTGTTATATAGTCTCGTAAATTTTCCTTCGACGCCGAACTCGCTGCCCTTAATCTGAACGAATGACCATTGCAGATACGACTATAATATCCTAATCCCGTTAGCAAATATTTTAATTTGTCAAGATCCACATATTGCTTGATCTGTGTTAACAGTGAATAGGGGTGCTTTCTTAGTAATTTGGGGGCGCAAGTTGAGATACATAGTCAAAGTTTGAATTGGGTAATCCCAATTACAAGCGTCTGGTCCATCATTCATAATTCAGCCGTCGTCCATTAAAGAATATCCGCGTCCATAATCCAAAGACCTCTTCCATATTCCACATAACAGTATTAGCACCAAATGCAAAAAGACAATCATAGTTTACATAAACATAGGCTAGTTTCCTGCAGGAAAGAAGCGGTCAGCAGTTCTCAATGATGCCGACAAGACATCATGATGTTCCAAAAATATCAAATTCGTATCGCTGATCAGTATTCTTAATCCATAATAATCGCCATCTAGAGAATGATGTATTTCAGTCACGCTTTGATTGTGACTGTTCATATGAGCACCATGAGGATCTTGAAGTACATGGGTTCATACGGCCCCTATCCCCGGGTTGAACGGAATTAGACACAAGTTACGAAACGTAACGCCATAGATCTTGCACGCTACGCTCGTGTTTTGCTATCAGCATGCGATATGTATCGCCAAATTTGAGAATCTTTGATTGAAGGCCCTTGGTACCTAGCTGAATAGCTGAATGTTGATACCCTCGCGATAAGGACTTGTTTGTAATCCTTCAAGGGGTTTATTTTAGGCATATCATGATCGAGCGTCACATCTTCTAAGCAAAGATTAATGTTAGGATCAAAAGTCGCTACAGCGTAAAAACTCCTCAATATTTCTGGCTTTGAACAAGATTACTGGACCAGAAGGCTGGAGATAAAACTTACCATTCTCTTCATTTTATTTCGCAGGAGTCTGGCTTCAAATTTTTCAGAGTCTAGAATAATTCCTAGGTATTCTAATTCGGTTTAGTTCCTATCGTTTCTTGTGGCAGCTAAGGGGATATTCAAAATTCTCATCATCAACGTCGATGTCCGTTCCGCAATAAAATCTGGCGAATCCACCGATAAAAAGTCATCCAATAAATGAATCACAAAGCTATGCCATAGTTGTTTTCTGCAATCCAGCATATGGCTTCCGCCAAAAGCGACAAATATTTTGGGGCTGGTTCGTGACTCAAAAATTAGACGATTATAGAAGTAATACTGATTCAGCCACTTTATACCATGCAGCTGCCACAGTGAAAGATGAATTGATATCTGTTTGAACGCGTCAGTAATGTCGAACTTACACATCAATGCACCTATCCCCACTGCCAAATTACGCCTAATAGCATCATCCACTTTATCGTATTGACGAGAATAATCATCCTTGTTAATAAGTTCATTCAGGCTGACTGTTTCAGAGTCATGTGGCGCCGACTTATCTACAATGAGTCTGTTTTTGCCCGAATACTTGCCTACTGCAACACCTAAAGGGTGGATGTGGTATGTTCCTGTGGGTGGTGTTGCAAATGTACCGATAACATAGCCTTTGTCAAGTTCATTTTGCAGAACCATACTAACATCGTGGCTGCTCAATAAAGATGACATATCACTAGCAACAGTATATTATCACCAGGTTTGTTCCCTTGATACAGTACGGTACATGTAACAACTCATGAATAAAGTGTAACAAAACCAACTATCTTTTATTCTTTTGCTATAGCATATGCATAAATTGGAATATATCGCAGCAATTACCACAGTATCATGGTATGGATATCCTATGCTAGACAGAGATTCCTTCCATGGTGTGCAGCTTGTTTAATAATAAAACACAGGCCTGCATACATGGGTGAGTGGGATTTGACTAAATGTCACACTCAAGGGTTTTTCACTCATATGGTGACAGTCAGTTTGGTTGTTAGAGGTTGCCGGAGTACCCGGAAAGAACCACCGCCCGTCGGCAAGTAACTGACAAACTTCCACACATAGACCAGCTGGGCTCGAACCCGTGCCGGTTCAGCGGTGTGAGGATAGCGGTCACCAGTGTAGCGCCTTAGACCACTCGGCCACCGAGGGCCCTATATGGGCGAGAGAGGTAGTGTGAGATAACATTGTTCCAGGTTGTAGCCCCATAATACCCACTATGATTGCATGTATATTGCCATTCACCATTCATGCTAGTATATAGGCCGCATGTTATTCTTATGAACGATATATAATCCCCTATATTATTTATTGCTGTAATATGACTCGTAGTGGGTTAATCCAGGACCCATGTTAAATGGTCCATCCGTACCTGGACAGAACTGGGAACCACCTAAATGACACTGCCTCTCTGCACCCATATTTATAAACAAAAGTCATGTGATCTGCATTATCAAATCAAAAACGAGTGGAACTACTTCAAAACTTATTATTAAATATATAATTAACCAACAGGTAATGAGAGGAGTTTATAGCAAAGATAAGGAGCGTTTTCTCATGGATTCGCCAGATACATTCAATATTACAAGAAAAGTCACAATAAAAACCGCTTCGACTGTTTTGACATTCAACAACACGGTAGCCACATTTAGTGGCGAGTCATTCTGCTCGTGGAAGTTCTCTCCCTGTTTACATATAGAAATTCTATTTAATTCTGTTACTCGCGTGGTGCACCGAGGAGCGTTTTTACTTTTGAATACTATACCATTAAAAATTATGCTTACTTCAATCAATTTAACGAAGTTGACAGCAGTCTGAAATTTCCGTACAGTGCAGTGCACGCCCTTTCCTGCTTCAAACTTGCATATATGCCATACTTGCATTCATGTAATATAATTTCACATTATATATATAGCTTATTCACCTCCTTCATAAGAGAAAATATACATACAAATTTTCACATACATATATATAAATAAGTGTTGGTAAATTAGCAGTTTATACAGTCGATTAAAACAAATATCAGTACTGGCATCCAGACATTGCACACGTTAAGCTGCAATTTTATAAATCAATTTATAGTCACTGCGTTTCGTAAATAAATAGTTTCTATTTTTGTACATTCGTGATATGATTTCACATGGATGTTGTCGCACATCATCGATGTTTTCTAGGGTGCTCAAATGCTCAAATAAAGAAATATAACATCGGGGTCATGGTGACCTGAAACTGGTCAAATATCATACAGAACGGCAAAAACAACATGATCAAATGGGAAAGGGGAGGCAGAATCGAACTGTTTATAACACACCACTATAAGAGATCTAATACGGGCACTATATACGACATCCTCGCGAGCCAGTGTATCGATCGATATGTTAGGATGGATACACTAGCTTGGTTAGTTACCCATATCAGTTCTGGATATAAATATATCAAGGGATTTCCTCCACATCAAACCAATCAGTGAACGCACTAATCTAGTTGATTACGCCAATCCGCTGCGAGGTATGAGATGAGATAGGTTTGAATTCATCGTTTGCCAAAATATTTTGATGTTAGGGCGAAATCGACATTCTAATTAAAAATAAGCGCGGGAGATGAAATGTACGAGATTGTATAATAGAGGCATCGACTCAAGAACTCATTCGAATCACCAAAAATGTCCCGGTAAACCCACTGCGAGGATTTAGTATTTACCTGGACTTGCGAAGATGTATATACAAAGTCACATCAGTATTTAAATTTCTAATGATCCAATTTTTGAAGTCAAAATCCAGGTAGTTAATGTATCTATTAGCACATTTTTTTCTTGCCCTAGATATTACCACAAGGGCAATTATTACTGTTTATCAGCCACGATTTTACATGCAACACTTCCATCGCCCACGCGACAAGGGGTTTTCAATATATAGATTGATATACGACTTAAATAATAATTGAACATATCCTATGTACAGAAGATAACATCACATCAAGCTATATAGCTACATGTCGAAAACTGATTTCTTGAACTGGCGAGAGAAACTAGAGCAAATGTTGATTATCTGGAGAGAAACAGTAGAGAGAAAACACAGCGAAGAGAAAACAAATCAATAAAATTTTTAATTATTATTGCAGGTTATTGTTTGGTTATCAGAGAATCACAAACTCATAAATTCAAATGCGTACAATTTTGATAGTATGTATAGTTGTTCACCCAAATAATCAGTTGTGTTTTGCAACAGCACACCTTCATTAATGCCTTCCTGACCATTAAACACATAAGTAGGGAGAATGCCCACCCTATGGGTCCGTTTCGAATTTTTTCCATTTTGAGTTGTCAACATTGCATTATAGTCTATATTGTTCACGAAATATGTTTTGAAGAGCTTTGATATGCGGTTGGGTAACAAGAGATTTATTTTTAAAAGTATAAATTTGTGTTAGGATTATTGAAGTATTTATTGCACATTTTTGTTTGTTCCATTGGAGTAAAAGTCCATCATTTGTTATTCCTTCATCTATTCCGAGTTCTTTGTGAAGCGACTTTTGGAGATTAGACCATAGAGGTTTGACGATACTGCACTGGAAAAAAGATGTTCCATTGTCTCTCGTTCCAACTTACAGTATTTACACAAGTCACTATCCGAAATACCTATTTCATGAAGAAACGATATTGTTGCTATACTTATGCACAGAAAGCGATACTGGAAGTCCGTCAGTCAGTTTGGTGTAACTGTAGCAATGTGAGTTTGCTTTAAAAGCAGTGATCCAATCATTTTCCTCCACTTGTAAAATAACTTCCCGCTTTGCTTGACCCGTACATTTAATATCTTTTCTTTTGTTTAATACGTCATAAAAATGTCTACAACCCTCCCTCCCCGGTGCCAGTACCCTTATTTGAGCAGTGAAGTTTAGCGAATATTTTAATTCTTTAATATTCTTGGTATATATAGTATTCAGCCATTGTTTCGGTACGCTCTTTGTTAATCTATTGTAGTCGAGGAATTTTTCCATGATATATAAGTATTTTTTATCTAATATAATAATAATTTCTATCAAGTAGCGTAAGCTATTGTTGTACCAATTTTTGATCAATAAGTTTTTATTAAAAAAATTGTAAAATAGAGGCTCTATAACTATCTCGTCCTGTTCTGTTATAGATATCCTTTTGTAGATGTTCTGCCATGCTCGCAGGACGTCGTTCCAAAAAGGCCATGCTGCAATTTTGTAGGGAAAATTATACGTTACAAAATTTGGCAGTTATAGCCAAATTTAAATTTCTCAAAATATGCACATTTTAGCAAATGAAGTTACGAGTTTGAACTTTTGAACATAATGTCATGTTAATTCGCTTCGTATTGTTAATAAGTTCCGTAAGATATTGCTTACCAAAGTTGAACATATTTGGTGACAATGTGCAGCAGTTTATATATTGAAATTTTTTATCCTGGAAAGCTATACGCCTACTCAGGATATTTTTATTGACTGGACGAAGTTTGTAAGGCCTCCGACCTTGTAACCCTGCGAAATAACATGCCGTTTGATTCTATCCGGACCATCGTTCCCGAGGAGTTCATAGAGTATTCTATTTGTGTCTGTCATGCACTCATCGGATTTGGCAAGGAAAGGAAGAGATGTATCAGTTTAGGCATTGTCAGTTACTCAAGGACTGTTATTTTTCCTAAGAGAGTGAAGTTTTGAAGTTCCTTCTTTAAGTCCGATATTTTCGATAGATAACTTAATTTCCATACATCAGAAAGTTTAATAGAAGAAAAGTGTATTCCCAGTGCAGCGAAGTCGTTCACCCAATCCAGACTAATATCCAGACACAGTGATATCCGAGCAAGTTAGTGCCCCTATTCAAACTGGTTTGTTCTTTCTATATTTATTTTTAGTCTCGAATAGTAGTAAAATTGTTGTAGACATTTTAGCGCCTCACACAATGTCTCCGACCCATCAAGCGTCAGCTGAGTGTCGTCTGCATATTGACCGATTTTGTACTCTATCTCTCCTAAACTTATCCCTTTTATACTGTCATTATTCCTTATCATATGACCTAGGACAATATGACATTGAAAACTGTTGACCGCTTCTCTCTTGCAGGAAACAAGCCTATGTTTATGTATACTTTTGTCTTTTTGAATTTGGTGCTAATACTGTTATATGGAAATGGATTAGGTCTTTGGATTATGGACGCGGATATTCTCTAATGGACGACGGCTGGATTATGAATGACGGACTAGACGCTTGTAATTCAGTGCATAACAAGAATAAATGCGGCGAAATAGGATTCCCTTGTCTGCACCCTCTTCCAACAGAAAATGATTGAAAGGTGACCGCTTTGTATTACACATGTCCGTATATTCTTATAATTTTTTTTATCCATTTTTGTATATTTTCTCCAAAACTGAACGTTTTTATAATCTTATCCATAAAACTTTACGAAATCGAACTAAACGCTTTTTCAAAATCAATTTAAAGCAATAGTCCCGCTATTTCCCTTTCTTTTGTTTCGAACATTAGGTCATATATTAACCTAGTACTCTCCCCAATATATCGGCCGGCAATGAAACCCTTTTTTTCTTCCTGAATAGTTTGATCTAAAACATCTTTCAGTCGATTGGCTATACACGAGGATGCTAGTTTGTATATAACAGTAAGCAATGTGATCGGCCGCCATTTTTTTTAGCAGATTTCTCGGCGTATGTGGCTTGAGGAGTCATAATTCCCTGGAGCTGCGATAGAGGAAATTCACCTTTCTGAAAGCTTGCATTCACAGATCTCAGAACGAAGTACCCTAACTGCTTCCATTTTTTGCTTTTTTAATAATTCCGCTGGGAAACCATCTAGTCCTGGACTTTTATCATTCTTCGCATTTTTGAGCGCGGATGGGATTTCTTCGTATGTTAATTCTCCTTCCAAAATTTGAGCTTCTTTGGTAATTTTAAATCGTCTATACCATCTTTATCTCCATCTTCTGTTTCTTTCTCGGAATATAGGATATAATAGAAACGTTTTTGTTCTTCGAGTATATCTACCGTATTATATGATTCTGTTCCAGTGTTTGTTGTCAATTTCATTATTAATTTGTTTGTATGTTGCATTTTTTCGAGTTGTAAGAAATATTTTGTTGGTTTTTCCATCGCTTCAATCCACCTAGAGTTTGTTCGTGTTATGATTCCTTGTACTTTTTCATCCCGTAGTTCTTTTAACTGGCTCATTGTTTCCTCTGACAGTGTTATTCACCCACCATATGTTGATAAATTTTCGAGTTCTGCTACTTTTTTCATGTTTTCCTTCTTCATTGAACTATATTTTATGCTCTCACCTCGGATTTTCATCAGTCGGGTGTCTAGGAATTGCTGGTCATCTATTTGTAGTTGCACATCTTGTACTAGTACATTGGTTAGGTTTTCGAAATTATATGGAGTTGCACAATATTTTTCGGTTATTTCGTCGGTATTGCTAAATTTGCATTTGATTACTATAGATGAGAGATCTGTTGTATATCCTTGTAAAATATTAGATTCATTTATTATACTGAAAATATCCGCACTGGTTAAAAAAAGTCTTAACTGGCTTGTTGTCTAGGTTTTTTCTACGCCACGTGTATCTCTTCTCCATCCAATGCATTATTCGCCAGGTATCAATATAATCCTGTTTTTCTATCGTCTATAATACGGCTTTTCGCTCGATTGGAGTCCAGGAATAGATAGTTTACTGTACTACTTGATTGATTTTGCAAAGTTTTTGCTTAGTCGAATTGGATCTGAAATAGCTTATAAATGCATCTTGTCTCCATCCTCTTAATTGTTTTTTTTCTAATTTTTTATATGTGTGCGTGTCCTGAAGACATATCATAGAAAACTTATTTTTTCGAAAATAATGAAAAACATCTGTCCTTTTTTTACATCAGTCAACCCTTGACAGTTCATTGACACTATATCAACTTCATCCGATATCTTACAAGATCAGACATTAAGACAGATCTAAGATGCATAACTATTGGTGTTGCAGTCTGGACTGGGCGAACTCTCATATAGTCGCTATGAAGTGTGTACATCGATTGAACACTTTCTTGAGAAGGCAGTACGTTCAAACTTGTACTGTTTAGCTTATGTGATTCCAGGTGTAAGTAAATGTTATTCGGGTGGAAAGCTATACTGGGACTTCTGAGAGATATATTTTTTTATTAGCACAGTTCATGTTAACATACGCGAAGAGCACAAGTTTCAACAACAACAAAAGAAAACAACAAAAACAGCACGCACTTAAAGAATGTGTATGGAAGAGTCAACACAGATGTTTAGTAGTACATATCACAATATTATAATCTACAGGTGAAGATGAATATTGTCACTGATAGCGTCACAACAAAATTATGACCTAGGTTAATCGCTTTATTATCAGAGTCGATTCAAGGGAGTGAATAGTGACTGAATAGGATTTAACATAGCTTTCAACATTATTTCAGTCATATCGCGGCGAACCAACGAAGCACCACCCAGTCAAGTTGCGTTCCTGATGCTTCAAAGAAGAAATCTTTGAAGCAATATGGAACACATCCTCCATTCACCCTACAAAACAAAGAGGACAGCACACAGGACACAGACAGAACACTTATACATAGTGCAACAAAGACAAGTGATATTACAGTGCTAGACTTCACATTATCAAATTCCCTTTGCTTCTCAGCAAAATGCATTGAAGCAACAGGGATCCGTGCCCACCAACCACCCGCGAGTCGATTACAAGTTCCTCGAGTGCAGCGAAATCACAAAGGACAGCTGGGCATATTATTTTCATATTTGTTTATTAGACTGGAGTGTAAAACGCCCTTGTCGGTCTTTGTTGTATCTACAGGAAAAGAAAAATTTTTAGCATTTGAGTTCGACATTACATATCATGATAGCATCGTTACACGCATTGTAAAATGAATCAAATTGTTCCATTGACACTATGGACTACGTTGTTAAAATGAATTACATTAGTTTGACGTGTCTCAGTAAGATGTTAGTGGTCAGTATACATTGTAATTGTAATTGTATCATCTGAAGTGTCTATTAGAATATACCTTATGTACAAAATGGGTACTGCCTCGGTCGTGTTGATGACAGATACCTTTTGTCAAAGAGTTGATTGGGACTGTTAACACAGTGTGCCCAAATATAATAGAATAATTGTTTTGTTTGTGTGATTAACTGAAGAGATAATGTTCTTAATTCTAGGTGAGCATGCATTCATCACTCATTACCAAGGTCGCTCGTGCTTACCTCAGTAAATATATATAAATATATATAAATATATATTTACAAATTTTTGTTTTACATTCTGCTTCAGAAATTCAATATCAGAAGTATACATCTCTTAGCCAAAACTGAGGAAAAATCTGGAAAATATTACACGGTCACAGCTTCAACATGGACGCCCTCCGATAGAATCTGATCACAATTTCAGATAAAAGCACGTAGTCCGTCAGTCAATATTCAGCCGCCGTCCATTGCCCTGCCCATTAGAGAATTCCCGTGTCCTTTGGCTCTTCTATAAATTCAACGATACGAATGATACTTCTGTTAGATCATATTTTACTTTATTTGTAGAGACATTCATTTAACCCAACCTGGCCTTGGGGGGAGGGCACTCTCCGCCCCCTGTTGTTTTTTTTGCTCCTGTCTACGGAACGACAAAAAACGGAGAGCTGAAACTCCGTGACTCTTTAGATTATCATATTGGGGTCATTTTGAGCCTATTTGCATAAGCCCCGAGCAGAGGACCATGGGTAAATTCAAGATGGCGGCCACGTGGTGTACTAGAAAAATTGAAATTTCTTCAAAATTTCTGCTTTTCCGCTATCAAAAGTGGGCAGAAACTATTTTATTTCACATCACATTAATATTTACTAATTTATCATACAGTTTTTGCGGAGAAATTGCATCAATAAATAATTCGAAAAATCTGATCGAAAAATCGAGCAGAAAATGCAGTTTTTGAAAATGACGTCACATCAAAGCGGCCAACTTGGATGTTTTTTTTACATTTTCTGGTAGAGCTCGACCCAGGGTATAGTGTGGTAAGTTTCAACCCTTAGCTCAAGGGGTAAGAAAAATAATCAGGGGGACATTTCGGCTACCCCAGGCCTGGACTTTTTCCCCAGGCCTGGACAGGTCCCAAAAAGCCCAGGCTAGATAGAGTTAAGATGTCAACAATACGTCTAATTACAGGGATCGAAATAGTATTTCGATTATCACCGATTTGTTTTATCCTGCGAACCTCTGATTCTCTCGACCAATTCTGTAGGTGAATTTTGGAAACACATTTTCCTTATTCTAACAGCGTCATTTTTTCGTGAAGATCATCTCGAGCTAGAATAGCATCGTACAATGGTGACGAACTTTAATCGTAAGCTATTGATTTACCATGTTATACAACAATACATCTCTAATCAAACAATAAAACTCTTTCGAGTTTTGATTTGGCCTGGGTAGCGCAAATAGGAATATCATTAAAGCATGTTATGAATCGAAAGTATTTTATTTAGTAGCCTACCAGCCCACTCCTCCTAACATTCCGAGCTGACACTCATTTGTTAAATTTTTCACCGAATGTCTCAGGCACTATCTATTGCATAGTCCCATGAACAGAGCAATTCTTAGCAGCAATGTAAGTTTATGTGTTTTCCTCATTTGTGGTATTTCCTGACCAAGATACATGATTTTGTATTTAGAGTTATTGCATTGCTAAGTTTGGTAAGTTGACGGGGGAAATTTCCTTTCGATTCATCATAACTAATGGAGATAACATGATAATAATAATAATAATCATAATGAACTTTATTTTACTTCGATGACCCGTTCAGCCAATAAGGCTGATCTTCCACGGGGTCGAAAAATAAATATACATATATACAATTAGATTCAGATAAGAATATATACATAAGGGTAAAAATATATATATAAATATAAAGGCAGTCAGCCAATTAAACTTAAAAATAGAGGTTAAAATGACTCATATATTAGATAACAGTGACTTATAATAATTGGTTTTGAAAGACTTTAGGCTCGGTGCGTTTTTTAGTTGTAGTGGTAAAGTATTCCATAAAGAAGCACCGGAGTAGCTGAGACTCTTCCTGTACAGTTCTGTTCGTATAGCAGGAAGATAAAAATTGTTGTGCGATGCTGATCTTAAAGATCTAGTGCTCATCACATTTGCTTTGGGGAACAGGTCATATAAATAAGTTGGAGATAATTTGTTAGATATTTTGTACATTAGTGTACCCTTATGATACGAAAGCCTTTCTTTTAGCGGGAGCCATGCTAATTCCTTGAACAGAGGCTTGGTGTGGCAAAGCTGGTCAACATCACAGACTAATCTAACTGCTTGTTTTTGCATTCTAAATATTTTATCAAAGTTATGCTGATCGCAGTTTCCCCAGACAACACAACAATAATCAAGAGTAGGTAAAATATAGCTAGTATAAAATGCCTTGCGAGCCCGTAAAGGTAAGAGTTGACGAATACGTCTGAACAGGGCTAATTTCTGTGCTAGTCTACTCGCAATGTATTTGACATGTGGAGTCCAAGATAAATTACAATTTATGTGGACACCAAGGAGCTTTTCATTTTCTGTTTTCATAAGCGGCTGCCCATCCATATATAGATCCATATTTTCCTTTTCAATGTGGGCACGTTTCTGATGGGATGTAAGCACCATTACTTTTGTCTTCGAAATATTAATTAACATTTTGTTTGCCCTGCACCATGAAGACAGATGAACAAGGTCATCAGATAGCTTATTTTCTAATTCTTGCACTGTTTGAGCAGAAGTATGGACTGTCGAGTCGTCCGCATACATATCTGTACTACATTTTAGATGCAGAGGCAAATCGTTAATAAACAGTATGAAGAACAGCGGACCCAATATAGATCCTTGTGGGACACCACAGGAAACTGGTTTTATATTGCTGTTTGTTCCACAAATGTTCACAAACTGCTTTCGATTTTGTAAGTACGATTTATGAGAGAGTTATATGCCAATCTCGGCTTTGATCCACACCAAAACCTAAGACGGATAGATTCATATTCATAGTCCATGTGGTAAATTAATAAGGAAATAAAAGAACCGAGATGCAGTTGACCCTTGCAGATACGTAAATGTTCTTCGAGCGTTTGGACTGCAGTAAAACACGTTTTTGACACTGGTATTATTCACTAGTCAAAATAGGGAAAGGTGTTAGTATAGGTAACTGATTCATTTAAGGTTACTGTTGCCGGTCCCAGTTACTTTTGCGCACGCATCACAATTTTGCTTAGTTGAGCTACAATGAATCTTTTTCATGCATACAAACTATACATTTTCTGAAAGCTCTTTATTCAGAGACCTTATTATTATTTTTATTTTTTTGGATAAATTTCTGTTTTGTTGTTGTCCCAAGTGATTTATATCATGAAGTATGACATCGTTCGGATATTATGATCTTCGGAAATACGCGCTAATAACTCTTAAAGTTTTCATCAGACAAACTTGATTTTTATTTACTATTCGAATAAAAAAACGGCGCCACCGTTTTTTTAGTTATGAGTTATTTTTTTCAGCGTGCAAAGTTGAACAATTTTTGAAGAAAAAAAAACGTGACTCCCTCGACTAAATCATAAATAACTGAAGAACAGATCCGATTAAAAAAAAATTGCGGCACCGTTTCGAAGGTCTGCATATGTGGAATATTGTGCCGATAAGAAGAAGAGTTCTCATCGAAGAGTAACCCAATTCTTGGCAGTTATCGTTGAGTCATGAAAAAGTCTCAAAATGCTCGATGATGCTCATATGGTCGTATTCAACACCCACTTCTGTCTAGGTAACACTAGAGCCCTTAGATTACAGACATTGAGAGGATCCAATGTCTGACTGTTTGTATGCAAATATGTATCAAAACAAAGGCATCATAATCATACTCCAGGGTTGGTGTTGTCTGTTCATTTAATATGTCAAATTCGTGTTTTGACGCGAGTTTTTAAACAAAGATTCTACGTGAAGATATGGGAATAACACGTCTAAATATACATAGGCTTATGAATAAATTCATCAATCCTTTTCAGAATTGCCGTAGGTCACTGGGGCGATCGGAGAATAGCAGCGATGAAGGAGATAATATTTGGGATGAAGATCATCATTTACGAAGGTACACTCTCTAATAGCAATTGACCGTAATTTTGACGGTATAATAGACTCTTTCGTCATTTCATTTTTTTGCAACTGCGCAGCGTGTGCGCAGCTTTTCGTGAACTTCCTGTTTGTACCAAGTCGGAAGTTTTTAACGTTAGAGAGATAGGCCGAGTGTTGGAAAACAGTTGATATTTTGTGCAACTGTACGTAAAATCATTAAAAAATCTCATGGACTACCGCCAGATAGGCGAAAGAACGGCTCCGGATATTTATTCACCCTGAACACAATTTAGTTCCACAGAAAAAGTACTTTTCCCGAGATATGACCCACTTTCAACCTGGCCAGGATGCGGCCGTTGGTACAAGTGACCTTTCGTGACCTCGCCTTGTGCGCATGCCCAGTTACCCTAGATTTGTAATGACGATCTCGGCTATACCGGCAGCTCATGCTGTCAACCAATACCGGCAGCTCATGCTGTCAACCAATACCGGCAGCTCATGCTGTCAACCAATACCGGCAGCTCATGCTGTCAACCAATACCGGCAGCTCATGCTGTCAACCAATACCGGCAGCTCATGCTGTCAACCAATACCGTAAAAATAACATCGATCGTAAGTGTTGTTTTACG
This sequence comes from Hanleya hanleyi, assembly GCA_036873755.1. Taxonomy (NCBI): domain Eukaryota; kingdom Metazoa; phylum Mollusca; class Polyplacophora; order Lepidopleurida; family Hanleyidae; genus Hanleya; species Hanleya hanleyi. Next base: position 109,650 of record JAVTVY010004628.1, read on the forward strand.
GTCGCCGTAAAATGATCTATATCATACTCTAAACTTTACGGCCACTGCATTTGAGGACGCAGTATTTATTGATCAATGTTTATTTCACCAAGGAAATTATTTCTTTGTTAACATTACTTATGGTTCGTCATCATGAATCTATCTGTAACTCGGCGTTTTTCAGTAACATCCCCATCATTGTTGGCGTTGTTGTACAAACTGGCACAGCTACTGCGAAACAAACACTTAGTTCCTGTTCGAAAGTGACCACCTCTTCATGTTCTGCAGATTTCCCTCCAATCCTTGTCATAATGCATAAGCAAAGTCACTCCGAATAAAGTTAACAAACGCATATTGACAGTCTCAATATTTCGACAAAGTTATATTTGTCATCATCAGGAGAAATCCTGACGATGACAAATATTATTATTATTATTATGCCAAGCTCATCAGTGGATCAACAAAATCCTTGTCACAGTTAACAATATTATGCGTTGTATCTCAAACCAAAGAGATCTGTGGTGGCGATGATTGAAATTTTCTTTTTGGGCTTTGTTGAACTGGTACCACACGTACGAGGCGAATAGACGTGGCCTGTCTGAAACAAAGGCAATTAACTTTGCGCGGGACGAATCTATCCCGAAATAGAGCACTAATGGGTCAGGTGATCATCTCGTATGCTACCTCATTTCGAAGTACGGCATTCTACCGTATTTTAACTATATATAACAGCGTCCCTAATATACGATAGATTACCGCCAAATTAACGGCCATCTAGCGTACATTTTACGATAATTACTCACAGCGTATTGATTCTGACAGAAGACTGCAGCAGACTGACATTTTATGCCAGAAGGAATCCCAAATCAAATCCGGTAATGTTCGTGATGAGGATAAATATGTCTTATCTCTACCGTTCTGAAATTCAGAATATTGTGGGATAACTTGAAGGGAAATAACTCTTTGATTACGACGGTTTGGCGTTTTGGAATACAAAGGTCAGCTTCGATATTCGGTAGATAACATTCGCCCTAGAAGACATATATACCAGTCGTATGAAAACATTTGCACTAAAAAGTAAGCATGCCTAGAGTGACACACTAGCATCAGTATCATATACTAGGTTTTCTCACATCACTGCAGCCAAATGCAATGTGATACACTCATGTGATACAAAACCTGTATCACACCTTTACAGTTTGCTAACTATATTTTTGGATATTTTTCAACATTATTTTGATGTGAGAAATAAATTATAACACTCGTGGTCATTTATCTGATTTTTATCACACTCGTTTGATAAAACCCATATGAAACTCGCTAAAGCTCGTTTCATATGGGTTTTATCAAACTCGTGTGATAAAAATCAGATAAATGACCACTCGTAGTGATAATCTATATATATCAAGAAGCAGAATATGGTCGAAACACGAATCTGTCGCTTCAAAAGCCAAAATGATTTGAAACGTTGATCATATATTTCGAATTCATTCACTTTCACAGCAAGGAAACCCAGTTTCTGACACAGGCATCGGTGCTCCGTGGTATGAATATGTACCTTTCCTGCATCCTTGGCCGATTGATGATATTAGTCATATTCATTGGAAGCTGGTGGCTGGGAATCAGCATCCCATCTTCATCTGTGATTCTCATAGTAGGATGGCTGGAGTTATATCAGGTCAGGTGTCGACTGGCCATTATGATTTTGGAGAACTTTTTACAACTACTTCAGTCCTTATACAGAATTGAGGTAAGACTTGTTCGTGCCCTTGCAACTCAAAATCCGGGGATTGACTCAGAACAACCTTTCGGGGTAGATCTCCTAATGATGATTAAATGTTCCCAGTCTGCAATATAACTTCTACTACATCAGTAAAGTGATGGCTGGACATACGCGAAAATCATTTTATTTCTCGATTTTTACCTACATTAAACAATTAATGGCTATAGTACTGATAGTCAATCTATACTGTTATCTTGGTACATGTACAAGGTACTATTAACACGGCTATGCTTTTTTACACTAGCTGTCGTCCAATGTTTTGACTCAAGTTTTCTTTGAATAGGTGCTGTTTATCATGACTATAGTTGTTGAAGAAACTTTGCTAGGATATTTTTGCTAGCGAATAAATATGCAAATATATATTGCCTATATAAGCTGCACAACTGTATTTTGCTGGAATGCGCAATGAACTTAGTAGGCCTAAAGATGAAATGCGCATCCGAGCCATGTGAATGTGCTGGGGGTTTTCACTTTTTCATACTTCTTTCTTCGCCTTGAGGTTTTCTCGTACGTAGTTTTGTACGTAGTATATCAGGGCTCGCATTACGATGTAAATGCGATTGCATTCCTTCAGCAGGAAGCATATAGCCATTATATCCATCTTTCTGCATATCGCTCCAATTCTCTCCAGATTCAATGAGCAAAAACCCAGATACCATGAAATATCTCACTTGTGATTCGCCCGTGGTCTGTAATGGTCGCGTTGTTTCCATAATCGAGAATTATCCTCCAAAATTTTGAATATTATAATGCATACAAGCATCTAGTCCTTTATTCAATATTCAGCCTTCGTCCATCAAAGAATTTCCTGATCTATAACGTAATAGAGAACAAAAGCTTAATTAGTACTCTGGACTAATTTTATCGAAATTTTATCTAATTTTATCCAACATTTAATCGAAATGTAAGCCTCACTTACATATATACTTACTTATAACCCTGAGTTGCTGGTGGTCAGTGACCTTGACCATTTATCTTTTGACCTTCATTTTGGCTACCGACATGTGGCTTCCCTCGAATGCATCCACTCTGATTTTTGTAATCCCAATGACCGACACCTTTCAATCTTTATATGTTTCTTGTTTGCCATAATCGTGAGGTATTTTTGATTTTGTCACAATTCACATCCAGAGAGTGGAGTAATAGTACAACGTTTTCAATAATTTGTGGGAGTCTCCCATTAAATCATGTTATGAATCCTAATTATTTTATTTAGTTAACCCAACCAGTACCACTCTCCAAAGGTTTCCAAATAGTTAACACTCCATATCTTTATCATCTGTCGTACTGGAGTTATTTGAGCTTATTTGCATATCCTCCAATCAGAGGATCATGGATAAATTCAAAATGGCGGTCATGCGGATGTGTCTAAAAAGTTGCATTTTAGTCGTCGTTCATCAAAATGTTTGACTTCTTTCTCATAAAAGTGCCCGAAATTAATTCATTTCACTTTCAAATTGATTTTATTCCAGAAAGATAATTAAATTGGGAAACTCTGACCGTAAAATCACCCAAAAATGCTTCTTTAGAATATTACGTCACAGTCACGTTATCAGAGCCGCCATCCTGGTTTTTTATACAATTTCTCGTAGAGGTCGACCCCAAGTTATATTGTGAGAATATTTATCATAGTAAGAAAAAAATATATAGGAGCTGAACAATTCAGTTGAAAGAATATGCCGGATTACCCCCTGTTGCAAAGTGGGGCATTACCGACTGGCTTCTATAGCCATAATCATTCACCATGGTGATACGCGTATGTATCTTTGTACCGAATTCCATGCAAAAAAAGTGCACAAACTGTGTCATTCGTCGAGCTATGCCACTGGACGAAAATGGAAATCTTGAACGTTTGGCGTAAACGACGTCTTAAAATGGGGAAATTTCAAATACGGATATAACACGATATATTATTCACAGCACCAGGCTTTAACGTCTAAACCATGACGCCATTACAGGCTTAAGGATGTCCGCTGGTGGTAAATCAAAGTAATTAACTTTTTGAATAATGTGTTTTGTTGCATTCATAATTGTGTAATATGAGGAAAAACAAAGAAAAAAATATAGGTTGGTGTGCATTTTTTACCTGTAGGCAACGTTAAGTGGACTGACCCATGCTCAATTTGATAACCCAGAAAACATAGGGAATAGCCATAGTTTTGAAGCATATTCATGAAAAATTCATATAAATAGTATTTAACTTTTTCTTATATTCTAACTGCTTGCAGATAATTACAATGTCTATCAAAATTTATCAAATTGGATGGATGTTGCTGTGCAAAATTCTCGGCTAGAAGGCTTTTAAAGGAAATCCCTATCTCTCAACCTAGGAAAGGGAGATAACCCAATAGAAAGAACAGGCAAAATGGCTGCCAAAGCCAAAAACCATCAGCGGACATCCTTAAGATGCGAACAATGTTATGTGAAGCCATGATAGTTTAGCTCTCAATGTTTCTCCCTCCTGCAGAAAATTTGGATAAATCAGGGTGAGATGGGTTATTTTGCTCATAGTCCATGGGCCAAGACCACAAATTTCACCGATCGGTACCACTCGAGGTGGAAAATTCTAGTTATGTTTTTCGAAGAGGTACATGTATGTATATGTTATCCATAGGTGATAACCGTTGCAGATCGGTAGCTTAACGGTAGCAAAACACACTTTCTTAACCCCACCCTTGCCCGTATTCAGAACTCAAACAATGGGTGCAGGGGAATGGTTCCTCGGATATATTATTTATTTCTGTAGCTGGAGAGCTGAAACTTTACATAGCTTGGGGGCAGGGCCTGGTTCATTAGCACAAGTTAACATACCTTAATATCGCTATTTTACGACGCCATAGTGACGTAATAACATGTGGCAGCATTTATTGTCGAAATTTCAGTTGGTTTTCCAATTGTTTTTTTACCGATTTTGCTGGCACCATGTGACGTATCAACTTTGGTAAATGTTCTTTGAAGAGGTATTTGTATGTAGATTTTGCCCATATGTGATAACACATGCAGATCAGTAGCGTAATGTTAGTTATGGTACACTTTCTGAACCCTCCCCATCACATTTTGCACCCACATTTGGGAGGTGGGGTATGATTTCTTGGATATTTTAATTATTTCTGTTGCTAGAGAGCTATAACTGTTCACCTCCTGCATATGAGGTATTCGCCTTTTGTAAACAAGTTAACGGGGTTTGAAATGATAATTGTTATGATGTCAAAGTGACGTCATAACATGAACAATAATTTATTTTTAAATTTTTCGATAATTTCGAAAATTTTTGCTTGTAAATCTTGCGGTATTAGGTTCGGTTCATTTTTTGTAAGGGGTATTTGCATGCAAATGCTATCCATCTGGGACAGTCGTTGTATAGCGGTAGTTTATGGGTTGTTATAGTACATTTTCTGGACCCTACCTCTTTCTGTATTGTCAACCCAAGTTTGCAGGTAGGGTATGGTCATTCCGATATTTCCATTATGGTTAGAGAGCTGAAAAGTACCAACCTGTACCCCCAAGCCTTTTTTTTATTGAAGCATCTATTGAAACCTTCATCTGATGCTGTTATGACGTCACCGCCACTGAATAATAATGATGATAATTTGAGGGTTATTTTATTTTCTCATTTTTACTTGAACCAAATAAAGTGGTAAATCCTGTTATGTTTCTTTGAAGAGCGTAAGCGGCCAAACACTGGCCGTACGGAAGACATGGAGAAGGACAATTAAGAATATTCCGAGATATTATACAGATATACCAGGCTTCGGGGGTGTATTTGCGATATATCCCGGTCAAGACCATAGAAAATTTCCCGAGCGTTAGCGAGGGAAATTTGCCATGGTCGAGACCGGGATATATCGCAAATACACCCCCGAAGCCTGGTATATCTGTATAATTACACCGCATATCCTAAAGGACTGGCGTATAACAAGGAAGCTGCTTTTGCTGTAATAGTCACCATTATGTCGGCGTAAATTCACGTAGAATTCTTTGAGTAGCACACTAAGTTCGTTTGCCGGGAGAATTTCAAAGTCTATGGCTCTGCCTTTTGCTGTACAATAGTCCTTCAATAGTTTCACAGCAAATTTAGTCGACTTTTCTGTGTTTCTAGGATTATTGCTACTCAGAAACGAGTCGATCTCATCGCCAGCAAACGCTCCAAGTCTGTCGCCCGTGGGCGCTGCCATGTTTGTTTACAAACAAGACATCAGGGGAGATAATTCGGCGGCGGGATAATTCGGCAAATACTTTTAGGCAAATACCCCGCTGCCAAGGCAACGGAAGGCAAATTTCCCGCTGCCCCTGACAGTCGCGTGAGAATGACTTGTGGATGAGAATTTGCCGTAAATGCCCCGGCTAAGAACCAATCAAAACTCGTCTATCTTATATAAGGTGTAATTATGCGATATATCCATTGATTCTCACCTTGACTACCAATCGTCTTTCCTATCCGTATCTTCCCACCAAATTTTGTTCTATCATTGTTGATATGAATCTGACGAAATGGAATTTTCCTCTTGATCTGCCATATTCGGCCTCCAGACTTTTGTTATAATTGCATTTAACCTTGATGAGTACAAATACTTTTCAATTTATAAATGCTACAGCATACGGTCACCCTTCATAATGAGCTAATGTTGGCCACCTTAGAATTTGCATCGTTTTTAAGACGTTACCCTTTCTTCCACCGATTGTTTGCTAATCCAGGTTGATCAATGTGGTATCCCAGCAAATTTTATGCTTTAGTCCTGCAAACGTGTTGAACGGGTAATCTACTCGGTGGTGCCAACTACAAATTTGGTCCATAGCCAGAGATGGCCATATGTGTTAGATATCTGTATTTGAAATGCGATGTTTGCTTCTTAAAATGCATAAACATTGCCCTTTTAGAGCTTTTCAGAAGATTTCGATACCACTATTACCACTGGGCATAAAAACGTGAAAGCTGCTGCCTGCTGGAAGCTGCATAAATGCATGCCCAGTGGCCTCTTTCAGAGTTTCTAAAAGATAGAAATGCAGAAAATCACCAACATCGTCTCCAAACACACATGATAGACCAACTAATGAATCTGATGTGGCAAAATATCCAGGAAATCGAAAAGGTGATTTCTTGGTGATTTCAGCCGTGCTACCAGGTCTTTCCCTCCGTCTATCTCTTCTACTGTCGAGAGCCCTGGCAAACGGCTTTTTCGAACGTAAATAATTCATTGGTGACTTCGCCTACTCTGTCAGTCAATCAAGTGATTCGCTTTGCTTTGATCAAAGGTCACAGGGGTCCGGCGCTGAGGTCAGAATGCTAGTGTGCGTCATTCAGGATCTCAGCCAAACAGAAGCCCCAAAAGACCACTCCATAAGTATCCGTTTAAATGAATGTCAACTCGTCTCATGAGTGGTAAGGTAGGCCATGGTATTCGCGACGATGATTCGTACCTGGATTATAACTTTGGTCCGAATGGAAACGAATATGTTAAGGGAACCATGCATACGTGGTAACGTCATCATAGGCTCCGTCATCAATCGGATTGAAGCCGATACTTGATAGTGAAATGCTGCAAACCTGAAACCGGACTAACAGGCTGTGGCCCTGCTCGACTGGGATGGTTGCTGAAAGAGAGTATCATATATCCTGCTAACATCTTTGGAAGAACATGAGAAATGTCAGCGTTGATGCAGAGCGTATGCCTACATCGTCAGCTGCAGAGACGAACAGTTCGATAACAATGTTCAGAAATTATTTCACTTCCACTCAAACTAACTGCTCATATGCCATTATGACGAAATGATTTGCCTCAAAATTAGCCACATGGATGACCAGGCAGTTGGAAATATTAAGTTGAATGTGGCTAAATCCTTTGAAATCGTATCTGTGACAGGTTTAGCTCTTCAGATAACCATACACCATTATATATATGATGAACTGTCCCTGCATCAGTAAAACTCCAGGATCATCACACCAACCTGTCCTAATTACACATTTTCCTGCATACAGTCATGACCTGTTCTGGAGATTTGTGATGGTGATACTATCGTGTATAACATTCGGGGAATCTCTGCATCAATAATCGAAAGCCCTTATTCACAAGACACTAATAACTCTAACTTCTACACAGGCATAGCAAGGTAGTATTTTGTGCAAGGAAAATTGACAACAGTTTCGAATGATGCTGAAATGGAAGACATCATGATGTTCGTTTTATATCATCAAATCTGGTTGAACGTTCATATGGGTCATATACTAAAATCTCCATACGGCATCATCATTACTGTTGGCAATTGTCGATTCCGGATTGGTTCAATAGTTGATACAATTATGGTTAGAAACGATTTCCAACTGACAAAACCGGTCAAACGCATTTTATTGAATTGAACAGAATAGTCTCCAGATTTGAATCCTTTGTGGTTCTGGTGGTTAAATCTTATACAGTCCCTTTGTCTCTTCCATCCACTGGCTGTACACTATTTAATACCACACCGAAACGCGGTGGTAAAGTAACCGGAGTTTATCTACGTTGAAAACTTGACACGAACATCGCCTGTGCTTTCAATCGTCCACGCTGATGTCAGCAATCTACTCCTGTCAATTATTCGATATTCTACTCCTGCCAAACAAGATTCTGATTCCGTTCTTAACACACATTCAAGTTTTCACACTGGGGCGATATATTACCAAATTGCCATTATGTATTTGGGATGGTCATTCAACAATCATGATGCATGTTGCACAGGAAATGTACTCTATGTCGAGTAGAAATTGTCAATACAAAAAGGTAAAACTAGATCGACAGTTTATTTTTACGCAACACTACCATGGCTCTCGCTCTCTCGTCGTTTGGCATGTTTTTGCATCGAAGAACCTGGTATTATTTAATCGATGGGATATTATCATTTTAATATAACTGTCCTCATACGGCGAGATACGATGATGTAATTAAAGAATAGTAAGAATAAGGTCAGATTTCATAAAACGAGCTATAATTACCCTATAATCTACTGAACTTCAACGTTTATAACCTATGGGAAACAACTACATAATAATACCACTTTAGGAAACATTGATGGAATCTGCTACCTCAAATGGCACCAACTGAACAGGAAGTATGTATTGAAAATAGACTAAACGACCGGCAAATCTGCTTTTCCGTTTTATGGCGTTATAGGGGCGTCCTTAAGGGATTTTGTTAATTAATGTTTACTGGTTCCTATAAACAAGGACCTAACCGTAGTGTGTGAAAAATTTCAGCCCTCTAGCAGCAAGAATGATAAAAATATGCGAGGAACCATAACCCATCCCCCATATTTGGATTAAGAATGGGAGCGGGGTAGAGTCGCGAAAGTGTGCTATAACTACTCAGAAGTTGCCGATCTGCAACTGTTATCACGTATGGGTAACATCTACATAGAAATACCTCTTCAATGAACATGAATCGAATCTGCTATGCAAAGTGGTACAAGCAGAATGAGTTATTATGTCACTGTGACGTCACCAAATGACTATGTGACATGATGTTTGCTTGTTTCAATAGAAGAGCACCTATGCCCAAAGTGTGCGAAGTTTTAGATCTCTAGAGGGAAGTATAAGAAAAATATGCGAGGGACCATATCCCACCCCTCAAGTTTGGATTTAGAACTGGGAAAGGGGTAGGGTTGAAAAGGCGTGGTATACTGCCCTTAAGCTACCGATCTGCAACGGTTATCAGATATGGATAACATCTACGGACATATACCTCTTCAAAAAACACTACTAGAATTTCCACCCCAGGTGGTACCAGTTTCTACTTTGGCGCATGGACTATCAAAAGTGGGAGCCAAAATTCGGATCCAAAATGTTCTTGGCTTACCAGAGGTCATTCAATGTACATTTCAGGCCGCTTATTATAAACCCAATACCAGGTTCAGGTTATCCGCTGTACTTTAGCGAGCGTGTGTGAGAATCTCATATTTAATTAGTCATGAGGTCTCATCTGGGCAAACCGAGGATTTTTTTTTTCGAAAGTTGATGAGTGATTGAATTCTGGTCATATATATTCAGTCCTGGAGCTGATATATTACGGTTCTTACAACACCGTTAACTTTCAAAAATAGCATATTACTTTTAGAATGACAAAGGATTTCGAATGTTCATTCCATCGCGCAACAAAAATTCGGCAGTATGCTGCTCTTGTCCATTACTACGGTTGTCTTTTGTTGTCGAATGTTTAGTCCCATCAAAGTCATGTTAATTTCCACTCATTGGAGTTGGCCAGACAATGCAACAATTAACTCAGTCAGCACGGCATGTAGTGCGACGTCAAATTTACCTCAGCTGCCTTTTCAAAGACTGAGTGTATGATGGTATGATTGTTGTGTGTGGAGCCGCAATCAGATGACACGAAAGCAAATTTATTCGAAGTTTAGATCTGTTAATTGTTGTGTTTTATAGCATTCTGTTCTGTTCTGCTGAAATACACTGCAGTGTGGAATGGAAACGGGGCAATGCTGGACAAAGTCTTTGCTGCCTTGATAATGAAATGAACATTCCACGATGAGTCTAAAAGTCAACGAGTATCGTTGAAAGCTCAGGTTCAACTACGAACCGTAATATTGCAAATGTTTTGTGTTACATGCAGTACCGTAGACGTATAAATAGGCTGATCGCCTTTCCAAACCAAAATCACCAGTCATATAATAATGTTCCGTCGTATAGCGAACTCAATAGATCATGGAAAATGGCAAAAAGGATAATCCTTTACAGTTTAGAACAACTGCAACCAATTTTGTTTTATTCCGAATATATATAAACAATTTATCATTACACATTGTATACCGACTTACTGAAACCAATGCCCCATGGCCTAACTATACTTAGTCAAGTACCAAGACTCTGATCTGTTAATCAGTCATACTGCGTGATCTCCTAGCCCTTGTTGACGTGACCAGGTGATGCTCACGCCATTGGGTTGGAGAAACCAGGCTATAGCGCACGGCAAACAGCAAAATTCCACTCATGAAATTCGACCCAAATACATGAATAAATACGTACCTTATTCCATCAACTTATCCATATACACACACAATCTGCTCACGAAAGCACAGAGGGTAGAAAAAAAGTGACTCGGGATTGTTGTTGTTTCTCGGCACGTATCAAAACGTCCTTCCTGCTCGCTTCACGCCATCTTTCTTTCCTTTCCTTTGCGCGCGCACGAGGATTACCCAACATGCAAACCGCGCACGTGTTCGGAAAGAAATTCGTCCACTGGCAAACAACATGTCCGCTGTTAGGAGGGCCATCAATTCTGTTGCTTCTTGGCATACACATACTTAAAAATATTCCTTTGTTCCGTTTTGAGTGAATAATTCAAATTCAAGTCTTGGTACTTGACTAAACTATAGTATGAAATTGAATTGTATATACTAAATGCCATGGAGTGAATACATTTTCCCAATAATTTCCAATTGCTATCCTCATCATTACATGGTCAATATACAAGAAATCTCCTCTATTTTGCACATTTTCAAGGCAAGGATGAACCGAGATGCACTGTATATAACCAGATATTGAATTTAATTGTTTTTAGAAACGAAAGCAGTTAACGTTATCGATGATTGTAGTCAACAAGAGTTGATCGAACAGTTGTTCATTGCAATTTTTCACATGAGGAGGCCAGACAAGGAAATAGAATCTATAATACAACACTTTCCGCTCCGAATCGCTATATAACACCACACCAACTATAGTCTTCATAGGACAAACACGGTCTTTCTCCGCATTTCGTGCAACATATAGATTTAGACGCACATAAAGGAAAGCATTTAATTGCATGGTTGTTGTGTTTTACTACTCATAATCTCGTTAAGCTAAGGTACTCTCCAAGGTTAGCTATTTAATGCGACCATTTTGCTATGTGCATTTCATCAAGAAAATGATTTATTGCGAAGGAATGAACATTCGAAATCCTTTGTCATTTTAAAAGTAATATGCTAATGTTAAAAGTTAAGGATGTTGTAAGATCCCTAATAATAAATCATGTTTGTTGTGTCCCTAATACAGTATAAGTATTACAATTGTTCTTTCTGCTTGAGTGCTAGATAGGACAGAACGTTTGGTAGGGGAACAAAGTGTTTCCCGCCCCCGGCCTGGCTAGGGTTAAAATTATCAGTTGACAAAGGGGGTATTTTTGCCATGCTGCAAACAAATATCTTTAAATATAGATGTGCCATCTTAACGGACACAGCCATGTATTCAAAGCAAAACACCCGTGGTCTATACGGATGAAAAATAAATACAAGCAATTAAAGTAAGCTTAACAGTATTTTCAATTTCTTATCTCATCACAAACGGCCATTTCAACATGCAGAAATTTTTGACTCTGGTACCCGAGCCACAATTCGAAAGAATGCCAGATAAAGTTCAGAGCAGAAGAGAATCCGGGAATCCAGGCGATATTACTCTCAGTGAGATTTACGCAAGATGGCTTACCGTTTATGACATGAAACATGCAAATACACCTGAGAATGAGAACGACGGAAACCGCGACACATTGACTGCAGGATTATGGCGTTCTGTAAACGACACGGTGAGTTTGTCCATTTCACTCGTTTGAGAAACTATCTTGAGTTCATATATATTTATTTGTATTCTATAACAGGTATGCCTGGACATTTGGTGTTAATTTTGTCGTTTTAATGATATCTTCCGATTATAGGAAGAATCATTATTATCATTATAGTAAATTATTATTATATTATTTAATTTATTTTATTATTATTATATGATAGTAATAATAATTATATTATTATATATTTTATTTATTTTATTATTATTATGATAAATTATTATTCCTAATTATTATTAGGGAGACAGGCTGACTACTGAATGTCGGGGCTGAATCTGTTCAATCTGAAAAGTATATTAAATGAGAGTATTATGAATAAGACAACGATAGAGAACAGCAATGACTGAGGACATTTTGAAGAACATGAGATTGTCCGATCGAAAGAACAGGTTAAGACAATATCAATGAATCGATACAAAATGACAAAATTTTAAATTCATACAAAATGCACATTGCAATACATTTTTTGTTTGCAGATGTCCGAATTTCACATCAAAAATGTCTCTCTGAGGATTACAGCTGTAAGTATCCATTCGTATGATACAATCAATCTGCTGATGTTTGCAATATTCACAGCATCGTCGAATGAAACGAATGCGAAAAAAGTTATGTTTAAATTTCTCGAATATGTACCCAGATTATGACAACTTTTGTTTGTAAATTAGGGGGATGGTTATCAAAACTGTGCAAATTTAGACGGTATATTTGAAAAACAACCATTCATAATAATCATAACAGACTTAAAGTGCAACCAATGGCGTTGTTCACATTGTATATAATACATAATCCGGGTTGTTAATGTTTGTTGAACGGAATTCGATTTTTTCCAATAATTTTATTCATCATTTCAAATCATTTGCTATATCTAAAAGCTATATCCATTAAACATCCATTCATCCATATACCATAGCGCGAAAATGAAATATTGAATGAGTAACGATTTTTTAATCCTCATATATCGTTTTTAGGGTGAACTTATCGCCTTGACTGGGTCGGTTGGATCTGGTAAGGTAAGCATGATCTTGGTTCGCACAAATGATCAGATGCAATATCAGATATGCTTATGTTTTGTCCATAGCGGCCATATAATCTTGTTGGAGCTTTACATGTACCTTACACTAATAGCAACATGTTTCTCACATCTACACAGCCAGAAAAACGGTGTTGGCCCAACACCATTTTTGTCGGGTTTACCAAGGGTAAACCCTACATTAGTATCACTCTTCAGTTTTTCTTTTTTCTTCTGCACATGTGTAGTTTTGATCTGCTGCCCGGAGACTGTTCTCATTTGATGCCCCTTACAGCATTCATAAAAAAAAATACCGTTCTTCTGTCTGACAGTCATATACACATGTACAATGCACGGTAGCTTGTGCATTGAACGTGATAATTGGTACATTATCGCAGTAAATTTTATCTTTACAATTTCTTTTAAAATTTGCCTTTCCAATCCATTTTAACCGGTATCATTTGTTACGGCGGGAAGGGTGCGCCGTAGTCATTCTCCAGGCGTAACCACATAGCGGGTTTTTGTGGATACAAATTATGTATGCGTAGCCACATTTTAAAATCACCGAAAACAAGGAATTTCCAAATTGTGGATACACATGATTTTTTGGTGATGTATCCACATTTTTACTTCCACCTTACTTGATCAATTATCGGCATGAGAACTGAATAAAATTACGGCAAAACTCGGGTAGAAATTTTGGCGAAAGTTTTTTGGACATGCAGATTTCGTTATTTTTTCAAGTGTCTGACGTGTCTTCTCCGTCGATCTTCTTCAACAAAACGAAATGGAAACGACTGACAGTTTTGCACAAAACTCTTATATCATATCTGATTATGTTTACAAAGAATAAAGTCCTGGCGTGTTTTCCTTTTGCTGGTATGGATGGGAAAGACATACGATATCTCCATCCCGTCGCACGATGAACTTTCATCCCAAATCTGAATTTCCCTGAGTACAAGTAATCGTGAATTTGATTGGCTGAACAGTACATATTGGCTCCGCTCACACGTTATTCAACCACTCAGCACACTTTTTACACGACATACGAATTCAAGGTCGGTTCGTTTTCTAGATTTATAGCTTTTCTTTCCAAACCATATGAATTTAAAGGCATTTCTGTGAAACCGTGATTATTTAGCATTTAAAATAACACTGTGAGTATGACAGTATCTTGTTTTAGAGTTATTGTTTTAACCAAGAGTTATTAGAAAAATGATCGTGGAGTAGGAGAGTGGCGAATTTTCTGAACTTGTCGGCGATTGCGATTTCTGAAGATTTTCTTGTCTGGATGTAGTTTTAGTAGATTCATTTTCTCACGGACTGAATAAGTATGGAAATTATATAAATGTGGATACAATGTGGATACATCTCTTATATAGGATGCGTATCCACATTTTACAAAAATCGAAGTTTTATGCTCTAGATAAAAATGTGGATACAGAGATATTGTGGTTACGACATTCTTCACTGTCCATCGACAACCGATCCATGGAACTTTTGTTGTAAGATCACAAAGGTGGAGTTAGCTTTACTTATAGGGAACCGTCTTCAATGCGTTTTGATACACACAGCTGGTGGGGCTAATTTTTGTCTAAAAAGCGACAAATTGACAATTTCTTACAGTCTACATACTGAATTATCAGATAAAGAATAATCAATGCTCCCAAATAAACACAACCAGAGCTACAGTGGTTCAAACCTGCCGTATTGGCTTATTTTGCACTTTTCGGTGCATTTACAGTCGACATTTTCTCTTATTGCAAAATGATGTCACCTTTAACCAAAATCATATCTAGACTGAATATTTCAGAATTATTTGTTGTTCAAAATTGGTTTTGGTTAAAGGTGTCCTATTTTTGTAACGAAAAGAAAATCTGCACCGAAAAGTGCATAAAAATACGAAAATAAGCCAATGAACATTGGTGTGCCATAAATCCGTTTTCGTGCATCTGCAGCCCTTCATTATTTCGTGCCTTGTAATTCAGCATGTATAGGCTGTACAAAATGGTCCATTTCATATCATTTTGATAAAAGTGAAAGTTTGGCCCTACAAACAGAACAGCTTGAGGAAGATTCCTTATGTAAAGCGAACACCACCTTTCCTCCCTTAAATGATCACAAATATGGGACTAATAAACCCCTCTGATGCAAGTAAACCCGACATCAGTACTTTAAGTACTTTGATTTAGTGTTGAGGCCAGTTCAACACCAATAAGTGGTGTTGAGAAACGGTGTTGACATAATTCAACACCAAAATGTGGTATTGAGGCCAGTTCAACACCAAAAAACGGTGTTGAGAAAATGGTGTTGACCCAATCCAACACTGAAAAATGGTGTCGAGACCAGTTCAACACCAAAAAACGGTGTTGAAAGAATGGTGTTGAAAATCTAACACTGAAAAATGGTGTTGAGACCAGTTCAACACCAAAAAACAGTGTTAAGAAAAAGGGGTGTTTCGACACCAGTTCAACGCCAAAAACGGTGTTAAGAGCATGGTGTTAAAATTCGAACATTGAAAAAAACAAGGGTTATGAGAAACCCGGCAGGCTCGCCGTTTTGGTTTACGCCAATAAGAATGTTGCCAACTACAAATTGATATTTGAATTTACTTCAATTTCAAAATTTAAGAAAAATGCAATTTGAATTGCCAGCCTAAACAAAAAGCATTAACCGAGAAAATGTTCAGAGTCCAAAAGAAGTCAAAATTATTCCAAGTCCAGCCTAAACAAAAAACATTCACCCAAACAATTTTTCAGAGTCCAAAAGAAGTCAAAATTATGCTAAGTCCAGCCTCAGTGGTAAGTAATTGACCGTAAACACACCTACAGAATTACGGTGCTCGGTCTGCGCTCAACACAGCTGCGGATGGTATAGGTTACTGTGCTCAGTAAAAACCTACATCAAACTATAATATTGCTTAAACACGCATATCTAACAGATCCATATATGGTTCAGTAATGATGGATACTTTCAATCAATACGGAACAATCAGATGGAGGAAATCCGAAATCGCGTATATGCCGCTGCATCATATGAAGATGATATTTGCCATTCTTTACCACATAAGGACCCCGGAACCAGAGGATTCGTGAAGAAATGGACCGTATCATATTTCAGCTACAAAATCTATTTTCGTCCATAGAATAATGAGAGATTAGATGCTTGGACATATGATACGCTTTTAGATTTTGTAGTGTGCAGACGTGTTTTTATTTGTCTCCAGTTTTAGATGTAGTTTTAGTTTCATAGTGTTTGTGTTTTATCTGTTTATTTCCTCAGTGTAGTGTAGTCTCTGTCCTGCTTCTTTTCGTATCTACGTGCTTCTGATACGCTTGCCCTCACGACCCGTGTTTTCTCACCCCAGCATATCGCTAAGCCGCCATATTGTCGATGCCGACATATTGAATCCGTGCAAATTTGTGCAGATAACAATGAACTTGTGACTTTCTGCAATCTTTCTCGCTGACCAGTTTGATCTACTCAACGCAGTTGAACCCAAGCTACGCTGCAAGTCTTAAAGGCAAATCAACTGTCAACAGATGAAGCAAGATTTCAGCGAGGAACAGACGTCCATCCTGTAACAGAGCCGTATTCGGCCGCCAGCGATAAGTATCGCCCTTTATTCAAATATATTCCTAGAACTGCATGCTAGAAGGTATTTTATCAAGAACTTTTTATGCTTATCAAGAACTTTCTAGGCTTCTATTCTCCACAAGATAACAGCGTTTAACCTTCTGGGTGGCTCATGCAGCTCCAGAACTGCATGCTACAAGCTACATTTTTAAACTGTTTAAAGTTATCCAGCATTCTACTCGGATTTTATGACTGAAACGGTCCACGTATTACCATCGTAACCAACTGTTCAGCAATTCCAGTGCTACATATGTGATTCCTGCTATCTGTCAAATATTGACTGAGGTTATTTTCCCCATAAACTGATTCCGAGAAATTATTTAAATTGATTCCTGAACTTATCCAGCACTCTACTCAGAACTTGTATCTCTTTGAAGACAGCGGCTTTTAGGACTGAAACGATCCACTTTTTATCATCGTAATCAACTGTTCAGCATATGTGATTCCTGCTATCTGGCAAAAATTGACTGAGGATATCTTCCCCATAAATCGACTTCAAGAAATTATTTAATCAATTTCTGAAATTATTTATACCGTCCTACACGCTCAACACTCGGAATTTATTCCCAGACGAGCTGTTGATTGGCTCCTGCTTCCGGTGTGTCATTACTAACGACTCCCAAGAGAAAACACAATTTGGTGCATGTGCCTCCGGCCCTGAACTCTCTGTTTTCGCCTTTACACGAGCTGTTGATCAGCTCCTGTTACCAGTTCCATTTCTGCCTCAGCACTGGTTCATGTAACGACCCTCAAGAATATAATCCTAGTGAGTAGCAATAACCACTATCAAGTCTACTGTTCCAGTGAGTTCGAAATTTGTTTTCGCCTTCACACGAGCTGCTGATCAGCTTCTATTACCAGTTCCACTTTTGGGAGCGTGTCAAAAGTTTTGACGTTCAAACTAAAAGAATGCGTCAGAAAATGAACAGGTGCTCGTTCTTTTTCTTCGAGCAAACGAACGTTCGACAGTCAGAAAATGAACACCACCCCGTCAGAAAAAATGAACGTCAGAAAAAGAACGTTCTTTTTTGAACGTTCAAATTAGTGTGTATGATAGCGGTCAGAATTCGCTGAAGAGCTCACATTACGGCTATCGTGTCGACTTATACTAGAACGAAAAAAAACAAACAAAAACAGATCACTCGAAAAGGCAGCACCTTTGAGACTTGCACTAGCTTTCGCAGGTATTTAAAAAAATAAAAGTGGATCTTTCGTGCATATTCTGGAGAATTATTTACCGGGAATTATAGAACGAGCGACATAGAGGAACTAATAATAAACGCGCGTGTATTATTTTTTTGGAAGAAAACGAGATGAACTATATAATATTAAACTTCGACAGAGAAATATCACCATACTGATTTGGCCTCATTGAAAGTCCGATGTGACCAAATATCGTAAAGAATGATACAATAATCGGGTGAACAAGTTGATGAATTAAGCTCCTTAAAACGTTCGTAATTTGATTTAATTTGATAGACAAATAAGGACTTTGTTGTGATATCAAACCACACATTATTATATTACGTAAAGTCGGCGAATGTTGATCCCGAATATTAACCGTATATGCTAAATCCCTAGCTGTTCCCTATTTGTACTGTCCGACCTGCTCTGTATTGACAGTGTGTGACGCGCGAGGATCGTCTGCACATGAGGCCCAGAAAGGGGGCGAGCTCAAAGTCGTTGCTGTTCCCGGGTATATAGAATTGTAAGGTGTGTGCTTCATTGCATCAGATTTCTTCACCGCTACTAATTTTTTTCGTATGGAAAAATAGTGACAGTCTCCAGGTCCAGATGGCTTTTTATGCACACCAAATTACCACCCGGGATTTTCCTGGTAGGCCGTAACTGACACTGTCAACATTTGAAACTCGACATAATATTGTTTCAATTTAATTTATTACACATCTTGCGCTGTTCTAAATGCTGTTCGTTATATTTATTATTTGGTGTTAAAAATGATCCATCACGGAAAGCCCCTTGAACAGATGCACATATCAATATAGCGTTGATTTTATTATCGTATTTTGATAGATCAATAAAGCTCAATAAACGATTCACTTATATTTCACCATATCACATGATCGATATGAAATCTGAAATACATTTTTCGCTATTAAATTCAAAATTACTTGAAGAGAAAATTACCCCCAAGAGTTCTAACGTTTTGTCCTCGTGATTGTGTTATAAGTTACATATCCAATGATCGAGTACCGATTATCTCTCATCTGAAGTATTTCAGAATGAAAGTGATTTTTTTCATGAATCCAATTTTACAGTTTGGTGTCATGTGAATCACACTGAGAACAGGAATTTATTGCACAATACAGAATATTATACGGAGCATTATTTGTATGTGACAGCGTATCGACAAGCCTAGAAGATAGTTGTAAACCTGGTATAAGTATTTTCCAGCTATTATTCGACGGTTCTCGTTCACCTTACCACACACACAAATCATACACTCCCGTTTGGTTTAAACAATATATTTTATTACCTCAAAGGGAAACTGGGATCGGCGAACAGGCAAGCCTATACTAACGCCTCTCCCAGACAAACAAGTTGAAAACACAAATCGTGAATTGAATAAAAAAAAGAGAAAAAAAGAAGAACGTTGCATTAACATGGCGAAAAGATGGAATAATATATAATCATTGTGAAAAAATTGTTATGGTGTTGTATTAAGCTTGGAGCGGAAATGAGACCCACAACATCTATTCAGTATAGGCTATTGACTGACTTTTGACAAAAGAAAACAGGAGTTCATTGTCGAATGAGTTAATATCGAGTGGCCTAAAATAAAAATAATTAACAGGATCAAAAGGTGATTTGTCGTTCCCGTGCTGACTAAAGTATGTTCAATAGATGCAATAAATACAACAGCATATCGCGCGTCCTATGACGCATTTTGTTTTGATTAGAGCATTATGTTCATCCCTGTGGATGATCACTATTCCAATAATGTTCTTTTCTTCTCCCAAGGACCACGATCATGAAATGCGAGGTTCGAAAGCCATGCTTCTCACAACAGGACTAGATAAATAGTTGTTGAATGCATAGCCCCCCACCAATCATGCGCCAGGATTGAGATGTCTTTAGCTGCGGGAAGGAAATTAGTCATGTTTTGAAATTATTAATATGCATTCATCGAATTTTTAACACCTGTCTTGGTTTTATAAATATAAAGTATATTTGCCGCAGCTCATTTCCTGAACTGAAATTATAAAGGAGATTGTATTGTTAGGCGGGGGTTTGCCCACAGCCAGCCGACGCATATAGGAATGTACATTTCTTCTCTCCATATGTCAATCACAATGCAATGTACAATCTGTCGTCGGCTGCAGCTGTCAATCAACGGAGTGAATGTTACGGTGAACCATGATAACTTCGCATATTTTCGGTACCAAGACATTATTATTTCACCACGTTGCAGTCGATTTCACATGCACATATTGGAGAATAAATACACAATTTAGGCGAATATATTGCCGTTGTTACAGGTAGCGACTGAACGGTCGATTTCAACGTTTGATTGGCCCGTAATGTCCACACGGTATAGTGTCATCAGTAAACAATATTTATTTACTTTTAATTGGTTCATACTGATAGCCTTAAATCTTATTTCAGATACTGAATGCAATTTTGAGAAAGATTGAAATAAATTGTCGACGTCACACATGTTGACCTCTTGGGATTCGAACCCGGTAAAACAAAATTTCGCGACGCTTGTGATCAAACGTGCGTATCCACTACAACACGACATACGAACAACTGTAACCGGCGATTTTGTCACTTTAATCTACTTACGAAAACTTCAAACGTTATGAATCATAACTTTTCAGTTTTCAGTATGAAGGACCCTTTGGACCAAAAAGATCTCCCAGCAGTGGGAATATAATGTTACCACACAACACCGGGTTAAATGGCGTTCTAGTCCACGTTCGCGTCTAAACGCGTGTCTGAAGGACTCGATTTAGACCCTTTTTCACGAAATAGCATAAGCTGTGGATTTCCGTTTCATGTGATAACTATAATCATAACGCAATCGCACTAAAACTTTCACATATTGTGTACTTATATTTTCTCTTGCCGTTACACTAAGACCTAAGTGTTTTTAGGAAATTTTATTTTTTCGAATTCAACCGGACCACGTCTTGGCCAAAATCCCGCCTTATCGTACCATCACCTTTATTATAGTTCACACTTGTTTAATTGGAATTTATACATCTCCATACTAACATTGTCAGAATCTTGGAGCCCAGTTTTCCATCTTTCTCCACACATGGATGAACTTTGTCAGAGATATATAATGGAGAAAACAAATCGCAATAGTAATCAAGAACAAGAAAAGAAAAAAAAACGTGTTTCCTTTTTGCTTGGAAATATGTCAATTGCATCCGCACTGAAATTGATCAGCTCCCTATTTCCGGAGTAACCACAATATCGCCATTCACTTGGTTTAAATAGTTTATTTGACGACAGGAGCGCAATAAGCCGAACTTATTTGTGCGCCTCCCGGTAATCGCAAAGGAAATACATAGTGACAAAAGTATAATATAGACATATAAATATACGAAAGTTATTCACTTATATAACGATTTATTCTTATGACATTGGGAATTTTTTGTCTTCAGTAATATTTTCTTCAATAAGAAATGAGTAAATCAGGTAAAGTATACAGGCCTACAAACTACATGTATGATCATTATAAAAAGACATGGCCCGACTGAATCACGCAGAGACGCCATGCGGCTCCCGTCATATCTCAAGGTAGGCCGCCATGTGAGGTCTCCTATTTGTCAATAAAACCATGGAGTTCAAAGTTTTAATTCCATGATAAAAAAAATAAACCTTGAATAAACAGTTCTGATTGCTAACACATCAAGCTATTTCTTTAAAAAAGATATATGGACCGATTGATTCACGTGGAGACTTCATCACGCATGTGGCGCCCGTCATTATGCAACCTGTGAGGGCCACTTCATTTGTAAATAAAACAAAATGACGCAGTTCGAACACCAACAAATCAACATATTTCTTTAAAGAAGATGGATATTTGTCATAGACCAATGTATTGACCAATGTAATGATTACGGAATGCATTGAATATATACACACACGAAGCAAAAGACATGGAGCAAAAGACAATAAAATCTAAAACACGGGAATGACGCGCGATGAGAAAGTAGATTTGATCCGGCGCGTTTTTTGATATCGGGATGGCAGCTCTCTGTATGTTGTTCATTTCTGCTCGAGTCAAACGCCAGCCGTTTGCGCACGTGAGAAAATGAACATGCGAAAACGAACGTGCGAAAATGAACGTCAGAGTGCATTAAAAAAATGAACGTTCAAAAATGAACGTTCAATAATGAACGTTACACTGTTCATTTTCTGACGCTGCTGTGTAAAATGAACGGCCTGACGCATGCGGAAATGAACGACCCCCTGTTCAAAAATGAACGCGTTCGCGTCAAAACTTTTGACACGCTCCCTTATGTATTGATACATGTATTGACCCTCGAGAATATAGTCCCAGTGAGTGGCAATATCGACTCTCAAGATTACTGTACCATTTTCGCCTTCACACGAACTGCTGATCAACTCCCATCCACCTCTATCCATGATTGGTACATGCGCCTCCTGCCCTGATTTTAAAAGACCCTCAAGAATTTATAATCCGTACTGTATCACCATTCCTTCCTGAACTCGATCAAACACAAGCTGCTGATCAGCTTCTGTTACTTGAGTCAGCCTGGTTGGTATACTTTTTCCCAGTTTGAATGCTTTTCTGAGATATCCTGGTCTACACCCTCATTTGAAACAATGGATGTTCCTGTGGCCTCCCACCATCGTACTCCACTATCGATCACTGATAGTACTCACGTTACCCTTAAAAACTTCACATTAAACGTTGGACGCACACTTCAAAAACAAATTACTGCTGCTAGCCGGTCATCTAATCTGAAGGTTACCAACACTTATGGTGGAGTATATATAAAAGCTGATGCAGCAATGTACTTGTTGCTTCGTAAATCCTCCTGTTTGTTCTACAAAGCCTATCTCAAAGAAAGAGGTACAGTTACCCCAACAGTCTCTGTGGATCAGAAAGGATCTGAAGTCCAGTCAACCTTCAAGGTAAACTTAGTCAAGAATTCAAGTTATACCATCAACTTGTACCATACGCAGTCCTCCATCCTGGTCAACGGTCAACCCTCGGGCCTCGATGACTTTTTTGCCACGGACTTCGAAGAGATTCTTGAACTCATTGCGTCTGTAACACTAAATGGCTCCAGTATTAACCTTGCATCCTGGAACTCTAAATTGAAAACACTCTTCAAATCTGCCTTGGATCAAATTCTTAAGTCTTCTGGCAAGAAGCAGATACAGAGACCTGCCAAACCTCATTCTCAAACTCCCCAAAGAGCTAGATGCCACAGATGTAAGAAAAACTGCTTTACTCGAGCTGCCTACTGCGAATCCGGAAACCATTGGGTCCATTACAGATGCGTCAAAATGTCCCCTCCTGAAATAGAAGCCTTAGAAGAACAAGACTCTCCATATAATTGTCCTGACCATATTGTAACTTCACTGCCTATCCCAAGCCCAGGTGCTCTTGCTGTAATGCAAGAATGTGGTCCAACACTTCATAATGCTACACGATATTCTAGTGTGCTCAACAAGCACTCCACCAGCAACGCACAGATTGTGTCACTACCGGTGGCCTTGCCCGCATGGCCTGCTACATCATCACGCCCTCCAATCATGACCCAGCGTCCACCTTCTGTCTCCCTAGCTTCTCAAAACACGAAGATGACCTCCCGATCTGTAACCAGCTCCACTCTTGCAGCAGGAGACTTCAACTGTGACCTGACATCTAGTGTTCCCTTCCAGAGAAAGACAATGCTCAAATGTTTCATTTAGGACTGCAGCCTGAAGTTCGCCACTTCTGGTCCTACTTTTGAACACCCAAATGGCAGAGACTCCTCCACGATTGACTATTATCTTTACTCCATTAAAACCACCAATATTATTGGAGAAGTTTCCAGACTTGCTGACCTACACAGGAATAGTTCTGACCATCACCCTTTAAGCACTGTACTGCTCATGGAGACCGCTAAGGCAGATACTCCCGTTACCCCCAACACCTAGCCGTAAAATCGACTGGAGAAAAGTCGACCAAGTAACATATCATGAAGGCCTGTCTGCCCACTTTCAAGATAGTAAGCTACTCTACAAATCCCAGCTTGAATATCCATTTGGCATACCCAAAATTGTGCCACTCCCTCACAACTGCAGCTATTGGCGCATGTCCACCGCTACCAGCCCGCAGGTGTCGGGCACCACGCCTGTGGAATGAAGAAATTGCCGATGCAGTAGCCAAAAAGAAAGCGGCACACTGGGCCTGGAAGCACAGCGGTTCTCCACAAGATCCCCAACATCCTACTGTTGTGTCTCGGCGGGGCACCAGGCTGAATCTGCGCAGTGCCCAATGTAAGGCTGCAGCCTTATCAAGAGAAACAGAACTACCGAAACTTATGTGTGCTGACTCCTCTGATCGGCCCTTATTTTACAGTCTTATCCGCAGGCAGCGACAGGCTAAATCCTCGCAACTCGACCGCCTGTGGGTAGAAGACGTTTCCTTCGAAAGTCATGCCATAATAGACGGCTGGTTCAGACATTTTAGCCAGCTGAGTACACCGACTATCAAAGAAATTCACCCCCAGAAATTCTGTGCCGAAGTGGAGTTTGACGAGCTCGTCATCCAACAACTCTGCACCCATCAGTCTTCATCCATTCCTCCAGTAACGGAAATCGAGGTCTGTGCAGCTATATCCAAGCTAAAGTCTGGAAAATCGCCGGATGGTGACGGTGTCACTGCTGAGCATATCAAGTACGGAGGCCAAATTGTCATAGAACTCCTTGTGGGACTCCTTAATGCAATTCTCCAGCAAAAAGCTCTTCCAGAATGTATGAAAACGAGCATATTAACACCTATCTACAAGAAAAAAGGAGACAAATCATCTGCCTCAAACTACAGGGGCATTACCGTGACACCAGTAATCTCAAAACTTCTAGAAAAAGTCTTAGGAGACCGAATTCAAGTGGCCGTTGCTCAAGCTCAACACCCTCTTCAATTTGGATTCACGGCAAAGGTCTCGCCGATGTGTAGTGCGCTAGTACTTCAGGAAGCTGTTTTAGATTCCAAAGGCAGGGGACATCCTTCCTATGTTGCACTCCTTGACGCCAAAGCTGCCTTTGACACTGGAAAGCATGAAAGTCTCTTCAGGAAAATCTATGGAATTGGCATCCAAGGTTCGCTGTGGCTTCTTCTTACCGACATTCAACGTGGAGCCCATTCACAAGTCAAATGGAACAACTCACTGTCCAACCCAGTCCCAATTCTACAAGGGGTTCGTCAAGGAGGAGTCCTCTCCACAGACTTCTATAAGATCTTCATAAACGACCTTCTCCAACAACTCAACGCAGGTGGACTGGGAACCAGAATCGGGCTAACGCCATGCGCCTCTCCAACATGTGCAGACGATGTGGCTCTTGTAGCCAATAGCGATCACCAGCTTCAAGGCCTCCTTGACTCTGCCAATTACACTGTGAATCATTTCTACGAGCTTCAACCGGTGAAAAGTGCCATTTTGTCAACCGCTACAAGTACAAATAGTTTTAGCGACTCTCGGTTCACCCTGAACCAAAGAAGTATCCCGATGTCGGAATCAGCAGCACATCTGTGAATCCAAAGAGACAACTCTCTAACAAAAGCTACTGCAACAGTTCTAGGTAACATAACCAAGGCTAGAAGGACCCTATACTCCCGGTCTACATGGGGTTAATGGATTGAATCCCCTGTCATCCTCGCACCTACTGGACACCTACGTCATGCCGGTTCTACTTCATGGTACAGAGACACTGTTACTGACCCGTGGCGATATCGATCGGATGGAAACCTTTTACCGCAAAGTGCTGAAGCAGATTCTCTCACTTCCAGATCGTGTTGCTCAACCAGCTCCATTCATACTTCTTGGTGTTCTCCCAGTTGAACCAAGAATTCACCTGCGCATGTTATCCTTACCGAGGAACATCTGTACCGACGAAGACACAAGCCTATACGACATCTGTGTCCGACAAGTTGTTATCAAAGGATTTGACAAGAAAAGTTGGTTTAGCGAAGCCAGGAAAATCCTGGCTAGATACAACCTGCCTTCAATCCATTCCCTTCTGAATACTATTCCTGGGAAACTTGCCTGGAAAAATGCAGTTGAGAAAGCAGTTAAGTCCTACTGGCTACAAAGAATTCTTACCAACTCCAAATTCTACGCCTCCTTGAGATATCTTGTGACCAGTGATTTTGCTATCGGCAAACCTCATCCATCAGTTAGATCAGCATCCTCGAACCATACCGACATTAGTCCAGCTGAGGCTA
Source organism: Hanleya hanleyi (assembly GCA_036873755.1). Classification (NCBI taxonomy): domain Eukaryota; kingdom Metazoa; phylum Mollusca; class Polyplacophora; order Lepidopleurida; family Hanleyidae; genus Hanleya; species Hanleya hanleyi. The sequence continues at coordinate 136,073 of JAVTVY010004628.1, forward strand.
CTCACTGGGACATATACTCTGCAGTCCAATAAGGCGGCTTTCAACCAGTATGAGGTTAACTCGATATCCCTGCTATGCAGGCATGAAGCAGAAACCCGGTCGCACTTTCTAGTGAGATGTAGTATCCTCGCCAAAAGTTTCTCTCTCTGCTGTTGGAATCCTTGTGCCCCACCTGTAAGGACACAGTTCAAAGTATCTTCATCGACCAAGAGGCAGTGACTGCATTCATTATAGATCTCTCTGCAGTACTACCCCATTATACCTGTCTTGTGAGAGCGGAACAAGTCCTGAGACGATTCCTCTACACCATGCATCATCAACGACACGAACTGATGAACTCTGATATCTGATATGCTGGGGTAGTCTACGCGTGTGCCTGACCTGTAGATATAGTGTATATACTTTCCTTTCTTTTTATCATGACTGTGAAACTTTGACTTGTACTCCAGAAGTAGGTGCTCCTACGTAAAGGAGAAATATACGAACGATACGATACGATACGATATGGCTATTGAAATGAGACCAGCGAATTGGATTTACAGATATACAGAGGAAAACGCTGCCCATCATGGGAATTTCATTATCTTTCGTGGGATTTTAGCCCAACAAGACAATGATATGAGCATTTGGCTCGTCCTATATTCTGATAAATGGAGACAGATCAGCTACCCAACCATTCAGGCGCTCGACACTAGAAGCCCAGAAATGCAGCGAAAATGGCGAAATTGTATTGAAAGAAGTACAGATGTCGATCAAGTTTATCAATGGAGATGATTGAAACGATATATATTACACATACTATCAAGTGATTTCCATTGGATTCCAAATTTTGCTATGGAACCTGTGACGTCATATCAATGCAATATTAATTTGTTTGAAAAATTACTTTATACCAAGCAAGTAGGCCAAGAAGTTGGAATTTTCCAGTCACAATTGCCGTATACGTATAGAGTAAACTTACTTGTACGTATTTTGCCTGTTTATTGCGACGCACATTGCGCTTTACTGCCAGCTTTTCAACTTTTCATTGGAAAAAGAAACACAAATTTGCAAATGACGGACGGATTTTACGATTCTCTCTCTAGTGCTTCCGCCGAGGTCCGCGCGCTCCGCATCTATCCTTATATAAGACAATGCCGGGCTGGCTGGTCCGATGCTTCTAAATGTCCCGACAGTGGTAAAGTAGGAGCTGCGTTCTGTATTCCAGAACTTAAATATAATAAGTCATTTAGACTTACTGATCATGTGTCAGTTTTTACTGGTGAGGTAATTGCCATTCTGATGGCTATCAATTTTATTAAAGAAGTCCGTATATCCAGAGCGGTTATTTTAACTGACTCTTTAAGTCCTCTGGTATAATATATGAAATATTACATATTCTCTCTGATATGCAAGTTAATAATATTAATGTTTACTTGGCATGGATACCTGGGCATGCAGGAATACAAGGCAATGAATTGGCAGACCATCTTGCCAACCAAGCACGGTCATTCGACACTGTGTCAATTGATATCGGCCTTACCTTATCAGAAGCAATGTCTTGTTTATATCCCCATTTTAATTCGTTATGGCAAGATCTTTGGGATAATTCGGATAAAGGTCGATTTTATTATAGATTTCAACCTTCCATTAAAGGTGGTGTATTAAATTTACAGTCACGTTGGGCTGAAGTACTCATGTTTCGACTTTTAGTTGGTCACATTCCACTCAATTCTTATCTTCATAAGCGAAACATTCATGATAATGGTTTATGTGACTCATGTGATCTAGAAGAGACTATTAGTCATTTTTTACTTAATTGTACTCGGTATGTAAACCAACGACAATTACTTTTTGATGAACTTATACTGGCTGGTGATTTTAATCCAACTTTTGATTCTATGTTGAATCCTCCTAAAAACAGGGATAAAGTGTTTGCGGCAGTGTCTAGATTTATGATACGTTCTAAGAGATTTTAGTGAAAGTTTTTCAACTATTTCTTTATACTAGACACCCGCAGATTTTTATACTGATTTTACCATTCTGTTATAGAGTTTAATATCTAGTCTAGATTACTCTAATGGTACATACATATAATTTTAAATTTACAAAAATGAGCTGAGGAATATTAGATGATAACAATTTAATATATATTTTCTTATTGGTGGTTTACAATTATCTCTGCTCGATTAAAAGAGCACATTTTAAATGATATCCTTGCTCCTTCTGACTGGATATTAGTGTTTGAGGATACCATTGGAGGTCCTCATTCGCGGTATTTCTTGGGAGGAGTATGTATATTATATCAATTATTGTTTTAAATTATCCACCTGTTCATCTAAATTATATATCGAGTTTAATGTTGTCAAAAACGAAATATGCATGTACTATATTGGCCTTTTTAATTCAGTTTTATATTATTTTATAAATAGGGTCGTTGGTGTATTATTATATTATGGTTGTTGATCCGATTATTTCCTCTTCCTTTTATGTCTATAAATAACGCCTTTTGGAGTCTGGTTTTCCTATATGTTGTTTCTTAATAGCATATTTAAATCAATATCTAGTCTATTATATATAATTTTCTTTTCTTTAGTCTATAATGACACTTGAGCTATTTATACAGACATCTGTCTATTTTTTCTCAATATATTTCCCCCGTTGCTTTTTTAACACACCGTTTTTAACACTTTTTATTGTGTTTTTAAAATCAGTTTTATTTTTTAAAACAACTCAATGCAATGATACTGGCGCGCATAATCCTAACGGATTACATGCGCCATCCAAATTCAAAACTGACTGACTGACTGGCCCAGAGTATTCCAAAACCAGCATAGCTGACAGTTATAACGTCGGATAAAGGAAAGAAACAAATTTCATCGCCTATAAAGCGTTGATTTCCCACACCTAAACGGTGCGTTGATCAGTTCCTTCGCCTACAAAGTGAATACTGAACAAAAAGACCTATCCGGCGTTGAATGGTTCTGTTCACCTATAAAGTGAATACTGAACGAAATCACCTAGACGGTGCATGCCCACCTACCATAAATTGGTGCAGGCTCTGACATTATGCAGATGCATTCAACTTTAATATATCGAATGAGACACCTATACCGTACGTGCCCACCTACCATAAATTGGTGCAGGCTCTATTAGTATGCACTATTAACTAAGTGTTAACTAACACCAGCTCAACACCAATTAACAGTGTTAATTAACACCAATAAATGGCGTTGAAGTTGGCTCAACACCATTTTTTAGTGTTGACTGACAAGTGCTGATGCTGGCTCAACACCAATTAACAGTGTTAACTAACACCAATAAATGGTGTTGAAACCGGCTCAACACCATTTTTTAGTATTGACCGACGAGTGCGGATGCTGACTCAACACCGAATAACGGTGTTAACTAACACCAAATAACGGTGTTAACTAACATCAATAAATGGTGTTGGGGCAATATGGTGTAGGGCCTAACTCAACACTGTTTTTGGTGTTGAAGTCAACACCAATTTTTAGTGTTAATTAACACCATTTTTCTGACTGTATATATCCAGAAAGATGTCTCGCGTAACATATTATCGCTTCCAGGCCGGGGGGAGTGGGGAGCATTATATGCTCGCAACCTATCCAACGTTCTAACCTACATCCGGAACGACAGAACGGAGAGCAGATACTCCGCGACTTTGTGGTTGATCATATTGGAATCATTTTGAGCCTTTTACATAACCCCCGAGCGACCATGTGAGGTACCACATGACGTGATATTTCCGGCAAAAAATATATTAAGTCACATCAGATTATCATTTACTAAGTTATCATGTATGTATGGAAAATGACATCAATTCATGTACGCATTTTCAAGAAATTTAGCAGCAATTTTCCGAGAAAATCCCGGTGAAAATGTGACCTTTGATGCGCCTGATAAATGCACGCGACTTCCTTCGGCGACCTTGGCCTTAGCTGCAACGATCGGAAAGTTTCTCACTCAACAACAACTCTATCTGATTTCCAATATCAAGTACCGTACACTTTCGTACATAGCTGTAATAACATAGCTTGCAGACAGCAGAAACACCGTTTATGTCGAGTGATTCGCCAGGATTATTCATGGACACTACCAGGACTACGGGTGCTTGGACAAAATGTCGAAAGAAGTTGCACAAAGAGCGCGTAGAGAAAGTTTCAAATGTTCTAGAGGAAACCGTCGTTTATTTGACGAAGGTGATAAATAAGCAGGTCAGGGAAAAGTGCCTCTCCAATTTGGAGGTAAAAAGGTTGTTTTTCTTGAATAACTCAGAAAATATGAACAAAATACCATTTTTTTCTAAATGGCGCATACATTGATATTTTTTCACGTTGGTTTACGTGCTTTGAAGAAATTGTTGCCTATCTTCTTCAGGAGATAGAAAGCGGTCTGTTGTTTTTTTCAAATTGTCATTTTAACACTTTCAAACAAGTTAACTATAAATCCTATAAATGGCAAAATGTGTTAAGATATGTAATTATATATCAATTTATGCGCCATTTAGAGAAAAATGCTATTTTGTTAATATTTTCTGAGTTATTCAAGAAAAACGACCTTTTTTACCTCCAAAATTGGAGAGGCACTTTTCCACGACCTGATAAGCTACCGTTATATGTAGTTGTTGGGATGGGATTTATCTGGCTTCGTAGCCAAAAGATCGTATTAAAGCTCGACCGATGCGCTCATTCGCTTGCGTACGATCTCTTTGCTGGCTCGCCTGCTAAATCCCCTTCCAACAAAGAAGAAAACCCGCTAACATATACATAGAAAATGAACCGTCGAAATGGTAGTTTAGTGCCGTTCCCACACATACATGTAAATAAATCGTTGTGATGATGGGCCGCGAAATCCGCATGGAAAGGGTCCTTGAACTACAAATTCAATCTGTTTGACTTCCCATAATAGCATGACATAGATACAAGACATGCGAGATACAATAGGTTGCGACTGCTGCGTGGTTCGACCTTATTTCTCCACAGGCCAATATAATCGTAGACTTTTGAATTTACTGTGTATAATGCGGATGTGTCTGCGAAAAAAACCCACATACGATACACTGATACAGCACAAATTGCTTGATTGGGCTGAAGTCATTAAAAATGTCATGAACCTGTCAAACGAATGTCGGAGTTACTGATTGATATTCAGTCTTCGTACTCATGTTGAAACCTTTAAGGATGTCCGCTGGTGGTAAATCAAAGTAATTAACTTTTTGAATAATGTGTGTTTTTGCATTCATAACAGTGTAATATGAGGAAAAACAAAGAAAAAAATATAGGTTGGTGTGCGTTTTTTAGCTGTAGGCAACGTTAAGTGGACTGACCCATGCTCAATTTCATAACCCAGAAAACATAGAGATTAGCCCTAGTTTTGAAGCATTTTCATGAAAAATTAATATAAATAGTATTTAACTTTTTCTTATATTATAACTGTTTGCAGATAACCACAATGTCTATCAAAATTTATCAAATTTGATGGATGTTGCTGTGCAAAATTCTCGGTTAGAAGGCTTTTAAAGGAAATCCCCATCTCTTAACCTAGGAAAGGGAGATAACCCAATAGCCCCAAAACTGGCAAAATGGCTGCCAAAGCCAAAAACCACCAGCGGACATCCTTAAGAACTACGATAAAAATATTCCCATCCTCATAAAGAACCAGACACCTCTGTATTGTGAATTAAGAATAAAACGAGACCATCTTGTTTTGTTCATTCTTTTTGGTTTGTTTTTTTCTTTTTTTTTACTCACAACACAGTCGAGTTTGCTGCTTACTATCCTAGGCGAGCTCCCCATCAGTAAAGGAGACATACAGGTATGTGGCAACGTGGGTTATGTGCAACAACAACCTTGGGTTTTCCACGCTACTGTGAGAGAGAATATATTAATGTCAGAAGAATTCAACCAACACCGCTACCATCGTGTTCTCTACGCATGTGGGCTTGAAAAAGTAAGTATGGTTTGTTTGTTGGCTATGAGAATTAACATTGCTTCGGAAATTTTGGACAGGATCCCAAGCTAATAGAGAATTTGTGATGCATATTATTGATATTAGTTCATGAATGAAACTTTGTAATGTGAACGAAATCACAGATTGTATTGACTATATATTGAAAATTCATTGTGTGTCACGCCAAAACGTGTAGTACCGGTATAAATTTACCGCATTATTGTTTCTTATTAATCTTGATTTACGTGATTGGAAAATAAAACATAAGTTAGTATGAGCGTCTATTGCGGTCTTCGAGATGAGTAATAACAATGTAAGTATTAAAACCTCGAAGAAAACTGCTTCTTACTACAGAAACCGAGATACCTGTCTGCATCAGACGGTAGCTCATTGCGTTTGTAGAGGTGCTTTGGTTAACCCTATCTGGCCTGGGCCGAAATGCCCCCCTCCCCCTAATTATTTTTCTTATCCCTTGAGCTAGGGAGCTGAAACTTACCACACTATACCCTTGGATCAAGCTCTACCAGAAAATGTAAAAAAAAATGCAAGATGGCCGCTTTGATGATGTCACAGTGACGTCATCTTCAAAAACGGCATTTTTGGGTCGATTTTTCGGTCGGATTTTCCAAAGTTTTTATTTATGCAATTTCTCCGCAAAAACTGCATGATAAATTAGTAAATATTAATGCGATGTGAAATAAAATAGTTTTTATCCGCTTTTCATCGCGGAAAGCAGAAATTTTGAAGAAATGTGACAAAAACATCACTTTTCTGGTACCCCCACGTGGCCGCCATCTTGAATTTACCCATGATCCTCTGCCCAGGGGGTTATGCAAATGGGCTCAAAATGACCCCAATATGATAAACTATAAAGTCCCGGAGTTTCAGCACTCCATTTTTCGTCGCTCCGAGATAGCGCAGAAAGTTTGGTAGGGGGTGCCATAATGCCCCCCCCCCCCCCAGGCCAGGTAGGGTTAAACTGCATGCAAGAAAAAGTTTTCTGAAATAGTAGTCTTTGCTAAGAGAAATTTATCTATTGATCCATATCAGGATATAGAACTGATGCCCCACAAGGACCTCAGTTTGGTGGGAGAACGAGGTCTCATGCTTAGCGGAGGTCAGAAAGCACGAGTATCACTGGCCAGGTAAGCTTGAACTTGAACCCTTCCGAACCCTGGGGACTTTAAAACAACATGAATAAAGCATAAGAGTCCTACAGCCCAATGACCGGTGTGCTTTCGAATTCTTCACCAAGGGTGGTAACTCATACATCTCCCATAGATAAAATAAAGCAGAGAATAAAATGATCAACTCATTACAGTTCAGCTGTACGTTATTTCACTCTGGTAGCAATCACTTTCGATATTTCGCCAACTCGAACAAATGAAAAAGACAAATCTCCTGTTGATACTGACATAGGCCTATACAGTTTTGTCGTTTTCCAATGCTAAAATTTGCACACTTCAATATCGCTCTGTATTTGTCCGACGGGACCGGTGGTAAAATTATAAAATCATTTCATAACAATAGTTGCGCTGTGTTATTACTTTTGTTGAGAAATTCACAGTGACGAAAATTTACTAATATACTGATATTTGCCGTTATAACCAGTAATGACAGTCAAACAACAGCAGATTTCAATGAAAACTGGTTCCCAACTAGGTAACTATTGCTTGTAAAATCTTCTCCGAAGGTTGTCAGTGTTGGACGAGTAAATTCGCACCATACAGACACAATATTTAAATCGCAGCGATGTGCAAGGGATGGGAAAAATCACGAATTGGAACTAAAATACGGCTTCTCGCAACTTGTCATGTTCTTTTCTTCAGGGCGATCTACAGAGATGTTCCTATTTATCTGCTAGACGATCCATTGGGAGCAGTAGACATGGATGTAGGCAAGCATATTTTTCAGCAGTAAGTTGACATGATCTCAGATATCGAGCAATACTCTTGATGTCAAATGTATTGTATTAAATCATATTCTTTGAAAGTTGTTATATCCGTTTTGATAATTCGTTATCGCGTGTCATACGTTAGTAAACTGCCTGTTTGAGCAAATGTCAGTGTCAAGAGTAAGAAGTTGTGAACCATGAATTACCTCTCAGTGTCATGCATGGATGCAACGTGATTGATATCCTCCAATAGAGCCATTGTGTGATTTCAATTGTTTTCACCAAAGGGGTGTTGGATGCTTCTAGGGTTGACGTGAATTTATTTGATAACTTCCAGAACGTCTGATCAAATCATTCGTATTTGTTTTCGTTTTCTTTGGACGGACAATGATATATATCAATCCACACGTAATGATTTCTTCTACAGTTGCATCTGTGGATTCCTGAAAGGAAAGACCAGAATTCTTGCGACACACCAACTGCAGTATTTGAAGGCCACCGATAGGGTAGCTATCCTACAAGGGGTAAGATCACCGCGTAGAGGATGTTTGTTTATAAGCTACTCATGGAATCGGTTTCGGCATATCTGTTAGTTTAGCGAACATTTTCAACAGTTTTATCTACATTGTGTGTAATTTTGTAGATCAGAAACCTTAGGCAGGTAGCAAACAATAACTATACGGACAAATGACAGACACTGTCAGGAGAGTTAACCCATTGACGAGTGTGTAACATCTACGGGTAGTCAGCCTTTGCAACAGATATGTTTTGCTGTTGTCGTCGAAGCAAACTGCTGTTTTGACAGGTTATGGAAATATTTTGCTTAACTTCCAAGTCATTTTACATAAATTGGCATCGTTGTTTGTGCTGAAGAAAACATCAGTATATTCAGTAAATTCTTTGGAATTCTACTTTAGTCAAATTAGTTTTTTAGTTCTATTAGGGGTACACAAATGAAAACGTTATTCGACACATATTGGGTGAATATATAGTACTTCGAACAATTTTACATCTAATTTGAATCGTTGAAATAAAAAGCGAGGGAAGTCGATATATTGTGGGAACCTTGGCAAATAAATTGAATGAAATGTGTATATTATGCCTCTCCGCCACTCTTTAATGTTACGTTTAATTTTTATACGACCCTTTGCCGGGCCACGAACCAGGATGTGTGGCTACTCTAATGTCTGACATTAACATATGCTTTGACACACTCACCATCCGCCTCAGTGATTGGACTAGCTTTTTCAACCCCAGGTATAAGAATAACAAATAGGTAACCATAGTTCCTCCAAGTGCTTCTACTTCAAATTTCCCATCCACTGGATTAAGCTGGAATGCTTATACTGTATCTTGGGGGGTAATATTACCCACTCCCGCTTCTTTGGTCTAAGACGAATGTTTTTTTCTTTGATAGACGTTGAAGTCGACTTATATAGCACAATGGATAACAACTTTTTATTGGTGTGGAGCTAACCTTTCGTTGACGATATTTTCAAATTTTCGAAGCTAATGAACAACAGTTTGTTAAATACTGATGTTTATTAATGACCGCTTCCGGTACGGATTTCACGGCGCATCAACACAATGCATTATTTATATTTCACGTTACATTTCTTTGTTCGGTTGAGAGGTTTTCAAGCGCTGTGGTGCAAAACATGGCAGAGAAGAGGATATTTCATTGTCTCGGAGGCCACAGCTATGCCCTACGCCATTCTCCGACACACGCTGTGGCATATAAAGCGCCCAGTTCAAGTATTACCGGCTGTTCCATCTGTTCTTAGATGGCCAATCACAGCGGCTGTATTATCACCTGGTATAATCTAGTCATTTTACAGCCGACACACTTGGCTACTCGAACTGCGCGCACCTGCGCTTTTTCCACGAAAAATGGAGGAAAAGCTGATGCGGACTATATGTGACAGGTTCAATGTTCAGTTTACTGGATCACCAGAAATTAGCTATAGCTTCCATCTTGAGAAAGAAAGGTGTTCGCTTACGATATTTACTTTGGAAATAGGCTTATGGATCAAGCAAGTGACCGATAAAATATATTTCATGGGAAAGCTTCTAGGAACACTCCGAAATTGTCGAATTTGTGGAGGAATTTGCTAAATGTAAAAAAAATCTGTAAAAACAGAACGAAATACACATTTTCAATCTTCAATGAGACGTACAAATAGATGCATCGATGAAAAATAACGAAAACAAATGTTAGAGGGAAAAAAGAAAACATTAGGTTCTATCAGGATTTGAACTCGGATCGCTGGATTCAGAGTCCAGCGTGCTTGTTTTTACCTCCGTCGATCAGACGGAGGTCTATGAGCGCATTGTGAAATCTCCCGCCAGATAATTGTCATATGGGGAACCCACGACTCATAGGATTTGCAATAGGGATTGTCATGGTTCCCGACGAAATTTTGACGCACTTTTGTTGGACACAATTGAAATAATGGGGTTCCCCATTGCAATGCATTGCAGTGGGCCTTGCTTCTGTAGTCGGGTTCCACCTCCCATCCACCGGGAGATTTAACATGGCGGCCCGCCAGCTTCAGGTATGAACGCATACTAAAATGGAGTGCTATCATACCTCCCAGCTTGGACAATGCGATTTTTGGCCGTTTTTCTGGTAAGTTTATTGTCGCCATTTGATGTCATTACAACTCAATGATTCATAGTACACCACCCGTCATTTCTATATATCGTAAAGTATTTGTCGGCTGATGACTTATGTCGAAGCCAACCAAATAGTCAAAGTTGTTGTTGCTGCATATCAAACTGACTGACTGACTGGAAGACAACGGCACAATCGACGATGCCCTGATTTTTCTAATACTTGTTTTCTTTCAGTTGATGATATCCATCAGCCAGGTTGTTTAAAACAGTTATTCTAAATTTTGCTGATAAATTATATTTCCGGGGGGTTATTTATCTTGGCATTTGGCAGTTGAATAATGGTTTGATTTTGCAGAAGCACCAAATTGATCTACCTGCGTGAGTCTGTAAACTTATTTAATAAAGCTGATAAATAATATACATATACTTTTCTTTTCATTTATCTTAACAGTTTAGTGACATCCACATTGTGTGCTGTGACACTTCTTGATGAAGAATAATTTGCTTGTTAAAACCTGATAATATTCTGAAAACTTATTCTGAATTGTAGCTGAAACAAAGGAGTGTCTACATTCCACATGTAGGCGTATATTATTGAGATGTTGACTGATAGCATGGATGGAACCTTTCCCATTTTTTTTTTATTTTTTTATTTATTTAAGCCCTGGACATACCACTGGGCATTTATTTGCCATACGATCACCTTTCACATGGTTTGTTCAGCCCCGTGATCTGGAACCAAACAGACAGTATCACTAGATGAAATAAGGAGATCATGATATAAATTTCAGGTTTTACCGATGCCAAATGACTTGAACAGAAGACAATTAGACAAAAAGAAAATCAATAAATATATCAATAAATTACATAGAAAATGTTCTTGTCTTTGCAAGGGGGACATCAGACACACTGACAACACTGACCATTCATTCAAATTTCGCCTTCCATTGGGGAGGCAGAAATATTCCTCAAACACAGTATAGATATTCTCTTTTGTGATCTAATTTTCGTTTGTCAAAATATTGCTCCATAGAGCGGTTACTGATATAAACAATCCTGTTCTAGATTATGATATACTGCATTAGTATCATGCTCATGCCACTAACATGAACTCCAATCCAACCAGTGGTCAAGATCCATCATCGTTCTTCAGAATTCATATTATTGATCACTCATAGATTGGATTAAGTTCTCATAGTACTCAGTTCTCATTTCATACTTTTGCAAATTCTTGTAACATGGTCAGGTTCCAGTTCTATTAAATACACGTATGAAAGGTGCGAACTGGTATGATGGATTTCATCTTGTTGTGTATGACGAAAGAATGAAATATAATGAAGGCCATAAACATTTTCAATGAAGTGAGTTTTGATATTAAATATGTATACAATTGATTCCAACTTGCAGGTCATGGATTCAGCACTTCTGATATCAGATGCAACAGGACTGTTACACAATGGATGTACTGGATGAAATGGAAAAACCAAAACAGATTATTGATTGGTTCAGCTGTGTCAGAAAGATGTGGAATGACAGAGGTGGTGAAAATCAGAGTCAGTGATTGGCCACAAGCCCCCCCCCCCACATTGGATATCAGCTGATTCCTCAGGAAATAAACATTACGCATGTAATGACCACCGGCAGAGTGATACATGTGTCAATCGGTCAGACATTTTCAAGGATGCCCAGTTCTAACTTAAAACAACCATGCCGGACTTCATTCCTTCTCTCAGAATAATTGGATCTAACTTTTACAAAACCTGCAGCTCCCAATAGCTCCTGGATCTAGACCACATAAATGAAGGGATCTAGTTTATCGGTGCTATGGCAAAAATATCATGTAGAATGGGATTGTGTGAATAATATCAGATTCATGAAAGTTGAAGTCCTGCAGCATGCTCCACAAATATCATCAAAGGTCATAAAACTTTCTGGTCTGCACCAGTGTGGATCTATACTTGTTTTTTTTTTTTTTACAAAATTATCTCCCTTGACCAGGTGAGGACTTGAATGTGTCTGAAATTATTTAGCTTCTAGGAACAAAGACTTCATTTCCTGAGTGAGTAGAGGTAAAAACCGAACATATTTTGATTATTTTATTCAAATTTCAATTCCACTTCTGGTATATGTACATGTATAAAATACATACAGAATGAACTGCATACAGAATAACACAATGAACAGGTATATGCATCTCATTACATTCTTAACCAAAAATCAATACCTGGGTGATATTACAACAATACCATGGTGTTATATATTGTTATGATTGGCTTAACTTTAGCTGCTGAAGATATTTCTAATTTGAGGATAATGGGCAATCATACAAAATTTATTTTCATAACTTCATTTATTTTCACAATAAGCAACATAATCGAGATTAGTAAGTGAAGTTTTACAACATAATATAATATGCATCATGGGTCTCCTTCAGTTTAGTGTAGAGACATATATACCCTTGAATATCTGTTACTATGATTCAGTCATAATATTGTCTGTATTATTTTGATGTCGACAAGGAATATACATAATTATTTGATAGTATTATTAATTGTATGTTGTTTATGATTAACATGAACTTTTTATTCGCAGGAATCCAGCCATTTGTTCCATATGGGCAATATTCTCATCAGCCATCACCATTCAATATGAATGTGATACATGTACAAGTCCATGGTAATTGATACATTATGGTGAAGGTGACCTGTAACACCAGTATACAAAATTATTTCGAACTCATTGAATCATCATCACATGATGCTGAGACAGATCAGAACGGAGTGTCGGTAAAATCAATCTCCAATGTATGAGTTGTCACAGCGAAACAGCTCACCAATTACCAGTATACGAGTTGTCAGAGCATTTCCATCATAGCTCTCTAGATTTGTATATAATACCGCTTATGCCGGTGCTAGGGGCCGTGTGGTCATATCATCCAAGTTGCCACATGAACAGGTGCAATAAAAGCGTACCTGAGATACAACACATATAACGAATCGTTAGATTCTTGGTATGTGCTTTAGAATAGGTTTACCAGAAGACTATTATGTGAAGTCATGTGACGCAGTCAGTATGTCGGCATCTCTTCCCACTTCCCTTATATGTGTTGTAATTGTAGAGGATTCTGTCAATGAGGATGCTGTACTGTACACATACAAAATATGAAGTGTTGATGTGTAGGGCCTATAGCATAAAATCACAAGCAAGTTGGTAAAACTAGGCACACAGGGTCTCATTTCTGCCGCTAACGTGTTGAGTTGGGTGGGGGCGTCCTCTCAGGGGGAGGTGTGGGTGGGAAGGGGCCTAATGTCTCCAGCAGTATTCCAGGTTTTCCATCAATATGCTCTATTCCATACCCCAATATTTCAAGCACGTGAAATCAAAGAAAAATTATTTGCGGGGTGGGAATGTGACTTCCACATCCCTAGCTGGAGATGCTAGTGGAGAACCCTCAATCTCAGGTTAATTACCATTGGTGAAGTTAACGTCCAACAAATGCAAAATTGATCTTGGCATCCAGCCCTATGTTATTCAGTGATGTATTCCCCTACTGACCCTGTTGCCTCGACGGAGGTCTTTGCGCTCATCCAGCGCTTGTTTCTCTTGATATAATATTTATTCATCAGACATGTTTTACAGAAGCTTTATAATTTTTTGTCAGTCAAAACAATAAGAGTTCATATGAGTAATGGCAATACGGCGTTAAAACAGAGAATCACAGATAAGAGAGACTGCCATAAATCTACATAATGTACAGAGTTACAATTCAGAACATGATATAACATCACTTTTTTGTACTATAAGGTCAAGGTAAAGATAGAATCAACTGATCTGCCTGACTACGTTTGACAAATGGGTTCAGATTGACATATCTTTTCTGAAAGAGTGTTACATCTTTACTCAGATAATGATGAGAAACTTCCACCCTTTGCTCTAACAACATTCTGAACAGCCTCAGCACAACTCTTTTGCCACAAAGAACAAACATATTCCTGGCTTTATATACAGCTAACCTAGCCACACTACACAAAATATTAAAAAAATAACAGTTAATAACGTCACTATTTTTCAGATAACCGAACAGCAAGAGTGTCTCAAAGTTTACTCGGTTAAGTGTATCAAGCGGGGCATATCGGAAGAGATCTTCAATCATGTCACACACATATTTCAAAAATATTGCCTTTCTGGGCAGGAGACAAACATATGTACAATGTCTTCTGGGTATAAGTTACAACATGGGCATAAATCCGTGTCCACTAAAGCAAATTTGAATAACGTTTTCCTCGTATACAATGCGTTATAGAAGCTTTTAAAATCTAACTGTACACTGCCTGTATCTTTACCAGGCAAAAACACTAAATACCAATACTTGTTCAAATCAATTCCTGGGTAGGCCTACTGAGTCCACCGCCACAGATGATCGAATTACACTACTTACAATCAGTTGATAAAATGTCTTTGTAAGTAACGTAGTTACAGAAACGATGTTATCATTAAGAGATACAAACGGCTCAATCGGCAAGTTCCTTTCTACTTCTGTATCACATATCTCTAACCACTCTTTTGGAATAGCGGACCTAATTACAGCGAACAATTTCTCTATCCTAAGTGGATCTGCATCAGGACACTCAGACAGAACCATCTCTTTGGTTGCTAGAGAAGGCAAGCCACCAGGTATAACAATATATAAAATATCTTTGAGACAAAACAATTTTGCCCTCACAAACAAATCAGTATACAGTGTTTTCCCTTTAATGGTGACTCTCGGATTCAACAAGCGCTGGATGAGCGCAAAGACCTCCGTCGAGGCAACAGGGTCCATAGGGGAATACACCACTGAACAACATAGGGCCGGATGCCAAGCTCAATTTTGCATTTGTTGGACGTTAACTTCACCAAAGGTAATTAACCTGGGATTGAGGGTTCTCTACTAGCATGTCCAACCAGGAATGTGGAAGTCACATTCCCAGCAATTAATGTTTGTCTGATTTGACGTGCTTGAAATCTTGGGGTATGGAATAGAGTATATTGATGGAAAACCTGGAATTGGGCCCCATCCCACCCCCACCTCTCCCTGAGAGGACGCCCCCACCCAAATCAACACGTTAGCGGCAGAAACGAGACCCTGTGTACCAACTTGCTTGTGATTTTGTGCTATAGGCCCTACACATCAAAACATAGGCCCTACACATATTTTGTATGTGTACTATAGCATCATCATTGAGAGAATCCTCTACAAAACACACCTGATTTTACCAAATTTTACCAATTTTACACTCCGCTCTGATCTGTCTCAGCATCATGTGATGAGGATTCAATGCGCTCGGTATAATTTTGTATACTGGTGTTACAGGTCACATTCACCATACTGTATCAATGTACATTTATCGCATTCATATTGAAAGGTGATGGCTGATGAGAATATTGCCCATATGGAACAAATGGTTGGATTCCAGCAAATAAAGAGTTCATGTTAATCATAAACAACATACAATTAATAATACTATCAAATAATTATGTTTATTCCTTGTCGACATCAATAAATTACAGACAATATTATGACTGAATCATGGTAACAGATATTCAAGGGTATATATGTCTACAATAAACTGAAAGAGGCCCATGATGCTTATTATATTATGTTGTAAAACTTCACTTGCTAATCTCGATTATGTTGCTTATTGTGAGATTAAATGAAGTTATGAAAATAAATTTAGTATGATTGCCTATTGCCCTCAAATTAGAAATATCTTCAGTAGCTAAAGTTAAGCCAATCATAACAATATATAACACCATGATATTGTTGTATTATCCCATAAATCAGTAAAATTCCATTGCATAAAGCCATGTAATATATTTGGGATCACCCATGGGGGATACATGAGCGAGTATTTTCATTGGTTGGTGGCGATTTCATTGATGAATTTGAACCAATGAAAAACTACAACTGCCGGGACTACTTTACTATAAAATCGTCTGCTCCAGTTGTGAATTCAACATGGCCGAGCATAACCTAAAAATTGGCGATCTTGTTAAAATTGATAACAAAGGTGCTGCAAAAATTGTAAACAAAGAAGGAAATTTATTTACCGTCCAAATAGTGGGGATTGAATTTCAAGTTTCCTTACCAGCAGAAAGACTTGAGAGAATCCCATGTACCGAATCGGGGTCGTCAGAACCTGGCACAGGTATGCTATTTCCAGTCTTACGGTACCGTAGCACTGGCATTTATATCAGATTCGATGGCGTCGTAAAAATTCAACATGAAACATTAATAAGTTCTCTGGAAATAAATTATATTTTATTCTTTATCATAAATAATGAACACAGTCTTTGAAAGCGTCAGTGTAATATATAATTGACAATTTTAGAGGCCGTGAATCCACGCGAGATTTTTCACAATTTTGTTCTTCTTTTTTGGTACATTTCGTGTACCGTACAATTACCGTATATATTTTGTTTTGTCTACAGAATACTTCAACGATGTAACTAACAGGTCAGCTAATAATCACACGGGAGGTTCTGAATCCAAGGCAGCGGCTGCTACCGGCAGATTTATTCCTGTCACAGATGATGATGTAATGAACACAATCCGATCACAGGAAAATCAGAACACCGCTAGAAAAACACAGTATGATCTAAAGCTTTTGATGCAATTCATGAAGACACCAGAAATAAACGAAACAAGAGAAATATTGTCAAAGTTTTTCATTAATGTACGCAAGTCCGACGGTGAAAACTACGAACCAAGTTCTTTGCGATCAATGTTGTCTACTTTTGACAGACAGCTCAAACAGAAGAAATACCCATGGTCTCTGACTCAAAGTATGGAGTTTTATGAGTTGCGCGAAGCTTTGAAGTCAAAACAAAAGGAACTAAAACGAGAAGGAAAAGGTAACCTACCTAGGTCTGATCCCGCCAGTACCACGGAGATCGAAAAGCTGTGGCAAAATGGTCAGTTTGGCTCACATAGCCCCATGGCTATAATAAACACAATGTTGGTTTATACCACGATGCAGTTTGGTGTGAGGGCTGGGGAAACTGAGCACAGAAACATGTGTTGGGGTGACATCAGGCTTTGTACCGATGAAGGTGACATCAGTCTTTGTACCGATGAAGGTGACATCAGTCTTTGTACCGATGAAGGTGACATCAGTCTTTGTACCGATGAAGGTGACATCAGTCTTTGTACCGATGAAGGTGACATCAGTCTTTGTACCGATGAAGGTGACATCAGTCTTTGTACCGATAAAGGTGACATCAGTCTTTGTACCGATAAAGGTGACATCAGTCTTTGTACCGATAAAGGTGACAGAGAATATCTGGAGTTCACAGAGAGACAAACCAAAACACGCATCGGTGGAAATCCTCGTGACATCAGACAGGTGAAGCCCAAAATGTGGGATGTCCCCTCCAATTCCAACAGGTGTCCGGTCTCTGTGTATAAGCGTTATCGCTCTCTGAGACCGGCTGATTACTGTAAGTCGGAAGATCCATTCTACGTCGCAGTAAACACCAAATTTGTCAAGCCGACGCAAGTGCCCGAACCGGGACAGCGATGGTTCATACGTCAACCGATTGGTAAGAACAAGCTGGGTGTCTTGATGAAACGGATGGCCGAAGAAACTCAGCTTAGCACATCGAGGAAGCTCACGAATACAAGCGCCAGGAAGCACCTCATGCAGAAATTGACCAACAATAATATACCCCCAACACACATAATGCAGATCTCCGGTCACCGTAATATTCAGTCTGTCAACTCGTACAGCAGGATCAATGAAAGTCAGCACCGCAATATTTCTAGTATCCTCAGTTCCACATCCGAAATAAACACATTACCTTCTCAATCTGCACCAGCACCCACATCTTCCCATAGTTATATTAATTCTGAGATCACTTCATCCATGTCACAACAAAGCCAGTGCACATCTCGTGTTATGTCAAATGTTATACACTCAAGTGAAATGGCGCCAATATTCGGTGGACCGATTTCAGGAGGGGTATTCAACGTCATTGTCTATTACCACAAATCACCAGTACTTCCCAAGCGTCGACGAATTCATGTAATTGAATCTTCACAGTCTTCTGATGAGAACTAGAATTGTAAACTCTTTTACTTATCCCAACTGTTGAGTACCGGTACAACTTTGAACTGTTAAAAAACATGTGAAGTTGAACCGTCTCAGTGAGAGCGCGTGATCACCATGGCCACCGTCTATTTTTGGAAAGTCAGCTGTTGATTTTTCTCCTCTACATGTGACTCAATCAACAGGTCTTATATAATTGTTATAAATTTCTGACACAACACATTGGTTAATAATGCAGTATTATAGTACCGTCTCGTTCGGAATAAAGAGCTAGATTTGTTGAGTACTTTTTTTGACCTGTTCTCTTTTCCCCCTCCGCGCTCACCTAGCCGAATGTCGTGACCTAAAATTTTTTTGTATTAATACGCACAACTTCTATTCGGTTGCAAACAAACTTTCTGCATAAAAGTGCGTTTCCTTCGAAAATGCTGTGAAATGATTTATGGGATAAATAGAATATTCACCTCGCCAGAGGCTCGGAAAAAATAAAAATTACTACTCTCGTTTAATAAATGTGATATTATAAAGCCACTCGGTGGATATCCTCTAAATATCACCCAGGTATTTATCTTTGGTTAAGAATGTAATGAGATACATATACCTGTTCTTTGTGTTATTCTGTATGCAGTTCATCCTGTGTGGATTTTATACATGCACATATACCAGAAGTGGAATTAAAATTTGAATAAAATAATCAGAATATTTTCGGTTTTTACCTCTACTCAGGAAATGAAGTCTTTGTTTCTAGAAGTTAAATCATTTTAGACACATTCAAGTCCTCACCTGGTGAAGGGAGATAATCTTGTAAACAAAAAGCATAGATCCACACTGGTGCAGACCGGAAAGTTTTATGAACTATGATGATATTTGTGGAGCACGCTGCAGGACTTCAACTTCCTAGGATCTGATATTATCCACACAATCCCATTCTACATGATATTTTTGCCATAGCACTGATAAACTAGGTCCCTTCATTTATGTATTCTAGATCCAGGAGCTACTGGGAAAAGTTAGATCCAATTATTCTGAGTGAAAGAATGGAGTTCGGCATTATTTATTGATATATTTATTGATTTTCTTTTTGTCTAATTGTCTTCTGTTCAAGTCATTTGGCATCAGTAAAACCTTAAATGTATATCATGATCTGCTTCTTTCATCTAGTGATAGTGTCTGTTTGGTTCCAGATCACGGGGGCTGAACAAAGCATGTGAAATGTGATCGTATGGCAAATAAATGCTCAGTGGTACGTCCAGGGCTTAAAACAAAAATTAGGGAAAGGTTCTATCCATGCTAGCAGTCAAAAATCTCAATAATGTAGGCCTACATGTGGAATGTAGACACTCCTTTGTTTCAGCTACAATTCAGAATAAGTTTTCAGAATATCAGGTTTTACCATCATATATCTGATGGTGTATGTGCAGATCAGTAATTATATATGCAGTAGGATACATACCAGCTGGACTTGAAACTGCATTATACTCCAAACGGGTTTTGTGGCATACAAGTGTCACAGCACACAATGTGGATGTCACTAAAGTATTAGGGTATATGAAAAGAAAAGGTTTACAATGTTGTCAAACAAAAAGTATATGTATATTATTTATGAGCTTTATTAAATAAGTTTACACACTCACACAGGTAGATCAATTTAGTGCTTCAGCAAAATCAAACCATTATTCAACTGTTTTCACTCGTTCATTTTAAATGGACTGTAAAGCTGAGAATGGTATCCTGAGGCAAGGTAATTTGATAGGTTCAAGAATAATTTTTAATTCAGTGTATGGAAATGTTAGTTGACATGTATGCTGCTGGGGGATGAACCTTTGAAATGGGGATTGGGACAGAGACACATGTGGTTTCGTTTGACAAACAATAAACTGTGAGTTGATGCTTCATTACAATAATGCTGGTAAATTATATTTGATAAATGCACGAGAAATTAATGCCAAAATAAATAGCTCCCCCCCCCCCCCCAAGGAAATATAATTTATATACAGGGCATCGTCGATTGTGCTTTTGTCTTCCAGTCAGTACTTGCATGACCTCCCGTGCATTTGATATGCAACAACAACAACATTGGCTTCGACATAAGTCAGCAGCCGACAAATACTTTGCGATATATAGAAATGACGAGTGATCTACTAGGAATGATTGTGTTGTGGTGACATAAAATGGCGGCAATAAACTTACCAGAAAAACAGCCAAAAATCGCATCGTCCATCTCTACAAGCTGGCGAGCCGCCATGTTGAATCTCCCGCTGAAAGCGGCCAGCTACGTGTAACTCATGAGGCATGATGGGAGATGGAACCGACTACAGAAGCAAGGCCCATTGAAATGCATTGCAATGAGGGTTCCCCCATTATTTCAATAGTGTCCAGAAATGTGGCTTCAAAATTTCGTCGGGAACCATGGCAAACCGTATTGAAAATCACATGAGTCGTGGGTTCCCCATATGACAATTATTTAGCGGGAGATTTCACGTTGCTCTCCTAGACCTCCGTCTGATCGACGGAGGTAAAAATACCGGCTGACACAATATCATATCTCTATTAATACAACATATTGCAATTTGCTTTTATAATTCAGCCCATGCCACCATAACTTCCCGGTAATATTCGGGCAAAGTATTAACAAGTGATTTCTCGTATGTCATATAAAACAAAGACGTACACAGTCCTAAGTTGTTCCACTTCGACAGGAAATATTTAAAACATTCTTTCCATATTGCTCTATGTGATTCATTAAAAAACCGACCCAATATTTTCACGCGAAAAGCCTTTAGCTTGCTACCAATATCAATCATATTAAGACCACCGTGATTCCAACGTTCTAGCCATTACACCACGGAACGTGTCGAACTTCATAGGACAGAACGAGCATGTATATCCTGACGTTCGCTTCGGTGGAACATGCTTCCATTATAAGCCAGAAGCATTGTGGTAACATATCTCTGGTGGAGCGAGAATGAGGATATTTATACAAATGAATAACGAGCATAATAGGTGGCAAAATAGTGGCAGCACAATATATGATTCATGAGTGAGTTATGTTAAGGATAATCTAAACAGTGAACAGGTCTGATGAGTTATCTACTAATCATCTGTACTGGGAATACAGTGCGTGATTATAGAATGAATCCCAATTAGCAGTGTGGGTAATCGTGACTGGTGATAATAATAATATATGAGGAATACATAAATGACAAGATATAAAACATATGGAGCCTTTTATGCAAAATAGGATGAAGCCGGTCATCCTGTTTCCTGATACATATTTTCGCGATCAATTTTACAGGCACAGATTTCTAGAGGCCAGTCACAACTCTACTAGGTTTTTTTTGGAAGACTCTGTGCGTAAGGGAAGAAACAAAGACAAAGGAAACAAGCACGCGATTCACAAAAAAGAGAGAAATATTACACTTTAGGTGATCTCTATGAACTGAATGATATAGATAGCCGAACTTGTATATAGACATTTTTTTTATTATTACTTCTCTATCTTTTGTTAATTTTCCAAACCGTAGTGTTGGTAAAATTAGGAATTGAATAAAAGAAGCATTGAAATATAAATAAGGCATTGTGTAAGTGGACCGCGAAATCCGCATGACAAGTGGTCTGAAAACTACATTATTTCAATCAATCACATATCTTGATAGCAGTGCATGTGAGTAATATATGTACGGATGAATGAATGAAAAAATAGCGGTCAGGGAGGTAATCTCCATCTAGGCTGATAAGGCTGTCCTTGGCACTCGAAACATAGTATCGACAGTCTCGGTTTATTGTGGGCCATTTGATGTGAATGGCTACCAGTAATTTTCTCTTTGTTTTGTTGGCTTGGTGAAAATAAAGTTTGTGAATGTCTTCCCAATTTACCTGGTGTCCTGGGTGATCGTTCAAGTGGTCAGAGATGGCTCCACATCAGTGAAGTAGCTGTTATCCATAAAATAGTCTCGAGTTGCGGTAAATGTATTTATTACTTGGAATACACTATTTTAGGGTATGGTTACGGACATAGGATCTTTCGTCGAACTTGAAAAACGGGGAAAAGAATACATCACGGGGCATATCTTGGGTCAGGTGGAGAGGCAAGGGTTCTCTGATGACAATAAATCAGTGAAGACTGCGGTAAGTAATTTGAACGTAATTGGCCCCGTGGGGTATTGACTTGAGGTGTCGTTGTGCACACCCCACGACACCCCAGGTCTTGGTAAAAATTTAAGAGCCTCAGCTCCTCCAGCCTGACGTTAGATGCGCCTGGCCGAGATACCCGTGGGGTTCCTGTGTGTAAAAAGGGATAGGACAGTCCCGAGAAAGAAATTTTTTAGGTACAATAAAAGCGTACCTGAGATACAACACATATCACGAATCGTTAGATTCTTGGTATGTGCTTTAGAATAGGTTAACCAGAAGACTATACTGTGAAGTCATGTGGCTCTGTCAGTATGTCGGCACCTCTTCCCACTTCCCTTATATGTGTTGTAATGAAAGGCGAGAAACGATCGTGACCATGTGACGTCGGGACAATGTTAGGCAACGGGCAATGCTTTAACATTGGATATACCTAAACATCTGAAAATAGGTATCATTGCGGCTTTCAAAATATTGGAATTAATATATTGAGTCATCAGTTGTAAACCTTCAATTATACAGCATTGTAAATGTTAAGAATTAATTCGTTGCCTAGGGGTGCACTCCAGGGATGGTTCCATTCGGCAAGGAATAGACAATGGGTACGTTTTTCGGCCACCAATTGTCGTAAAATTTAAACTCAAATCAATTATATGTATATATATTATCTGAAAGAGCATGATTAAACTATTATTTTAAGATACAGCATTGCTATGTTATATAAAAATGAATCTCTAACCTTCTCCTCTAAGCTTGCTTCATTTTTCCTAGAAAACCCCTTAAAATGTCGAAATATGGTAAAATTCTGCTCAATTTCCAGAAAAATCTGTAAGAGCGATTTCAATTGAATTTTTCTCACGTTCCCTGGTCCGGTATCAACTTAAAAAGGCAAAAAAAGTGAGGGTCATTTTTTTGTTACATTTTCTCTCCGTAAATGAGTCCTGATTCTTAAGCTCACCCAAGTGGTATAATTGAGGCCAGTCAAAATGTACTCCATTACCCGGATAACCGTGTAGACTAAGCCAGCCATCAACCTGTACGTGCTCGTTTACAGCGTTGATGATGCTGAATAGGATGGTATTATAGATATAAGCTATTAAGAAGACATTACGAATTATGATGTAGCAGAACACTGGCAATCTAATCGTATTATGAAATTATACAGTGACCATTGCTACGAAACTGTGGAGAGCCACCTAACCTCAGCGCAACGCCACATGGTCAATGCCATCGTTTCGCACCTTTTGTAACTGGAGAGTTCCATCTCGATACTGTCTTATACATGTAGGACTCCACCCGTCGTGATATGACTGAAACATTGTTGAGCGCGAATTAACGCTATACTCGCCCACTGGTTCATACTCCATGTAAGAATCACGAGACAATGCATTCAATAGCGAATTACAAGCGTCTGATCCGCCATTCATAATTCAGCCGTCGTCCATTAAAAAATATCCGCGTCCATAATCCAAAGACATATTCCATATTCCATATAGCAGTATTAGCACCAAATTCAAAAAGACAATCATAGTATACATAAACATAGGCTAGTTTCCTGCAAGAAAGAAGCGGTCAAGATCTTTCAGTGATGCCGGTAAGACATCATGATGTTCAAAAAATATCAAATCCGTATTGCTGATCAGTATTCTTAATCCATAATAATCGTTGTAAATTCGTCATCTAGAGAATGATGTATCGCAGTCACGCTTTGATTGTGACTGTACATATGAGCACCATGAGGATCTTGAAGTACATGGGTTCATACGGCTCCTAGCCCCGGGTTAAACACAATTAGACACAAGTTACGAAACGTAACGCCATAGATCTTGCACACTACGCTCGTATTTTGCTATCAGCATGCGATATGTATCGCCAAATTTGAGAAACTTTGGGTGAAGGTGCTTTGGTGATCTAGCCCTGTTTTATAAGTTTCTGCAATAATGCGTTGTGACGTTGATCAAACTCGTCACAGTTAACACAGGATCTAGCAAATGCTACTGGGCGAGATATGTATACGCCATATGCAGGTCCCACTGGAATATTACTATCCAGAAAGGGATAGTTTAAGATATCTAAACTGTAATCATCTCTTTTGTCATAAAGTCGACGAAAGAGAATGCCCGCTTCATTTTTATAGAGATATAGATGTAAATTTGATGTGCTTAGGGGGCTATCTGTGTTTTTCTTCAAACCCAGTGAAGGTGGATATACATCCTTCACTGCGCCATTTATATAGCGATTATCCACAGCGAGAAGATCGTCCATATAGCGTTTGGTGAATGAGAAGGAACGGGCTTTGAAAGGATCGGTTTTTGAAAGCGCCTGCATATAGTCATATTCAAAACAGAACAGATATAGATCAGCCAACAGGGGTGCACATTAGTGCTCATTGGAATACCTATATGCTGTCGATATATTGTGTTGCCAAATTTCACAGAGATATTTTTTTTTTAATTTAAGAGTGTTTTTTAATTTAACTCTATAAACAAAGAAACATCCCATGAATGATATCTCCTGTACGTAGTAGAGCGAAAGAATGCTTTATGGCTTCAGACATTAATATATCTACGATCAGTTTTCTTGACACAGATATTATTAATGAACTTAGACGGTCAATAAGGTATTGATGAGGGATTGTAGTATAGAGAGTCGAGAAATCCCATGTGGATACATGTCTGTACGGTATTTGACCTTTAGCATCAAGTTCTTCCGTAAGACATTTTGAGTTTTTCAATATCCACATACAGTCAACGCCAGCGTTTTTAGAAATAGTGGCGCAATACCTTTCCCAAAATGCTTTTACCTCCTGAAGGGCCCTCGTCAACAGGGTTGAAAGAAGCTTGGTGGTGCAGCTTCTGGAGTCTGGGGACAACAGACTTGTGCCTTTTCAACGACACAAAGACTCAGACAATAGCTTCCTACATGAAGTACCTACCCGCCCACTAACAGACGTTAACGTAATTGAAGACGATGATTGAAGACTCATTAACTTGTGTCTAATTCCGCTTAACCCGGGGTTAGGGGCCGTATGAACCTATGTATTTCAAGATCCTCATAGTGTTTATATGAACAGTCACAATCAAAGCGTGACCGAGATACATCATACTTTAGATAACGACTTTACAACTTATATCATATGGATTAAGAATACAGATCAGCGATACGGATTTGATATTTTGGAACATCATGATGTCTTGCTGGCATCATTGAAAAATGTTGGCCGCTTCTGTCTTGCAGGAAATTAGCATAGTTTATGTATACTATGATTTATCCTTTTAATTTGGTCTTTGGATAAAGGAGATGGAAATTCTTTGATGGATTATGGCTGAATATTGAATGACGGACTAGACGCTTGTATCATGATAATTTTACGGTAATAAATGTCCGCTTGACAAATCATGAACAAGTATAGCTCAATTGCTGCCGTAATATCAAATCTATAATGTATACACAGCGGTGATCAGACTTGGTCATGACCTTTAAAAGGCGATGAGTTGGAGCCATCATCTTTAAATGGTGACGGCCATCACATTTTAGGGGAGATGACTTTGTCTCATCACTCTTAAGAGGTGATGACCTAAATTTGCGATCATTGCTCATCACCTCTCAGAGGTGATGGTCATCATTTTTTAAGGTGATCATAAAAAAGGGTGATGGCTCTAACTCATCATCTTTAACTCATCACCATTTCGGAGTGATAGTTATTACCTTTTTTCTGGCTGTGTATAACCAGGACAGTCGTGCTCCATCTTAATTTTCTCAGGTCGTTACGAATGAACAGTCGATTCAAACCTTTGAACAATGAAAAACTTTTGTAGTTTGAGGATACTACGAAAGGGGAATCCATTGCAGTAGAGCTAAATGAGGAAGGCAGTACGGCTATGAAGGTCTATATCGAATACCTGAGGGCTGGATATGGCTTGTTTCTCTTTCCTCTCTCCCTGCTGTTGGAATTTACTGCTGTGGTATGTTGAATTATCTGCTATACACTCTCAAAACGCAAATGTTAGATTTAACAGAGTGTTGGAGGAGGGAAAGCATTTAGAAAGTGTTGTATTCACCACTTTTAAGTGTTAAAAGAAGCCCCATACTCAACCACGGAATTAAGGCCTCTGTATCTGATCGTGTTTAGATAAGAAATGCTCACCTGTATTTATCGCTTGTATTTATGTTGTTTTAACTTATTCTTGTGAATTTCTGCTCACACCACTGTGCGCTATATATATACACCAAAATATATGCCTTGTTTAGTTCGTATGTATTTCCTGATGATGGAAGAATAACTGCCGAAATATAGAGTATATATCAAAATGACTTCAATCTTCGGAGTTTCATTCATATTCCCTTATGATTTACGTATTTCGATTGTGTGCGAAGAAATTCTTCAGAGATGACGATTGTCTACTGTATATCTCATTTGACGCTTAGGTATTTCCATGCCTATCTTCAATTGCTTACCTGACAAAAGTATCAAGATGGAAATGATGTTTTGTCCTGCGAAAAGAAATATTCTTATAGAAAGTCGATAGCTACATTAATCTTTATGTACCGTGCAACCGATGAAAGCGACTATTTTCAAAGTGAAACGATTGCCTATACCGAATATTTCTCTTTCAGATATTCGTTGTCCTAAGTGACTGGCGCTTGATCAAGTGGTAAGTTTGAATTGGCGGTATCAGTTAAATGTTCTATTTCTAAACGATACATCCTCCATTTGTTTCCTCCATCAGTATTATGTGTAAACTTGACTCTTTCTTGTCTGGGCAATTTGAGTTGTAACGCTACTGGAAGGAGGGGCGGGGTTTGACTTCCTTACCCTTCTCTCCCTGTCCTTCGAATCTGAAGGTTATTCCAGATACAGAAACTTACCGACTGATTTATTGGAGTACTGTTTTACCAGAAACAGCTGATTTAAAATAAATTAATCAGAGCTGTGATGGTGACTTCGCAGTATCGTCATATCCCAAAAATAGATCAGTGACCGACTTTTCGGACCGGGTTATAGACTTTTTTATACAATTATCTCTGTAAGAACTGAGCAATACAAAATAAGATGACAATAAGTGTCCGGGCCGCTTTCCATACAGATTTCGCAGTCCGTCAACACAATGCTTTAATTATATTTAAATATACATTTCTTCTTCTTTTTTCAATTAACAAAAGATGGAGAAGTAAAATTTTAAATATGTCTTTTAACGAAAGATAGAGAAGTAAAATTTTAAAAATGTCTATACTAGTTCGACTATCTGCAACAGTCGTTCAGGAGAGCGCCTAAAGTGTAACAGCAGTTGGTATTTTCACAATGGATCCTATGATATGAGAATGAGATCACATTTAGGCTCAGGGCACTTTCACATCGAAAAGAGTAAAACAATGGAAGGTGGCTTGTGAAAAACTATGTATCCATTCAACAGCTCTAATTTTTACTTCCTGTTTAGCTCTTTACACCTTTGATCCAACTGATATCAATCGAAAACAGAACTGATAAACGCTTTGATTGTGAAATTTTGTATGAACACCATGAGGATGTTGAATTAAATGAGTTCATACGGCCCCTATCCCAAGCGGAATTAGACACAAGTTATGAAACGTAACACCATAGATCTTGCATGATGCGCCCCGTATTTTGCTATCAACTTGCGATAAGTATAAAAAAAATTGAGAAACTTTGAGTGGAAGCACTTGGTGGTATAGCCCATTTTTGCAATAATGTTTTGTGACGTTGGTTAAAATTGTCACATTTAACATAGGATTTAGCAAATGCTTCCAGGCGAGATATGTATACCCGATATGTACGTCCGACTGGAATATTTCTCTCCAGAAAGGGATATTTTACGATGACGAAATTAAAATCATCTCTCTTGTCGTTAAGTCGACGAGAGAAGATCCGCTACATTTTTGTAGAGATATAGGTCTAAAGTGCCGTTAGGGCTATCTGTAGTTTTCTTCGAATCCAGTGAAAGTATATATATCATTCACTGCCTCATTTATATAGCGATTATCCACAGCGAGAAGATAGTGTATATAGCGTTTGGTGAATGAGAAGGAACGGACTTTGAATTGACGGACTTTGACTTTGAATTGAAAACGCCGGCTATATAGTTAGCCGCCGTCCATTCAAGAATTTCCGCGTTCTAATCCAAAGACCTATTCCACATTCCATATAACAGCATTTGCACCAAGTCGTAAAAAAAAAGACCAAAAAAAAACACGAAACGAACAACAATCATTGTTTTTTTTTGTAAACATAGGGTAGACATTTCAAGGTGGTGACATGCGACTCCATTCCACAACAGAATCGAAATGACCCCCAGGCCTGGACGAGTCCAAAAAGCCCTGGTTCTGGAACCGCCATTTTATAGCGCGCGCGCGCACACACACACATGTAAGTATTGTATACAGCTGGGTCTTTTCAATGACACATAATAGTTGTCAAGCGTTGCGCAGTGTTTCGTCTCAATACTTGCTTGAAGTCACAGCCGAGGCATTTTGTTGCGTAGGTTCAAATTATCGATCGAATCGTTTTGCATTCGGTCAGCAAACTCCTTTGAAAACTCCTCTGCCTATTCGCAGTCATCACTACACATTCATCGCACAATATGTCGAAGACAAATCCTACCATCACATTTATGAAGAAATGATCTGAGCACGTCAACAGCCGCGGTTTCAAAGAACTTGTATAATGTTCTTGTCACAAAACGAATTGCGTTTATCTGGTGATGCCTCAACATGGACTGTGGTCTGTCATGACGGACGTGAAGAGGGCGAACGAAAGTAGAAACACCAACACAAAATATGTAATAATTCTACAAACATTTACTAGAGCTAAAACAGATGTCAAGTTTTCGGTTCAATTGTACAGCAATGATACGACAAAACTAGATCAATTCACCCTGGTGCTCACAGCACTTCTCAATACACAGATGAGATCATTAATACAGTACTATACAATCACTAATACCCAGATGAAGTATTAAGTACTATACATTTACTAATACCCTGATGAGGTATTCAGTACTATACATTTACTAATACCCTGATGAGGTATTCAGTACTATACATTTACTAATACCCTGATGAGGTATTCAGTACTATACATTTACTAATACCCTGATGAGGTATTCAGTACTATACATTTACTAATACCCTGATGAGGTATTCAGTACTATACATTTACTAATGCCCTGATGAGGTATTCAGTACTATACATTTACTAATACCCTGATGAGGTATTCAGTACTATACATTTACTAATGCCCTGATGAGGTATTCAGTACTATACATTTATTAATAAATTCAGAACTATACATTTACTAAACAAATATGTGACGAAGTCTTACCCCATGCATTCTGTCTTGGGTGCTTTCACAATCCATATAGTTCCAAAGTTCGTACGGTAATCCAGATCACAAAACCGTTCAACGTCCCTGTGCGTTTTGCACTTTTCCCGCACATAAAATCAATTGTGCCACGCCCTTTCTTTTCCTGATGAAGGGAAGCGGCAAGTAGTTTTCAACTCTACAGTCAGTGTACTAATAGCCTCCAATTAACGTCCTCAATTGCACGCACTCAAGTGAATGAAATCCACGGCTGTGTATCCAGGAACGTCAATACAATTCTTATAACCAATATTGACACGGCAATCAAACTTTTTTGTAAGTGCAAATTGGCGAAACTTTCTCACTGGCCGTGACCACGTCTTGTCAGCTCCACGGTCTTCTGCAGTCTTTTTCAAGTATAGGACCTTCACTGTGGTACCTAAACTTCTGATATGGTCTCTAGCACAGTTTCAACTCTATCATTAACAGTCCAGAAACTTGTACCTGACACAACCCCCCATTTAAGAACATTAATCGGTGATATTAATGTTTCAACAAGTTTATGGTGATCCAAGTGAATATAACACAAATGCTTTCAAACAAGTAATGTGGAATTCCATATATAACCTTCAAATTTACAATTTGCACATGAATGTGGGTTGTCTCAAAGTATTGGTCAGAAATACCACTACTGCAGTGGTTGTGTCAGCTAGTTCACTCGGCTTAAGTAATCAGCCCCAATATTATCTTTGCCTTTGATGGACCGCACAGTAAACCGGTACTCTTGTAAAAAGAGTGCCCATCGTAGTACCCGAGAATTTAGCAGCTTGGCTCTGTTTAGGTAGGCTAAAGACTGATGGTCCGTCTCCAGAACAAACTCGGTTCCATACAAGTAACGATTGAACTTTTGAATAACCCATATGATGGCTAAACTCTCTCGTTCAAACACAGAGTAATTTCGTTCTCTATCTAGAAGTTTACGACTGGCATACGCCACTGGGAATAATTTGCCCTCCATCTCCTGCAAGAGGACAGCGCCAAGACCAATATCAGACGCATCCGTCCGCAGAGTGAATTGCTTGGTCAGATCTGGCAGTTTCAAAACAGGAGGGTTGGACAGAACCGTCTTCAAAGCGCTAACAGCCGCCTCTTCGCTTTCACCCCACTTAACGCGCGAAGGGGCCCTAGCCTTGGTGAGATCAGTCAAGGGGGCAGCAAGATCAGAATACTTAGGAATATACTCCCGATAGAAACCTGTCAGTCCAAGAAACGCCCTAACTTGTTTCTTTGTGGTGGGGCGCTGAGATTTCTGAATCTTGTCCAGATTGACAATCATCGGCCTAAGATTATCTTCCCCTACTACATGCCCCACAAAATCCATGGTAGAAAACCCTAAGAAGCACTTCGAAGGCTTAGCTGTTAGATTGGCATCCCGTAATCGCTTGAACACCTCTCGAAGGATGGCTTTGTGCTCCTCCCAGGTCTTTGTATGGACAAGAATATCATCGATATAATCATCCACACCAGGGATCCCTTCTAGAAGTTTTCGCATCATCCTAAAAAATTTTGAGGGGGCGCACACCAAACCAAATGGCATAGTCATAAAATGATACAAGCCCTGAGGGGTAGAAAATGCCGTTTTCTCTTTAGAACCCTGGGCCATGGGTATCTGCCAGTACCCTTTACATAGTCTGACAAATATATCCCTTGGATCAGGTATGGGCTCGGCGTCAAAATGGGTTAATTTATTTAAAGCTCTGAAGTCCACACAGAAGCGATACGTGGAATCAGGCTTCTTGATCAATACTACTGGAGAACTATAGGGAGACTCGGAGTGCTCAATCACCCTTAGACGCAACATTTTCTCGACCTCCTCTGAAATAGCTTCTCTAACCGCATATGGGAGTTGGTACTGTTTCCCTCGTACCGGTGTACTACTCTCAACCCTGATGTCACACTCACATAAATTAGTATGACCGGGCAAGTCAGTAAACACCGACTGATACTGCTGTAGCAGTGACTCAACTTGCTTCTTTTGGGGCTCCGATAACTCATCTCCAACCTTAACATCTACAATAAACTCAGTTTGTTTGAGAGACAATAACGGAATATCTTGCTTGATCTCTTCGACCTCATCAGACTCCTGTCCAGTGAGAGCAAGAACCACTGTGGGAATTTCGCTGCATGGAGAGGTAACACCCTCCTCACGAGTCACATATCTTTTGAGCATATTGATATGGAATAATTTGCATTTTCCATCTAGGTCAATTCTATAGTCTACTCTACCTACTTTTCCCACTATTGTGTAAGGTCCTTTCCAGTGAAGCAACAACTTATTGTTATCCGTTGGTAACAACAGAAGGACTTGTTCCCCTATCTCTAATTTCCTATCTTTGCTGGATTTGTCATAATATCTCTTATACCGACCGGCACTTTTCTGTAATTCTTCCTTAGCCAGTTGACAGGTCTCTTCAAGCCTGTTCCTTAAATCGAGAACGTACTCGTAAGTCGTTTTAGTCTCTGGTTCTACTTTCTCCGCAGTCCACAATTCTCGAAGAATTTCCATGGGTCCTCTAACAGACCTACCGTACAAAAGCTCGAACGGAGCAAAGCCGAGACTCTCTTGTGGGACCTCGCGATAAGCAAAGAGGACAGGACCAAGGTATCTGTCCCACTCGGAGGGTTTTTCGTCACACAGACGTTTAATCATCCGTTTGAGAGTTCCGTTAAATTTCTCAACCAGCCCGTTACATATCGGGTGATACGGAGTCGTAGTTAATTGTTTCAAGGACAATAACCGACTTACCTCTTGCATTACCCCTGAGGTGAATTGGGAACCCTGATCTGATAATATTTCCCTTGGCACTCCTACTCTACAGAATATCTCTACCAAAGCTTCCGCAACACGTTCGGCTTCTATATTTGGTAAAGCTACCGCCTCGGGGTAGCGGGTGGCATAGTCCACTAAGGTTAAGACATACCGATTTCCTCGAGCCGATCTGGGGTAAATTGGTCCTACAAGATCAATGGCGACCCGGTCAAATGGGGTATCAATTAACGGCATAGTACCCAGCGGAACCCTGGGTGTCTGACCTTTAGGAGTGGTCTTTTGACATATATCGCACGACCTGCAGTATCTCGTTACATCACCATGTACACCTGGCCAGTAAAACTGAGTCAACACTCGATCATATGTTTTCCTTATCCCCAAATGTCCACTCATGATAGAATCATGTGCAAGTGAAAGAACCATCTTGCGAAATTCCTTGGGAACTACCACCTGTTTACTGACCTTTCCTGATGCTTTCTCGTACGACCTATACAAAATTCCCTGCTCCTTCACAAATGTAACCAGATTTCTCCGCGGATCCATTTTACCACCACTTTCAACTTTGTCTCTAAATTTCTTCAAGGTCGGATCTTCATTTTGCTTTTGCTTCAAAACCACAGGATCTACATTATCAAAGGCCCCCTGGAAAGTAGGCAGTGGTCTGAAAGGCTTAGATTTTGCAGCCTTTTGACCTCTTGTTTCGACTGCCTGTACAGAATCTACATGATCCTTGTCAGAACCTTGGTTGTTATCACGTTGGTGAACTGACATAAACTCAGTTTTCTCAGCTACACCATCCCAAAATGGATCTCGATCCATTGGGTCACGTGCTCCAGGAATATTTCCTATTATTATATCGTACACGGGAGCTTCCATACACATGGCTCTTACACTTCCAGAAAAGTATGGGGTGTTAACTTCAATTGTGGCAACCTTGACTCTTCTAGCCGAGCCATCAATTAATATACACTCCTGTGTATCACCAGTAAATTGGTCTTCCCGAACCAAACTACAACGGACTACGACCCCACTGCATCCACTGTCTCTAAGAACCGAAACCTCATTCCCAGACAGAAAACCTTTTGAAACCGGCATATTCCTTGCTAACCCAATTTGAATCTGGGAAGTACCCCGAGGCGGGTCTCTACAAGCGCCACTCACAATTGGAACCGAATGGCCACAAGCTAGCTTAATCATATGAGACTGACTATCTGCAATCTGCTCCACCAAACAAGCATTAGCTGTGTCCCGTTTATGCGAGTCAGGTTTCCTGTTTGCAAATGCAGGGGAACGGATCGGTTGACCGGACACTAAGTACTTAGCCATACACTGATTTTGTACATGACCTGTCCGCTGACATCGATAACATTTTTGGTCCGTGTGACCGACTCTATTCTGGCCCACCTTTCCCTGAGAGGTCTGCTGATTTCCCCTTTGGAAAGTTATGTTCGGATTTTTCCCCAGTCCCTTCTGACTAGTCCCATTCGACAAGCTATGTGAACCGTGGGCCTCGACATACTTGTCCGCCAATTTTGAGAGTTCGTCCGTCGAATAACATTCGTGCTCTTTCAGAAATGTAGCTAACTCTTTACTACACACTTCCGTAAATTGTTCTTTAATTAGTAGGCCACATAATGGCGCAAAATCGGGCTCAATTTGTGCCATCGTTATCCACCTATCCAAGTAATTACTCATTCGTGCAATTAACTGCCCTGCAGTTTCACCTGGTTCAGCCCTACAAGAACGAAATTTCCTCCTAAAACCATCTTCAGTGTTATCAAACCGCTTCAATAAAGCCCTCTTCAGTGTTTGATAATCTAATGCATCCGTTGCTGGAAGCCTTGAATATACTTCAAGCGCTTTACCCTTCAAGCAAACACTCAAATTTGTTGCCCAATTTTCTTCATCCCATTTTTGCCCTGACGCAAATCTTTCAAATCTCAATAAATATGAGTCTATATCGTCCGTACGCTCGTCAAATGGGGGAATTTTGGGAGTAGGGAGGCCTGTATATCTTGATCCGACATGCGCAGACGACGGCAATTCTTTTTTTCGCTCGACTAAATCTTTCTCTGCTGCTAATTCTCTCAGCCGAAGTTCTGACTCCGTTGTTTTCAAGCGAATTTGCATTTGAATATCTTCCTCTTTTAATTTGAGTTGGGTGCTTAATTCTTCCCTGACTAATTCTGCTTTAAGCTTTTCCGCCTCTCGCTCTGCAGCCCTTTCATTCCTAAATAGATCTTGCTGCTCCCTTACAAATGCTAATAAATCCGCCCCCGAGAGACCCATTTTCGTCCCCGCTGTAGTCAAACTGACCATATCCATTGTTAAACAAATTTCAGCTAGCCCTGTTTTAAATAACAATAGACACCGCAGTACATGTAACCTACGCGTGCCATCACAATCGTTTGTCCAAACTCCAACGCCAGACAAAATACTCACAGCCACGCTGAGAATCTATATCATCAAATAAACAGACCAATTTCCCGGCTTGGCCCCCATATGTCACAAAACGAATTGCGTTTATCTGGTGATGCCTCAACATGGACTGTGGTCTGTCATGACGGACGCGAAGAGGGCGAACGAAAGTAGAAACACCAACACAAAATATGTAATAATTCTACAAACATTTACTACAGCTAAAACAGATGTCAAGTTTTCGGTTCAATTGTACAGCAATGATACGACAAAACTAGATCAATTCACCCTGGTGCTCACAGCACTTCTCAATACACAGATGAGATCATTAATACAGTACTATACAATCACTAATACCCAGATGAAGTATTAAGTACTATACATTTACTAATACCCTGATGAGGTATTCAGTACTATCCATTTACTAATACCCTGATGAGGTATTCAGTACTATACATTTACTAATACCCTGATGAGGTATTCAGTACTATACATTTACTAATACCCTGATGAGGTATTCAGTACTATACATTTACTAATACCCTGATGAGGTATTCAGTACTATACATTTACTAATGCCCTGATGAGGTATTCAGTACTATACATTTACTAATACCCTGATGAGGTATTCAGTACTATACATTTACTAATGCCCTGATGAGGTATTCAGTACTATACATTTATTAATAAATTCAGAACTATACATTTACTAAACAAATATGTGACGAAGTCTTACCCCATGCATTCTGTCTTGGGTGCTTTCACAATCCATATAGTTTCAAAGTTCGTACGGTAATCCAGATCACAAAACCGTTCAACGTCCCTGTGCGTTTTGCACTTTTCCCGCACATAAAATCAATCGTGCCGCGCCCTTTCTTTTCCTGATGAAGGGAAGCGGCAAGTAGTTTTCAACTCTGCAGTCAGTGTACTAATAGCCTCCAATTAACGTCCTCAATTGCACGCACTCAAGTGAATGAAATCCACGGCTGTGTATCCAGGAACGTCAATACAATTCTTATAACCAATATTGACACGGCAATCAAACTTTTTTGTAAGTGCA
The DNA here is from genome assembly GCA_036873755.1 of Hanleya hanleyi. Taxonomy (NCBI): domain Eukaryota; kingdom Metazoa; phylum Mollusca; class Polyplacophora; order Lepidopleurida; family Hanleyidae; genus Hanleya; species Hanleya hanleyi. Next base: position 172,380 of record JAVTVY010004628.1, read on the forward strand.
AATTGGCGAAACTTTCTCACTGGCCGTGACCACGTCTTGTCAGCTCCACGGTCTTCTGCAGTCTTTTTCAAGTATAGGACCTTCACTGTGGTACCTAAACTTCTGATATGGTCTCTAGCACAGTTTCAACTCTATCATTAACAGTCCAGAAACTTGTACCTGACAGTTCTGGCGACAAGAGACATTGACCCACTGAGACGCTCAAAACCCCTTTTGAGACATTCTCTGTAGAAACGCATTTTGAAACCCAGCTCCAGGCTTCAAATTACAACATATATAAGGGAAGTGGGAAGAGGTGCCGACATACTGACAGAGCCACATGACTTCACAGTATAGTCTCCCGGTTAACCTATTCTAAAGCACATACCAAGAATCTAACGATTCGTGATATGTGTTGTATCTCAGGTACGCTTCAACATTTGAACCCCAAGAACACTGATGTCAATAACTGGGACATGCAGTAAGGAAAAGAAAGTTTCACGCTCTGAGCCCGAAGCAAGTTATGTTTCTAACAGAACGGGAAAACATCCCCATTATGGAATAATATGCCGTTTGTCGAGCATACCAGCGCTTGACACAAATAAATGTTGGTCAACATGTGCACTCACCTATACGATTGAAGGCAGTCTTTATGTTCGAAAAAATAACCACTAGCACTTAATGCAGAGATAATTCGTTTCTAAATCTTATAGACGTAGCCTGAATTTTCCATTTTTGCATTTTTCGGTATTCACAAAATCAATCTAATATTCGCCAGAAATGTCCTTATGTTAGACAGTTTTCCAGATGCACCAACCATTTTCGAACATGAAGTCAAATTCTTCACGCGTGTTTAAAAAAAATGAAAAATAGCTTTGTGAAAATAAAAAAAAATAAAAAAAAACAGGAAACCCAATGTGCATGGTAGATTAGGTCTTCTGGGTCCATTTTGCGACCATGTAATTAGTTTCAGATCCCCTCGATATCCTGACTTAGATGCAGATAGCTCATTCTCTACTATTTATCCCTTTAAGCTGCGCACCATCAGATAATTGAAGAGTAGTGATATATCAAAGGAGTGTCACCTCCGAGAAGGAAGCAGTCCAAAGTGGCGAGGTCTCTTGTCAATGAGTCGACTCGACTGTAAGTGCATTCCATGTTAAAATATAACAAACGATTGTTAATATTATACAGGAAAAAAGCATGTCAGATATCCTACAGTCATGGGGTGGATGAAAATCAGACAACCATGGGATTTACCTTACGGAACACTTCCTGGACTCTCGGCTCTTTCTTTGACGAGGAACAAATGGAACAGTCGAATTTTACCATTGTTGGCGCTAAACAGGAACAGATGTACTATATAATATTCCTCGGCTGTTCATGGATCTGCTTTCTTCTGGCTTTAGGATTATTAGCATTATTTATGTCATTTGCCAGCCACAATCTTCATCAAAAAGTGTTTCCCACCGTAATGACTGTCAAGTTGAGATTTTTTGATTCCCAGCCAATAGGTAAGTCGGACATGATTATTTAGCCACCATATATCGCATCTACCAATTGAGACTATAATAAAATAATTTGAAAAAACCCAATGGAATTTACACAATCAGTCTGAGTCAGAGAGATAGACCAATTCACGCATCTTGCACGAGAGCCATGGATTGATAGGCGATTGTGTTAAAGATGTCCATTTCTTGCCGCATCCACAGAATCCATTTTTGGATTAAAAGTCTGCCAGACATACACAAACATATCTTTATTATTATTGTACCATAGTAAACTCGTGGGCATTATGAACAGAGAGGATACCGACGAATTACATAAACCATCCAGAAGTTCCAGTTTTGTGTATTGAAACTTTATAAAGCTACATCTGGTATCCCCATTTCCCTCGTCTCACTGCTATATATGCGATAATGATACCAATGTGTATCGTTCAACCAAACTATTGCATTACAAACATTGTAATATATTAATTTGATAAATGTCACACAAGACTTACGATATACTTATTCCTAAAATCTTCGTTTTGTAGTGTTTAAATTCATCGCATTAAATCATTCGCGATGAAATTTCAACAGGAAATTATAATAATGAATAACTAAATACGCGTCATAACTAAATATTTCACTCTGAATCGGAATTGCAGTGGATTATCAGTTAACTCACTTTCCAAACATGATCGTTTCAGGTAGAATTTTGAACAGATTTTCAAGAGATTTTGGAATCATAGACTCTGTTTTACAAGAAAGAATATGGTTTTGCTTCACGGTAAGTTCTTATACTCATTTTCATATCTGCCCAGATTCACGGAGACTTCCGTCGCTTTATAGAGCATTGCTGGATTATCGCTACAATATATTCTCCAAGGTCGACTTTACTTGAATACGACTGGGAATCTTATTTAGATAATTGTACTTTTCAAACCGTATGGTGGTTACGAAGAGAGGGGTGAGCTTGTTGAAGCGAAATTGTGAAGGCGCGAGGCTCAAACCTCTAAGTAAAACCTCTAAATAATTTACATTTCCGACAATGTTAACAAACGTCTACCTGGCTGATTCCCTAATTGAATTTATACATTCATATTTCGGCAGAAGATAGTTGATTTCAAGTGTTACAAGGTGATAAACAAATAAAGTCTTGATTTTGCCCTTTTCTCTATCTCCTGAAAGCAGTGCTCAGACCCCGCAATTTGAGGATAGAATAAACAAAAGTGCATTAAACCACCCCCCTATTAGGCATATCAATTCAAGATGACACTTGTGGTTTGTGTCCGATGTTACCGAAGATGAAACGAATCTTTCTGGGAGAGGTAATCTATTTTCGCGGATAAAGTGATAAATATTTGCGCTCGCCTCTACACATAACGTCCTGATTTGCCTTTTTCTCTGCCTACCGAAAGCAGTGTACAGACCCCAAATAGTTCCCGGGTGATGCAAGTTATTGAGAAGTGCATCGAAAAAGCAAATATAGGTGAAAAGAACCAATAGCATACTTCCCGCCCCTGATATTCGGCAAAAAGTACGTTGTGAGGTTGAGAGATTGGGGATTTTGATATTTAGAGGCGTGAAGCCCAGTGGGATATTTTCATTCGATCATTCTTATATCAGACATGGGCATGTATCATTCAATAAACGTAAATTTTGGAATGTTCCCTGTATTTTTATGGAATATTTTGCGCGCTATGCAGTTTCGGTTACATGTATCCCTAGTCACACGCAACAGTTTTGAAATAACTAAAGCATATATCTGGTTTTGGTGATCATGTCCTGGTTCCTAGAGAAACTATGATTAATTCATGACTGGATGACCCATATATTTCTGCATATTATTACGAAATCTGTTACGAGCTTTTTAGTCCTTCCATTGAATTACTGTCATTTTTGCAATACGATACTCTCGAAAGCTCTCTTGTGGATTAAAGCTGATTTATGTGAAAAATCAGAATTTAAAACTGTCAAACTTAGTTATATATCAACTGGGAACACTCCCTCTACAAATAGATTCCAAAATATGTTGATTCGAAAGAAGGACAATGCAAATGATATTTTGAATACAAGCGTCTCGTCCGTCATTCCGCCGTCGTCCATTAAAGAATTTCCGCATTCATAATCCAAAGATCTAATTCAAATAACAGCATAGCCCAACCATCTCCCCCATATTAGGTGTATCAATTCAGGATGACCCTTGTGGTTGTGTCCAGTGCTAACCGAGATAGGTAATCTCGGTGAGCACTTGTAGCCAACTTGTAGAATAATTTCATGATCCTGAGTGAATAAGGAGTAAATGAATAGCCTCTGATCCAGGTAAAATTCCAGAAATGGATAATAATCCAGTTAAAGTTGGTCAGTAATATGCCTATCTGAAGGCTCAAGTATCGGCAGGCGGGTCTTTGATCATTCTACAATGCCAGGAGATGGATTGACTAAATGCTGATGTTAGCGCGCTCATCTTGAGCAAGATATGGACCTTACCATAATCACATTTTCTCACCACAGACCATTTTCGATCATTTTAGCATTTCGTTGAGGCAGTCGGTGATGTACACTGCCAAAAATAGGGTACTTAAATAAGTTTTTTTACCTCAATTCTAGATAAATTACTTGTACATGTTTTCTTAGTTTGTCCCATTTTGCCAGATTTATCTTATTTTAAGAAAAATTATCTTAAATAGGATTTAATTTTACTAGATATATCTTGTTATAAGAAAAGTTATCTTAAATAAGATTTATTTTTACCAGATGTATGGTGTGATAAGAAAAGTTTTCTTAACTAAGATGTCTTTTCTGTGATTTGTCTCCTTAAAATGTAAGATCGTGAATCGAGTGGAAACGGATCGCTACACTAATAGTATATATGAACCTGTGGTTTCCTGAAAGAAATTGTTCATTGTCAATTTGTAAGAGTTACTGTTACAACTTGCCTGAGATATACGTGAAATTATATCTTCTACTTGAGTGAGGAACATATTTTTGTAATTTAGTATTTTTATCTGCAAATCCACCTTCACGTGCGGTTATGGTTTTCATATGGGTTGATGTATTTGCCGCCATTTTCAACTGAAATCTTCTGTTCTTCCACAATTCTCGCGAATTATGTTGGTATCCAGGAACATTATTGAGGAAACTCAACTGAGCCTCTCAGTGGATCGTTCTACAGATGAATGAGAGTAGTATGTTGCACAATGTGTTCAATGAACTGAACGAAAACGGCGAAAATGAGATTTGCTTTCTTTGGGAGTGGATTTACAGATATACAACAACAACAAATTGGGAAACATAAACTAGATCCTAGGGGCTTCTGTTGGTGAAAGTGCGGATCTGTAGATCTGTTTCGTCGTTTTTGTCTACCTGAACACAGGCAATTAGAAAGTAAGTTTAAGACCGTTACATTGGTTTCAAAGCAAACGCGAAAAAATATATGTATAAAAAGCAAAGATACAAGCTCGACCTCCCATGTGCACAGCAATGTAGAAATGTATTTCCTAGAAAAGCTTCCCCATGTCGAAGAGATATAAGAAAGCAACACATTTTTATATACATTAGCAATCAAATTATTTAATATTTACAGTATAATGGAAAAAAATTGAAAATGTGTTTTTGAATTCTCCAGAAGTATTTTGGGGTTGAATAAGCTTATTCATTGTATATGTCAGATAGGCATTCAAACCAAAGTCATTGCATCAAATGAGTGGCAAGTTGGTAAGTTGGTGGCAGGTTGCCTCCGGCAATTTTGACTGGCAGAAACTTTTCGGGCTCTGAGTATTTGCATAAAACATCGGATCTGGATTCTACATGGTTTGTAGTGTATTGATTCCTCCAGTGTTTCCTTCTTTCCTTCAGCTTTGGAAGAATATCCGTATATGAACTTGGGTGTATGCTTTAGCTTGCAAGACCTTGTCTGCGACTAAACATTGGGACTTTCTCCACCACAAGCACCTGATGAGGACAAAGGCTGGGCAATTCTATTTGAACAGTTTAGGTGTTTTTACTATCAAGAGTGCAATATGCTGTTGTAATGTCTATGGAGAATTGAAGATGACAGATTTTCTAAATTTGAGAAGTATCCATCATATATTTGGTGTTTGGCCGTTTTACATGGTTTTAATTATATCAGTCTCTTGTCATATCATACAACTTTGACATGGGCGAGAAATGTTGTGCAAATATATTTTAGTATTACTGCTATAAATGGAAAGAAATACTTGTCAAGGAGAGGTTTTAAGGATGAATGCCAAAACAAAGCCCTTAAAATATTTACAATATATTCTTTATTTATCTGTTTTACATATATAACTTACTTTTGTCCTTCAATTGCATGATGATGGGTTGAAAGCGACGTTAAATCCTATCACTCACTCACACTTCAATTGCATGACATTATTTTATCATGTTTTTATTTTACATGTATACTGCTAACTGTAACAAGTATATATTCATGTTCAGATTTTGGCAGTAATATGATAAAAAAACTTCAGTTAAAAACGTTAACTGGATTGTAGGGAAATATTTGAAGTGTCACTATATGGAGCTCGTTGTTTTATTGATCCTGTGGGGAATTGCGGCGTGGCTGAAATTATTGGGATACCTCTTCTACATGCATAAACTTTTGCATCTAATATGTGCAGACTATTCACTACATGCATCATTTGAATGAAATTTCCCCATGTTCAAAATATTTTTTTTGTCATTTAATTTGATTAAATGTTGTAGCATGTTCTTTTTTAATTAAGTAAATGTTGCTAGCTCAAGATCCCTTTGTTGAATTTACAATGTAAGATAATTTATCTTGAAGACTGTATACATGTCTTCTTGAGTAAGAATATTTAACTCAACAGCCTTGAGAAATATTTTCTTATCCAAGTTAACAGCTTTGAGAAATATTTTCTTATCCAAGTGGTCAGTTTTTCTTGAACAAGTTAATTATCTGGAATAAGTTTAACATTCTTACCCCACTCCAACAATATCTTACCTTAGATTTCATAGCAAGATAAATGATCTTACTGAAGAAAAAATGTCTTTTTTTCTAAATGAGTAAAAAGCGCCAAGATAATTTTTCTTAATTAAGATCTTCGAATAAGATTTGTGAATCTTGAATAAGATAAATAAACTTATAATTTTCTTATCCAAGTAAATATCCATAAGTAAATTATTCTTACCCCACTTCATGATAATTTATCCTATTTCAAGGTGATTTTTTCTTAAAATAAGTTTTTTTTCTCGTTTCAAGTACCCTATTTTTGGCAGTGTAAATACGCCGAATACTGAAACAATTCAATCCATTCAGTGTTACTTGAAAATATTTATCGGTTGTAAAGATGCGAGGCAGTAAATAGCTGCACAAGGGTACAAATGGTTGACTTTAATCAGTAAACACACACAACAATAGCCCTTCACGCCCCTAATGAGACAAACTCAACCGATCCCATCCCCATATTGAATGCGATCGTTCAATTTCCAACTAAACATTGAATGATTATACCAACGATACCCAACTTAGCGGTGTATATAGGAGCGAATCGAAATATAATATGCAGCTGTATAGAACAAATACCATAGTTGCCACCTGACTACCGGCTTCCCATTAATCGTGGAACAACAGCGAAAAAATCGACAATATTCGGATCTTTGGCGGAGATTACGTTTAGTATGGTGGGCCATCCCTGCCCCAATTCATTGCGTTGAATAGTTAGCAATGTATTGAAATTGTAATTTGTAATTGACATTGAAAATCCACCAATCAGAAGCCCCGAATTTCAATATATTGAAATTGCAATGTATTGAAAATCAACCAATGCAAGGCGTGTATATATCAATGCATTGAAAATCAACCACTGGCATGGCTAGTTACAGAGCTTGGTGCACCTGTTCTGGCCCATACATTTGCGTCTGAAGAGCTCAGAATACAGGTGACGTGTCACCCGCTCTTGAAATAGCACTTGTAAAGATCTCAACCGAAGTGAAAATTGTACTGTGAAACTGCCGGCCACGCTATGTGCCGGCCAACTATAAATTAAGCGTGATAAAGAAGGAAAAACATTATGAGTTGTTGCAATATGTGTAATCCGGTGTTATTTAGTGGGTCATGCTGTTTCAGAATAGGGTCGCCTGATTACTGTCGCAGTCCGACCTTACTGACCAAGCTGACGAAGAGCAGAATGGCAAACATCGAATAAAAATCTCGCTTGATTTTCAATACATTGAAACTACATTTTCAATACCCTGAAATTACATTTTCAATACATTGAAATTACATTTTTAATACATTAAAATTACATTTTCAATACATTGAAATTGCATTTTCAATACATTGAAATTACATTTTCAATACTTTGAAATTCGGGACTGACGAAGAGCTGACGAAGAGCAGAAAGGCAAACATCGAATAAAAACCTCGGTTGATTTTCAATACATTGAAACTACATTTTCAATACCCTGAAATTACATTTTCAATACATTGAAATTACATTTTTAATACATTAAAATTACATTCTCAATGTATTGATATTGCATTTACAATACATTGAAATTCGGAGCTTTTGATTGGTCGATTTTCAATGTATTGATATTGCATTTTCAATGCATTGAAATTCGAGTCTTATGATGGGATGATTTTCAATGTATTGATATTGCATTTTCAATGCATTGAAATTCGAGTCTTATGATGGGTTGATTTTCAATGTATTGAAATTATAATTTCAATACATTGGTATCTATTTAACGCAAGGAATTGTGGCAAGGATGGCCTACCATAGTTTAGGGGTTAACAAACCGAGACTATTTTTGGCAACGATTTGGTGTAAGACTCACGAAATATAATTGACAAAGGATCTGCTGCAAGTTGTATTGTCAGTCTTTTGTCCAGGATATTACCTTTTCAATGGGAGGTCTTACACCAAAGCCTAGCCCTATTTTTATTCAGAGGGCTGGAGCCTAGTGGAGTAAATTCGCCCGATCATTCTGATATCAGACATCTGCAAGTATCATTCAATAACCGTGAAGCTAGAAAATTTTCACAAATTTTTATCGAATATTTTGCGCGCTATGCGGTTTCGGTTACATGTATACCCATATTCACATACAACAGTTTTTAATTTGACTGGAATCTTAGTTCTTGGCTGGATGGTCCACATATTTCTGCATATTTGGAAACGAGCTTCTGAGTCGGTCCGTTGAGTTAGTCTTTTTTACAATAGGATACCTTTGAAAACCCTATTTTTTGTTTGCAATCTCGTGGATAACAGTTGACTTGTGTGAAAATTAAGTAGCATAAAACTGTTAGATTTAGTTTCATATTAACCAGCTATAATCACTTCACAAAAAGGATGCTAAAAAGTGCCAATTCGAGCCAAGGACAATGCAAATACTATTTCGAAACATCTCCCCATCCCCCATGTTACGCGTATCAACTCAGGATAACCCTTGTGGTTTGTGTCCGAGATCAAACAAATCTTTCTAAGACAGGTAATCTATTATCGCAGACAACAAGGAGTGCATATATTTATAACCAACTTTTTATATTTTTTTCACGTTCTTGAGTTCCACAAAGGGCGAATAAAATATAGTCCGTGATGCATGTAAAATCCAGAAACTGAGGCTAATCCATTTAAAGCTGGTCAGTAATATCCCTATCTGAAGGCTTAATCATCGACAGACAGCTGAGCCTTGGTTTGTTCTACAATGTCAGGAGATGGATTGAAACAGTGTTGATATTAGCCAGTTCATCTTGATTGGGACCTTACAATGGTCACATCATCAGTTCTAGAAGCACGAAGGTGAATTCGTCTTGTGTTGGGCCTTAATCATGTTCGTTAGCATTGATAGTGTAGCTACTTAGACCTCAGAAGAAGACGGTATGAAATCCATGGTATAAGTGATGTATCTGTATCTTTAAAAAATATTTTAGCTGTTTCAGCTCTTTCACTTACTGGAATTCTTCCATATAAGGAAGAATCAGCATGAGTCTGTTTGCCCCAGGGCCTGTTTGCTCCTGTTTCGGTATATGATTACAGGTGGCAATAACCTGCTTTTCGCGGAGTTTTTTTGTAGCCAGGCGTCGATAGCCGTTTTCGACGTCGATAGCAATACCGCATGACGTTAGCAGAGTTGACCGCTATCACCTACATCAATACCAAAGATATGCTCAAAGTCACGGGCACTTCTGAGTTTTGATGGCTTGTGACCAAAAACACACCAAACAGCATCAAGGAATTCTTACTGTACTCAGTGCGAATATCGTTCAAGACGAAAAGCTGGATTACGTTTTCACCTATCACAAATATGGACTATATTATTTTGCTTGACAACAAGTACGCATGCGCAATTAAACAATTCAAATATGCAGAATAAGCATTTTGTGCATTCCCCATTCAAACTCCATCGCCCACGATTTTGTGAAGATATTTCTTGTTTCTATCTACTTCCAATATCTAATATTCACAGATGGCCGGACCACTTGTCATATTTATAGGAACGATATGTTTCGTCAATGCCTGGATGATACTTGCACTTATCCCGTTCATTGGCGGAGTTTACGTCGTTTACCACGTAGCCGTTCAGACCCTAAGACAGTTCAACCGACTGGAGGCTGTAGGTACGTCCAAACAACGTAAAATAGAACAGGATTGTGTATCTCAAGGTCTTGAGCCCCATGCCCATACGTTAGAGAAGCACAGTCCAGGCACAATGGTAGCTTGAGATTATTTCTGACTTTGTTGACCCAATATTAGTTTGTCCCATAACTGGAGATGGATATTTTGAGTAGCCAAAGTTCTTCGGGCTGACATTATTCAAACTATGATGAGAACCAATCGGATTAGATGTGACGTGAATTGAATGCAAGTCTGGTTCAGCTTGTATAGCTGGTTCAGACTGTATACGTAAGTTTATATAGCTGACTATGAAATTCCTATGTAATACACATTCTCTCTCCCCTCTTGACTTTCTTTATTTAATTCCTTTACTTTTCAACAATGTTTGACCAATTCCTTTGATCAAATAACGCCAGGATAACTATGAGGTCATGCAGATGTTGCACACCAACATTAAGGTCATAAGGTCAAATGTCAAGATAACTGAGGCCAAAAAATCCAAAATTTTGCCAATGTCAAAGGTTAAGCAGGTCAATAGGTGAAGAACAAAGAAAAAAGAAAAGAAACAAAAAAAGACAAAGGAAATTGTTGAAATCATTGCCTGTTTTTTTTTGTTTTTTTTGTTTTTTTTGTTTTTTTTTTTTGCCAACAAGAAGCTTGTTTAGGCCGAAAGGTCGAAGGCCAAGATCAATCGGAATAGAAAAATAAGGAAACTAGAAAATCAATTTTTTGTGAGTGGATGGATTAGTGAATAGCGATATATCGGGTACCAAGTTTGAGATCAAATGGTGAACGGATCACTGACCACCAGCAGCTCACTGCGATTTCATTTTAACGACGTGGTACATGGCACTGAACCGTTGCAAATCAATGCAGGAGAAGAAATTTCGCCATAACTTCAGAGACATTTCACGAGCTCATAAATTCCAATGAAAAAGGTTGCACCTGAACGCTACTTGGTTTTGACATGGCTATTATTATGCTTGTTGATCAATTATCTCTTTGAATGCAGGCGGGAGGGGAATTTTCTGCTGAATGTGCAACAGCACTTCCAATTACCACAAACATTATCAGCTTAATTTGACATCTACAAATTGACATCAAGCAAACACGACATTTTACGTTTAATGCTTTAGTCCAAGCTTTATTACCTATACATATCGCTCCCAATGGGTTTGAACGACAAGTCTTGTATATTTACAGCACGAAGCCCAACTTTCTCATTCTTGACGGACACGATGGCTGGTCTGCCAACTATAAGATCGATGATGCAGTGTAATGATTTCATCAGCAAATTTAACCACATACAAAATGTCTATTCCGCTGCGTATTTCATGGCGAGAGCAACTGAGAGGTGTTATTGTCTCTATATTCTGCTGTTACTGTGCATATATTTGAGTGCCGTGGTCTTTATCTTGGTCTTCGTGAAAAACGGTAAGAAATTTCTCTGCTAATCGTGCAATAAAACTAAGCAATTGGGTCTCGGTGAATGAAACAAATCAGCCTAGGGCTGAACGAACAATATCTTTTATCGTGTTGTATTGTGAATGTCGTGGGGAAATGGTGGTCAGTTTGTTATACACGCGCCAAAAAAATAAAACTTACACAGACCCAACCGTTGGCTGTTAACAACTCAAATCATCGCAAACTTAAACTGGACAGACTTTTCATTTACATTGTTATTTATGCTTGCTTTGGTATCGTATGAATAAGGTGATGGATAGAAGATATTTTCAGACGACAACCGCCTGCAGATTCTCGGATGTGGTACTGATTGCCACATCGGACCAGCGTCCGGACTTTGTCCTCAGTGAAAACGTCTCAGAAGTGCCTCTATAAAACTCATTCTAAAGTTCAAAGAAGAAACCAGAAGAAAAGATTCCGAAACCCCATTAAATAAGGTTTCATGCAATTGACGTTTCCTGGAGTGGGAGATTATGGTTGTATGCTTGCCTTAATCACTGTGTCTTCTTTGTAACTTGAGGGACGTTTTAAGGCATAGTCGTTTCATCGAGGCGAGTGCTCAACCTGGTGTCAGGGTATGGAGTGTTGTACACAATGTTCAAATGATATATACCCTACAGGGATCTCAGGTGATATGATAGGGTTGTCACTGATTTACGTGATGACGGGCGCAGGGATATTTCACACTGTTGCGAGAATCTTTTGTAACCTTGAGACTGAGGTGAGTTTTGATTGTTCATGAAGGAATGATTATCAATCCTTTTTGCATCTGAATTGGAGCATTCTCCCATTGTCAAAGTTTGTAACTTCCATAATTCGGTGTAACACCCTCTGAGTGCACTGTGCAGAAAACAACGCACATTCCGTATGTATATCTATTGTGATCCACACATATAGCATGTATCTGTATACAAGAGAGATGGGAAAATCATTCGGTATATCCTGTAAAAGAATAACAAATTTTATGCTTAATTATTACACAAGAACATACTGTACAATATCTTGTTTAGCTGTGACATGCTGAACCCGCTCCGCTTCGTTTGCAAGCTGACGACGCTGACTGACCGAGAGTCATGCGCACAAAAGCTGCACGCCGAGTTTCAACTCCAGTGCAATCAGAGGATATATATATATATGTTTTGGAGAGTTTATACCGAAATTCCGGACTGTTTTGAGCTGATCCTCGGAATCAGGGAATATTTCAGAGTTTAGATATAACCGTAGGTTGATTTGTAAGGAATCCAGATGCATGTATTCATTCTTCTCCAATTCAATCTCATGATATCAGGTTGTATGAATGACCTTAACGTTCACGAATGGTTCTCGAGTATTATAAATATTGATCCTTAAGGTTTCAATGTATCAGTATTCTAACTGGCATCAAGACAAAAAAATAGCCACGGTAACACTTACTGCATAGATGTGCCCTCTTAATGGACGTCGTTTTATACAACTAAATTTTTTTATTTCTGGTGTGCAACAGATGACCTCCGTGGAGAGAGTGTTGTCATATATGAGGCTGCAACATGAACCCCCAAGATCCTCTGCTAGCCCCCCGCCACCCAGTTGGCCGTCACGTGGACAAATTGTTCTGCAAGATGTTGATATGAAATACTATGATGACGCCCCATTGGCCTTAAAAAAGTTGAACCTGACAATAAAACCCATGGAAAAGGTGAGTATATTCCCATAAGAACGTTGTCTCCGTAGATGATTATCACTGAATTGATTGTAAGGGAAATATTTATCAGCATCTGATTGCAAAAGTACCCGACTGGAATTATAGCTTCGGCATGTATTTTCATGTTGATTATTTCGGATGTTTGTCTTGTTACAATTTACAACACATATAAGGGAAGTGGGAAGAGGTGCCGACATACTGGCAGAGCCACATGACTTCACAGTATAGCCTTCCGGTTAACCTATTCTAAAGCACATAACAAGAATCTAACGATTCGTGATATGTGCTGCATCTCAGGTACGCTTTTATTGAACCTGTTCATGTGGCAACTTGGATGATATGACCACACGGCCCCTATAGCACCAACAGAAGCGGTTTTAGATACAAATCTAGAGAGCTATGATGGAAATGCTCTGACAACTCGTATATTCGTAATTGGTGAGCTGTTTCGCTGTGACAACTCGTACACTGGGGATTGGTGAGCTGTATCGTCGTCGGATGGAAATGACGGCATTTAACACACAAGACTTGTCTGTAAGGCCCGATGTCGACCCAGCATCAACTTCCCACAAATGCCAACATATATCAAAGACCAAACGGTCTGTACAGGGGGCGGGCCTCGGGGACGAAACGTCCACCAGCAGAATTTCGCCATATACAGGTAAAAATTACAACACATATAAGGGAAGTGGGAACAGATGCCGACATACTGGCAGAGCCACATGACTTCACAGTATAGTCTTCCGGTTAACCTATTCTAAAGCACATAACAAGAATCTAACGATTCGTGATATGTGTTGTATCTCAGATACGCTTTTATTGTACTAGTACCTGTTTTGGCAACTTGGATGATATGACCACACGGCCCCTAGCACCGGCATAAGCGGTATTAGATACAAATCTGGAGAGCTACGATGGAAATGCTCTGACAACTCGTATATTGGTAATTGGTGAGCTGTTTCGCTGTGACAACTCGTAGACTGTGGATTGGTGAGCTGTATCGTCGTCAGATGAAAATGACGGCATTTAACAGCTCTAAATTTAGTAAGGGCGAAATGACTGCCGCGTCTAGCAAGGATATTTCCCATATAAAATAACGTTCTGTAAAACCTCTGCGGGATAAGTAATCCTGGGGCTAACTTTCTAAAGGGTCCCAAATCCCGAGTTTTCTGCACACCTCCTCAATCTTAAATTTCGAGATATTTTTGTACTCTGGCGAGTATAAGCTGATAATTTCATCACATTACCCCCTTTGAAATATTGTCCGAAAGTCCTTAGCTGTGCAATTTAAACCACCATGCCATCGTTGATATGGCGTAAATATGCGTGATATGCTTCATCGCTTGAAGAATTGGAATCTCGCCAAAATGTTGAATATTACTTTGGATACTTGTTATTGCATGTACATGGTGGCACAAGTAAGTTTTTGTCAAGTTTCGTTCACCCAGACATTGAATTGGAACGATAAAGTGGTAAACGTTTGACCTTTATTCCACATTTTAATGAATATAACAGCTTTTACTAAATGAATCCTTGCAATTCTACATGCATCTTTTTTTTATTTTAAACACACCATATATGTATCTAGTCTCTGGAAAACCATACGAGGTGTTAATATCTGCATTTTTGGTAAAATGTCGCCCACAATCGTACCCCTAACATCAACAGCGAAATAAGCGTAATAGTAGATTGCTCAAACTTGAAATCCGACACTCTAATATATCGGCAACTCTTTCTCACCAAAACTAACATGCGAGGGAGCGTTCCCATTAATCGTTCTTCCTTCAGTGGCGATTTTCCTTTATTTTTCTGGATTGAAAATCGATCAGTTGTGAACCAGTCGCCAGAATATCGAGAACAAAACAAACGAAAGCAAACGAAAAAAAACCCTCTCTCCCAATATTGTTTTTTAGTCGTTTACCCCGGCACAATCCGTACGCGATCGTCAGTCGCCGATCGCAAGGGGATCTATTTTGTTTCAAGGCGCGGGATAATCGTGAAGCGGAGCGATATATAGCAAGCATCTGGTCCGACATTCGATATTCACCAGTCGTCCGAAAGTCTTCTCATTAATAATCGAAAGTCTTATTTCGTATGACAGTGCCAATTCCAAATGGCAACGAGGTCGTTTTTTTGTCGTACGAAGCTAGATTTGCGAACTGGGAACTACATTTAATAATGATGATTTTCTTGTTGGGAAGCCTGTATTACTATACTCTACTGTATAAATGCGTAAGATAACCGCTCAACTACAGGCCGAAGTAGAGCGTCTGTTGGAAATATATATATACACATCTAACCTTCTAAATCATATTACAGGTTTATTTAAGGAAGTTCCAGACAAATCCAAGTTTACGTCTACTGCGCATGTTTCTGCGCATCTACTAAAATAGCGATATTTAATAAAAAATAATGGACAAGTAAAATATAAGCATCTAAAAGAACAGTTGTGAGAAGAATTTTGAATTAGATAATATGTTTTATCACCTATATACTATGAATTCTGCATCCTTCATAGCAATGATAATTACTGTATACGTCAAATTTGCGGCCACAAGCTCATGATAATAAAATGAGAATGTAATTTCTCAAAATAGAACGTTTTTTTATCAGAAGCTCCGCCCTCTTCATTTTCATTGGCTGATTGGAGTCACGTCAGAGATTCTGCCGAACTACTTTTAGGTGCACAGAGGTCAAATTTACAACTTTTACTACGAAGTCGTCTGCTGTGCGAAATCGGTGCAACATGGCTGATTTTCCGACTATCGATGCCGGCCTTTTGCAGCAGCTTCTTGGACATGAAACTAATGATGACTTTAGTTACATGAAATCTGATGAACTCGATTTTACGCCCAGAAGCAATGCTTCATTTGCAAACCGATTTGTACCGAATGATAGAGCTGACCAGGAACATTTGGTTGCAGTCAGTCAGAACAAAAACACTTTGCGGAAAATGATGACGACAGTGCGTGCATTCAAACTGTTCATGTTGGAGATGCACCAGGATTCTACAGAGATACACGAGCTGCCCCCTGAAATTTTTGATGGGTACCTGGCAGAATTCTATGTTGGAATTAGGAAGAGCAAACAAGGTGCTGGTGAGGAGTACGAGCCATCCGCCCTGCTTGGCCACGCATCGATGCTCAAGAGCTACTTGAAGATGAAGAAATACAGATACGATATCTCCAAGGACGTATTATTCAAGGATTCTGTGGATGCACTCCGCGCGAAATTAGTCGACTTGAAGAAACAAGGCAAGGGAAACCCCCCGAATGCGTCGGACCCTATCGCGCCGGACGACAAGGAGTTGCTTTATGCTAAAGGGGTCCTCTCGCGTGACGATGGCAAAAAACTATTGTATGCAATGTATCTGCACAATTATGAGCAGTTTGGTCCACGTGGAGCCACAGAACATAGAAATGTGTTGTGGGGAGACATCAAACTGAAGATGTTGAATGGTAAAGAAAATCTTTAACACTCTAAGGAGCGGCAAACCGAGACGCGAACTGGAATAGATCCAGCGAACAGGAAGCCATATTTGATGAAGGCATGGGCTGTGCCTGACGATCCACTACGATGCCCTGTCGCAACGTACAAGGAATATCGGAGCCATAGACCGCAATCAATGTTGAGCGACGACATCTCGGCATCATCTATTCCCCCCGAAGTCATGTTTGGTATAAGGAAACTCCCATGGGAGCGAACAAAATCTCAAAATTGATCCCAGAAATGTCCGGGGCTGCGGATATTTCATGAAAAAAACTCACCGCTGTCTCCGGTAGAAAAGGCACGGTCACTGGGCTCATCGATGCTGGCTTCGACCCTGTCAAAGTTGTTCAGCACTCCGGACACAAGAATGTCAATTCGCTGAACAGCTACGCGAAGAACTCTCTGAAAACTCAGGAGGAGATGTCTTTGACTCTCAGTACCGGTCATAGAGAGCAAACCACAACCACCGTGACAAATTTGAAAACAGACCAGGTCCCATCGCACTCACAACTTAATCCATCACAAGCGCAGATAAACAGCAAAATGTTCTGTCCCAGACCGTCCATGCCAACTTACATGTATTCCGCGAACCTAGGTTACTTCCCACCGTATCCAGGTTTCTGCCCTGCACCCGCAAGTAACACTTTTCCCAACGAATTTCCCGCACAGTCCGAAAGTGAAACCAACTGTTATACGCAACCTCCCATCCAGTGTCGCCATTTGCTTTCTGCTGACGTCCCGACCAGGCCAGCGACTCTGCCAGAGTATTACATGCCAACACCATCGTCCATTCCTCACTACAGCGGCCCTTTTATCACAGGTTGCAATGTTACATTTCAACACCCAGAGCCCAAGAGGAAGCGAATTAGGGTTATTGAAAGTGACTCTGATGACGATTAAGTTTTCCTTGACAGTAGCTTATTGAATTCAGAATAAAGCAGAATCAGTATTGACAGTTATTTTTAATATTCCATAAAAAAAAAGTTTCGTTCAATGTTATAATATTTAATTGGATGAGGTTGAAATATATATAGATTTCTTTATAATTCAATGATATAACATTAAAACTTCACAATATTTTGTCAATATATATATTCCTACGAAGTAGGCTACCATCTGCAAATTGTCCGGTAGTGAGTGAGTGAGTTCATCCGAGACCTTTCGTCCGCAAAATAAGGAGAACCGTTGACATTAGAATCTTGATTTTTTTGCATGAAGTTGCATTAGTGGAATGTTACCAGCAAGTTCTGAGCAGACCTACTTTTGATGAAAATTTCTGGTAATTTCTGGAAATGTTGCAATATGTAGAAGCTTGTGAAGTTTTGTGAAACTCATACAATTTACAAATGTTAAAATATTACCAAAATTGATTGACATATCAGAAAAACGGTGTTGGCGTTAATATTTTCTGACGATTTCGTAAATTGTCCACTGACATTAGTCTACACAAATGTGTTGGAAAAATATATTCATGTTAATGTTATCTAGGAAAATCAGCCGATAAACTCGTTACTGAAGTGCACTTTTCTGTCCTTGAGATGCACGGGTGCGGATAATTAATGGAATCAAAGCACAGTATGTTCTTGACAACTTGTGCAGGGTTTGATCAATCCGATGAAAAAAATAGGTCCAAACTCCTCGGAGAACAGTGGACTGGTAATATGGTTATACTATTCTTTTTCCAATTCAGATACATTCTCAGTATACGGGGAATACATTTATTGGGACGGGACATCACTTTCCTTGCCAAAAACAACTACGGATTACTGTAGTATGTATTCTTACGCGCTAAGTTCTCAAGCACTCGCCGGACGAGTTCAGCTTTATTGCACACAAGGCCGATGTATACGATTTATTTACCGATATATGAAGCTCAAATCAACGAAGCTCGAGCATCAAATATTCTGGTCAGTAAAGACGTATTTAGTATGTAAACTCTGCAGAATTCATAGTATATAGGTGATAAATAGATCATCATACTTTGTTTTCAGTTCATGTCGTTCAAGATGTTTTCCCATCGCTCGCGCGGTGATACCAACTCTCGTCCTGCCTTTGGCATCACCTCGCTCGCGATGGGAAAACATCTCTGACGACATGAACTGAAAACAGCGTATGATAATCTATAATTCCAAATTGTGAGGCAATACGATCTCAACGAAGTAACACTGACCCAGACATTGAAATGGAACTTAGCGAAATCCGCGTAAATTAGGCACATGACTATATGGTTTTTCCATGTTGTCATTCTTCGGTCTCAAAGAGAAGCCTGGTGATCGCTCATTTTTATTAGATTTTCCGATTCCGCATTGTTCCAGAAAACTATTTAGGCATTTTGGAGAAAATGAAAATATAAGCCTTTTCTGTAAAAAATAAAGGCATTTTTCATAGAATTCCTATCTAATCCCATATATTGGAGTAGGGCTAAACTGATCCTGGTGATCCCTGAATTTTATCCACTATTTTGAATGTCGAAGGTTTGCTCTACCTCTTGTCGAAATATGAGAAAAATGACATTTTATTTTCAAATTGTCTGGAACCTTCTTAATAATCGTGTTGGATGGCAATGATTTCATATACAGTCAATCCCTTCAGACTGCAGAATGTAAGAAGAAATCAGGTAGATATCAGACTACAGACATGGTCCATATGATGAACCTTTCGATCTTTGAGACACGATCAACATGATGGATATATGTATGAACTGTCTCCTACAATTAATTGTCTCTTGTGTTTAAAGATTGGTGTAGTAGGCCGGACTGGCGCTGGAAAGAGTTCACTTGTTACTCTCCTTTTCCGATTAGCTGAGCAAACAGGACAAATTCGTATCGACGATATTGACGTTGCAAAAATTGGACTTGGTGAACTACGGGAGAAAATATCTGTTTTACCACAGGTGAGTGTGATTTCGAACTCATCGAAGTGTTCACTCGAATTGTCAATGTTTGTCTACAATAATCTACAACATTTTACCCCTCAGCCCATAGGGCTGTGGGGTCTTGTCGTTGCCATGTACGTACGTCCGTCCGTCCGTCCGGTCGTCCGTCCATCAACATTTTCTTGTCATGTTAGGTTTGAATTTCGCGTCGCCTTAAAGGAAGGAAAACATTTTTCTTCAATTTTGCTACATGGATTTATCCAAAAGCTTTTGCACAAACCATATTTTATTTCAGAAGTATAATATGAAATAACTGGCAGGGGAATTCCTGCAGTATCGAACCCCTGTTAGTTTGAATTTCGCGTCGCCTTAAATGAAGGACAAATATTTTCTTCAATTTTGCTAGTAAATCATTCTACTCCACATCATATGATTTATCCTAAAGCTTTTGCACAAAAGATATTTTATTTCAGAAGTATAATATGAAATAACTGGCAGGGGAATCCCTGCAGTATCGAGCCCCTGTTAGTCTGAATTTCGCGTCGCCTTAAATGAAGGACATCATTTTTCTTCAATTTTGCTGTCGAATCATTCTATTCTACATCAGATTTATCCTAAAACTTTTGCATGAACCATATTTGTGTCCACACATTTAACTGGTACAACATAATGCTTCAATTTAGTCACCAAACATGTTACTGTACCTTGGAAATTATTTAAAACGAGTGATTAGGAGAGCCCATTTGTAGTCTGACTCTGGGCAATTTTGAACCAGTTTGCATACCTGGAGCTTCCGATCCCGAACTCCCAGTTCCTTTTCGTAATTCATTATTAAGGGTCCAATTTGTTTTAGTGAATTGCGCCAAACAGAGGTTTATTACCATGAAATTCAATACCCAGCTATGCAATCGGATCGATATTGAGGCTCCCAGAAGCTTTTTCTAAGGGTATTTCCTTCAGAAATCCTTTCAAATTGAATAACAACAACAGCACTTTCGTTTTTTTGTATCATTTGAGTTTTGGGCGCCCATACGTTTTCCGGAACTAAATTGGCTCTAGATGCAGCCCTGATCCTACTTGACTAAAAAAACAGGCTGAGGGGTCCACGCACCTTTTAGGTGCTTGCCTGCAATTCATGTTTGAATCTATCTTAGACCTAGATTGACCAACATGTACGTTTCATCCATGAATGGTGGTGTTTACAGGACCCGATTCTGTTCTCCGGAAGCCTGAGGTATAATTTGGACATGTTAGACGAGCGATCTGATGATGAGATATGGGAAGCTTTACACGAGGTACGCACGGTCCAATTATTATTGGGTACGTTTTAACCCTACCTGGCACCCCACCAAACTTTCTGCGCATCTCCGGAACGACAAAAAATGGAGAGCTGAAACTCTGCGATTTTATAGTTTATCATATTGGGGTGATTTTGAGCGTATTTGCATAACCCTCCGAGCAGAGGAACATGGGTAAATTCAAGATGGCGACCACGCGGGGTACCAGAAAAAAGTGATGTTTTTGTCATATTTCTTCAAAATTTCTGCTTTTCCGCCATGAAAATTGGGCAAAAACTATTTTATTTACATCACATTAATATTTACTAAATTATCATGCAGCTTTTGCGGAGAAATTGCATAAATGAGAAATTCGGAAAATCTGACTGAAAAATCGACAAAAAATGTCGTTTTTGAAAATGACGTCACTGTAACGTCATCAAAGCGGTCATCATGGATTTTCTGGTAGAGCTTGACCCAAGGGATAGTGTGGTAAGTTTCAGCTCCCTAGCTCAATGGGTAAGAAAAATAATTAGGGGGGGATTTCGCCCCCTCCCCCCAGGCCAGGACAGGTCCCAAAAAAACCAGGCCAGATAGGGTTAAAACCCTTCCATAGAGCGCATGACTGAAGGGCCTTTGTATATTATACATAGGCATATTTTGTGATATTGAGGAAAGAAAACAGTGTGACGCGTGTCATTTGTTCTCGGTGAAACGAGAAAGTGTAAAATAAAATAATAGTCCTCCTGTGAAAACTTTTTTTCGAATGATTTCCTGTTCCTGTCCATACAATTGCGTTGTTTTTTCTGCTTTCAGGTAAATTTACATGAGACTGTAGAAAAGTTACCTGGTCAGTTGTATACAGAGCTGTCCGAGGGTGGGAATAACTTCAGTGTAGGAGAACGTCAGCTGCTGTGTCTCGCTAGGACCATACTGAAACATAACAGAATATTGATACTGGATGAAGCTACAGCCAATGTGGATTACAGGTTGTTGAATACTATAGCTATGAGTATTACATGCATCGGCATGTATTGGTACATGCACAGGCATGAATGTTTATTTTATTGACTGAATTTCCCATTGAAAGTTGAATCGGGGCCGTTTCCCTGATTTTGAGGCTCTAATTATTGTTTAATTATTTGAGTTCTAAGTTTCTAGGCGATTTTTGTATATCTCGATTCGTAAGCCAGGTTGCCTTGATTTTATTGGCAATTTCTTCGCTTTACTCTTTCTTATTCGATTTCCGTCTATCCTTTTCCACGCGGTAACTTTTGCGCCATTTCCTGTATCGTCGTCATTTTTCGTGTACGTCTTGATATAATTTTAGCCTTGTGGACAAACTTCTAAATAGAGAAATCCATGATTTTTGTGAGAGTAATTTGAATGTGTCTTCACGCCGAGTCTAAATGCGAATTCAGATTTTGCACATTATCTAGTTTGGTTCTAAGTTATGTTGTTTTATAATTAACACATCATAAGATATAATGTCTTTCCATAAGAAATAGCATTTCCATCATAGCTCTCCAATACCGCTTATGCCGATGATAGGGGCCGTGTTGTCATGTCATCCAAGTTGCCACATGAACAGGTACAATAAAAGCGTACCTGAGATCACGTATCACGAATCGATTCTTGGCATGTGCTTTAGAATAGGTTAAACGGGAGACTATACTGTGAAGTCATGTGGCGCTGTCAGTATGTCGGCACCTCTTCCCACTTCCCTTATATACATTGTAATTTCTAAAAGCATAAGGTATTCGCAATGTTTGGTTAAGTCTGGGCGATAATATTTACCGATGATTCTCATGACCGTTGTACTTAATTTTGTGCAGACCAAGTACTGTACCAGGGATCGATACACTCTATCTACCTTCATACCCATTGGTACACGCTTAAAATTAAAGTGTTGAAACTGAACCCTTCAAGTGTTTTCACAGGGACAACACTTAAAGAGCAGTCCATATGGACACACTTAAAGGCATAGAAAACCCTTCAAAAAAGCATATTTTTTACGCAATAAAAACCAACCTTACTGACATATGGGTACAGTGCCTAGCACCCCTACTCAAGTCAAGAAAATGAAATATCCCACAGTATTTCCTGTGCCACTGCCCATGCGCGAATATCCCTAGGCCATGAACTTCCTCTCCTTTACTTCCTCCGTGCTGTAGAGTAGTGTTTAGAAAAAGCTCCATTCAAAGTGAAGATTTACAACTTTCCATAGACCAGAGAGTCATCTAAATTGGTCCAAGTCATCTATCAGACGAATGCTGGGAAGTATTCGTTTGAATTGAAACGATATGGCGTCAAAATTTTGCTGTATTTGTGGCCAGAAGAAGCCAGATTCTGATCCCCATTCAGCTTGCTCGCCATGCCGTGGTCATTTTGCGACCAGTTCACTAAGTGCAGTGAATGTCAACTTTGGCCTGATGATGTTTTCCAATCGTACCTTGTTGGGGCATATGCCAAAACCGGTTCTATTGTTACTGTGAACACAGGAGTGGATTCTTTTGTTCCTCAACCTTCCCGCTCTCTCGAGAGCGAGACGGTTCAGAGTACTGTGTTGGCGGACCCCCATCAGTATAGGTCTTTGGTGTCGTTGTTAAATAAAGATCAACCACCTCTCTCTTTCCCCGCTAGTACTTTGTTTCCTTCTGATCTTTCAG
Source organism: Hanleya hanleyi (assembly GCA_036873755.1). NCBI lineage: Eukaryota > Metazoa > Mollusca > Polyplacophora > Lepidopleurida > Hanleyidae > Hanleya > Hanleya hanleyi. The sequence goes on from JAVTVY010004628.1 coordinate 195,907, forward strand.
GAAAGAAGTCTAAACCAGTGCAGGTCTTGGAGAGATTGGAAGACGTGACCTCTGGCAAATCAACAGATGTTGTGGTAGAGGTCAACCTGACAGAGTCACCTTCGGAGACGAGCCATGCTGCAGACGTTGCTACTATAGATGTTTCCGGACATGCCACCTCAGAACCACACACGTCACTAAGTTGTCCAATTGTGTCGGTTTCTGCAGGTCAAGTTTCTGCTACCGAGTCTGACCTACTTTTGATTTCGGCCCATTTGAAGTCTTCTGTTAGTCAGTCTCGAGTTTCTGCTTCTGACCTACATAGAGAAATGGGGTCAGGGCAGTTACTTCCTTCGGGGGTAGCCATGGACCAGATGAAGATGTCAATTACAACACATATAAGGGAAGTGGGAAGAGGTGCCGACATACTGACGGCGTCACATGACTTCACAGAATAGTCTTCTGGTTAACCTATTCTAAAGCACATACCAAGAATCTAACGATTCGTGATATGTGTTGTATCTCAGGTACGCTTTTATTGCACCTGTTCATGTGGCAACTTGGATGATATGACCACACGGCCCCAATCACCGGCATAAGCGGTATTAGATACAAATCTAGAGAGCTATGATGGAAATGCTCTGACAACTCGTATACTGGTAATTAGTGAGCTGTTTCGCTGCGACAACTCGTACATTGGAGATTGGTGAGCTGTATCGTCGTCAGATGTAAATGACGGCATTTAACACAAAAGACTTGTCTGTAAGGCCCGATGTCGACCCAGCATCAACTTCCCACAAATGCCAACATATATCAAAGACCAAAAGGCCTGTACAGGATGCGGGCCTCGGGGACGAAACGTCCACCAGCAGAATCTCGCCAAAAACAGGAAAAAATTACAACACATATAAGGGAAGCGGGAAGAGGTGCCGACATACTGACTGCGTCACATGACTTCACAGAATAGTCTTCTGGTTAACCTATTCTAAAGCACATACCAAGAATCTAACGATTCGTGATATGTGTTGTATCTCAGGTACGCTTTTATTGTACCTGTTCATGTGGCAACTTGGATGATATGACCACACGGCCCCTAGCACCGGCATAAGCGGTATTAGATACAAATCTAGAGAGCTATGATGGAAATGCTCTGACAACTCGTATACTGGTAATTGGTGAGCTGTTTCGCTGCGACAACTCGTACATTGGAGATTGGTGAGCTGTATCGTCGTCAGATGTAAATGACGGCATTTAACACAAAAGACTAGTCTGTAAGGCCCGATGTCGACCCAGGACGACTACGACTTCCGGTGACCTACTTACGTCGACAAGGGTGGCGGATTACAGCATAGCTGGTGTGATGGCAAATTATGGCTATCAGGCACCTGTGTCTAGATTTCCCGATCAGAGTGTTTACACTCGACCTCAATTTAGCAGTCCATATTCTGATATGGCTTATTTTGCCGGGTCAACCATATTATCTAGGTCAGCCTACTCGGCCTAACCTAGTGCCATCTGTATCATCAGCCATGAGGTCACGACCTATTTTTCAAGGGGTTACTAAAAAAAACGATCAACCCCAGAATATAGGTCAAACTCAACTGGCCCATGGTTATTCGATTGCGGGGTCGGTCGTAAATCTGACACAGAGTATCAGTCGACCTTCACCTTCTATACCACATTTCCACTTCCGGCCTTCAGGTGATCCTCGTTTGCTTGGCCAGAGGTCTGTTCGTCCTCAACTGCCATATATGCAATCTAGGTCATCATTTCCTGGCCCAGTCAACCAGTCCGACCTGGAATAATGGGGCAAGCCCCAATGGTTTCCACTGCGACTGAACACTTGGCTCATCGGCAAGTTCCAACTCAATTGTCTGTAGGTCATGACCCGGTTCAGGCTGATATTATGCAAAGATTGAATCAGCAACAAGCCGAATTGACTTACTATAGACAATTAATTTTGGAGTCACGTCAAGGCGTACATAACCCTATCCATGGTCCTGTGCCTGTGTCTCCTTCACATCCGTTGGATTTGTCTAGTCATCATCCAGGAAAGGGGTGATTGTACCTGTCCACAGTGATTGATAGGCTGAAATCATCCTCAGTGGCCGCTAGCATTCAAGAAGAAATTTCTTTGCTAACGGACTTCAGAAACGTTGCTTATAATGCTAATGCAGATCAATTAGCTTTGTCAGCGTATAATTCTGCTATGCTGGTACACCTAAGACGTTTGGCCTACTTGCCAACCATGGTGGACTATACTCCCTATACTCCTGATGCGGTCATAAGGACTATGAAGGAGCAATCACCAGCATCATCTCTGCTCTTTAATGGGGTGTTACCTTCTCTTGCTGATCAAATGGCTAAGGCTAAGGCTAAGACTGACAGCGATATAAGAGCAGGTACTTCCGGTAAGAGATCTAAAGGCTCTTCTTCTGGTCCGCCCTATAAGATTCCCAAGCTCTCTGCGGGTTCGGCCTCAGGTCAGACTGCTAAGGACTCGGGTAATCAACAGCAGAAACCCCGGACTAAGAAACGCAAAAGCAAGTCTAGTTCGGGTTCGGCTAAGCAACAGTCGCATCGGTGATGTTTCCAGCCATGTTGTGGGGCTCACAGCATGGCGGAACCACGAAGTGCCTCACTTCCCGGAATGGCAATTTCAGGCGACCATCCAAAGTTTATCGGCTTTTTGCTCAGTTGAAAAAAATCGGAAAAATAAATAAAAAATACTTTTGGACAGTGATGGAACTATTCTTTCATTTACAGCATACTTTTTCTAGGGGTTTCTATCCCTTTAAAGGGTTATTTCAACACTTTACGAGTAAATTTCAACACTTTAGTATTAGCGTGTACGATCTGCAACTTATATAAATTTCTGCACCGTAAATAATTTTACTTGTTTTCTAATCCATTATTATAATAGTTGCCTACTGCAAGAGGAAAGGGGATGCCCCCAGTATCGCTTGCTATCGAGGAATACCCAAAGCTGATGTTAGATGTTAGATGTTGGTTCGCGCGGTGTGGTAGGGCACACTCAACCACATGCGTTCCATTATAGAGCCATTGAAGGGTTCCTTTGACACGACATTAATATCCCGTATTATCCATTCTGAATGGCAATACCAGTTATTTTATATGAAATTTGAACGTGTGTGTTCAGTGCCGTCCAATCATATATTTTGGTTGTTAAGACACTTGGCGTTGTGAAATTGTTCAAGGTGGTAAGTTGATGAATTCCATTATTTTAACTTATTCAAAAAACCCTCTAAAATTAGTCAGAGATGACCGCTTTTTCACGTTCGATAAGTGTTACAAATGTCCTCTGACAGTATATACTGATGTACCTTATTTATAACTGAATAGAAATACCAAAAAAATGTGCCTGAGACAAGCATAGACCCGCCAATCTCTCATCCAAATATCTTATACCTGCAATTATGGAAGATGTTGCGATGATGTATACCCCTTCAAATATTTTATCACACAAAAACTATGCAATAACACTTTCATTGACTGCATGTATGGAATAGCAATGATTTAAAAGTATGATAATGGATGCGAAAATTTTGACCTTCGGACTACAATTAGACAGACTGGCCTCTCATATCAGCCAGCTGGGCCTCAGATAGGAGCTCCGTTGTAATTGCCAGATCATTGCACTCAAATATTCACCAATATTCAAACACATGTGATATATGTACAAATACACACTAACTTGCAATTTCTGCCATTTATAATTTAGGAATATTTACGAAATAGCCTTTAAATAAGATGAAATATTGGCTAAACATTCCAATGTCATTAGGGTATACCGGCAGATATATAATTTCAGGTTCTCGATGATGGAGAAGTAAAAGAATTCGACCGACCACGCAAGCTTCTTCATGACGAAAATGGGCTTTTCAGGCGCCTTGTAGAGCAATCCGGAATGTCACAGCACATTACTAGCTAAGATGTCTGAAATAATGGCTAATCCAATGGGCTCAAGTTTGGTTCCTTTCAACTCAAGATTAATCTGTCATTTCTCTCATTTATAATTCAGGAATGTTTGCGAAATAACTTATGATGAGCTTGCCATCGACCTACTTTACATTCTTTAAATGTTATAAAATATGGACTAGCCATTCCAAATAACATTCGAGTATACTGGAGAAGTAAGTACATTAAAGCGACAGACCTCACAAGCTTCATCGTGAAGGAATTGAATCTTCCGGCGTCTTAAAGAGAAGTCCGAAATTTCAACTACAACAGTTTATGGCTTTGGGAAAAATGCCCAAAATACAATAACGAACTAACAGAAAAACTTATGGGTGGAAATGTGATAATCATGTTGAGTGACCTCTGTGTATTTGCCTAGTGTACTGTATAAATAACTGAGGTATTATTATGAGCTCCTTTGGTTAAAAAACCTGGATTTCTGGTATCTTGTTTGGTTCAGTCACATATCGTCAATTATTATAAAGTTTCTTAGAAACGATATTGGTATCGATATCCTGTACAAAATATGATGGTGGATATATAGTTGTCACATGGTAATAATATAAACTTATTTTCTCACAAAAGCTTTAGCCTGGTCTACAGATTATTTGATCCACTTATCAGCATTTTTTTGGTGCAAGACCAGATGGTCTTGAAAACCTATTATCACACACTGTACACACGAATGGCTTTTCACTCGTGTGAATCATCATGTGTCTAACAAGCTGAGGTATTCTTGCAGTTCTGTGTTCACTTATAATACACTCCTACGCCCTTTCGCCAGTGCGGCTCATCACGTGTCTAGCCAGCTTAGATTTTATGGTAGACCTATAATTACAAACATTACACGGGAACGGCTTTTCGCTAGTGGGTCAGCATGTAACACCTGGCACCAGACCACTATTAATTTTGTTACTTGTTATGTATTAGCATAAAAAAATCACAAAAAAATCAGAAAACTACCGATGCATGAATCCACTTGGCATGACAATATTCACCTTGTGAGACACCAACTGTGAACGTCTTGACAGATGTTGATCATGGAAATTTCAAATTCCCGTCACTGACAGCTGATTGGTGCTACAGAATGTCATTCAATTTGTAAACAGGGAGCCTACTCACCCCTCACTGATCATGTCTCCATCCACCATGCTTTTCCAAAAGTGGCCCAAATAAACACCAGGAAGTATAGTTTGAAGCCTCATCTGCAAGTTGAAATATCAGATGTATCAGAAATGCTGAAAATCGCAGCTCATAAAATCCATAAAGATCTGCTCTCAAATTTCTAAACAATGTAGGTCGTGGGCACTGACCCGGAAGTGATTAACTGTAGTCTGATGCCTGTCACTGGACGGTACGACGGGTCTCGTTTAACCAGTCTCCGTGCGCATGGGTGATTCTCGATGTTGGTCTGGATATCGCGCCCCCAGAAGTGGCTGATGCACAGAGTATCGTTTCACAGGGAATTTGTATCAATTGGATTGCATATGCAAACCCATCTCACACCACATATACATAACCGGGCGCCATCTTGAAATTATCTCTTTTCCGTGTTGATGACCCACCGGAATTCAAAGGCTCGATTGAGAGCAAATAGACGCAATTTATTCAGACCTGGCGGTGTTCTGTTCTCTGTTACACTTCATAACATAAATGCCGGGTCGTATATGGCGCTGCGGTGCACAGTTTTGGTAAAATCTTCTCTCAAATCAGCGGTTTGGAAGATCCCCCCGCTTCGAACTTCTTCACGGACGTTGAAAGACTGCCGTAGCCTCGAACCTGAAATCATAACAATTTCGTCACGCGCCACGAACAACGTTGATTGGCTGTTTACACTATTGTAGTGCACAGTGCGCGAAATTCAAAACTGTCCGTCTAGCTTGATCAATCCAAGATGCCCAATCAGCGTCTTCGTGGTGCATGACGTAATTGTTATGATTTCGAGTTCGAGGCTACGGCAGTCTTTCAACGTCCGTGAAGATGCTCAAAGCGGGGGGATTTACCAAACCGCTGATTTGAGAAAGGATTTTACCAAAACTGTGCACCGCAGCGCCATATACGATCCGGGAAGTGTAACAGAAAACAGAACACCGCCAGGTCTGGATCAATCAACACGGAAAAGTGAGAATTTCAAGATGGCGCCCCTTTATGTATATTTGGTGTGAGATGGGTATGCTTGTGCAATCCAATTGATACAATTTCCCTGAGTATCGTTTGTGTTGGTGTCTATCCTATAGTATTGGACCCACATACGGAGTGCCAGTTACTGGTATTCAATAGTAGCAAATGAGGAAGTGGTCGGCCATCGTTCCATATGCTAACATGTGAAGTCACGTTGAAAAGCGGTATCTCCTCTTACATGAACTATACACCCGTTTGGGATTTGTAGCTAATAATCTGCGAATTACAAGCCGATTACGTGTGCAACTGGTGAATACAGGTCAGGATGCACCATTATGGTTAAAAAAAACGTCGATTTGTTTGTTTTCATTAAAGGTTTGACTAGTGTAGTTCGCGCAAGGACTCATCTGGAAAGTGTGGGGTTAGCCGGAAGTCAAGTGCTTGCTGGCAAAATGTGCACATGAACCGCATGTCCAAATAGGACTTTGAAAGTAATGTTCTCTGGGTGACGTATTAAGTCACTTCATATAGCCTGATTCAAGAGTTCGCATTGTGGCATTATATGGGACCCATATCAAGCCACTATTTCTTTATTGATGTGTGTCATTGTAAATTAATCCGATCCGCGTGTTTTACTGTTTCGAGTTTTTAGTAACTCTCAAACATTTTGCTGCAGACGTACAGGTGAATAACTTGATCATGTATGGTCATCGATTTGGTCTCTCAGCCGTAATAAAATAGTACTAAAGGACATTTATTCGATGAGTTCATTATAACAGAATTAATATTAATGTATTAACAACGAACGGGTGATATAATCCTGTCGTTTTACGATATGAAACTAGTTGGATCACTCCACGGCACGTCTATGAAGTATGGCTCGAGAAAACACCTGCTACTCGTCCAATATCCAGATGGCTGCTCCCATGTTTACTGAATTCAGATATCCGGCGGCGCTGCGCCACCGGAAATAACGTAGCCCGGCCTGTGCCTCAAAATCTGCCATCCAACTGGGAAAATGTGTTGTTGTTGCATCAGCCATAACCAACGTGGATAAGAAAAGAACACACCAAGACATCAATTTGTGCTAACAATAAATCTAGAATTTATTTAGATGAATCAACTCCTTAATCAAACATTCAGGAGGATATAGCGCACATGTTTTAATTTTGTGTATAAAGATTCTAAGATTTAGCTACGACTTAAAAAGTTCTAACCGCAAATATAATCTAAACAGCAATTGTAGAAAAACACACATAATTTAACTTACCTAACTGGCTAGGTTGAGCAACACAAGGCGACCGTATCCAAGAAGAGTTTTAACCAAGGGTATTTTGATCTTTGAAATCTTTTCTTATATAGAGCCGAAAGTTTTAATCTAAAATGAGATCTAAGAGTTATCGCCTGGAATTGCTCGAACCAACCTATCTAAACTCACGGGTAGCCGACTTCTTATAATTGCTACCGCGAGCAAATTGCAGTTATGTTAGGGGGAACGAAGAGAATGGACCATTAATCCCATGGTCAGTTAAACACTTCTCTTTGAAGATTCCGACTGATCACTGTAATTTAAAGAATTTATTGCTACACGAATACCTAAACTTTTGTGACCAGTGTATTTTAGTGGCCTAAACCGAGAAATGAATTTAGATAACGCCAAAACATTGACCATGCAATTGGTTGCCGAATCTGAGTTCCCCAGTATCAGATTAAAACAACAGATATAATATCTATGATATATAGGCCTAACGCTCAAGTGACAAATAATAAAAGTTCCAAACCTAACTAATCAATATCATATTAATCATACAGTGAACACACCGAAGTCGCTCACTACAATGATTCCTGGTACATGTATAACCAATTATATAAAACTCGTCATATTGGCATTTAGTACAGGAATCATTAATTATCTTATAATATACTCCACATTTATTTCAGCTTTATTTATATTTAGTTTTCTTTATCTAATATCTAAATTTAATAAATTAACTTTACTATATAAAAGAGAATAAATATACTAAAAAGAAAACCAATTTATTACATGATGTAGTTCCTAAATGTAGTGTCTTATAACACTCCTCACCTTAAAAGAAAGCAAGTCGTCCGCGACTTGAAACGATACAGTAAATGTGATTGAACAAGAGATAAAGATACTGAAGTTATTAAAGAGGAATGTTCGAATACTGTTCAGAAGTAAATTGTTCATATTGTCATGTAAGTTGAAGTCTTGGAACACTACCCTCTCACCCACCAACACCAAACGCGCACACACATTGATCTGGACACAAGTCACCGGAGTCCACAGTCAACAGTCATTACGAACAGAAGATCTTGAAGAATAGCCGACGAATGGCGTTGTACAGGCTGTCCGTTGAGCAAGTGGGGGAAACTTTCCACATAGTTATGTAGTGTCCTGTGGAACGACTCCGTCCCTCAGCGTAACTAGTCTACCTGCTCCTCCCACGGATCCTGAAGAATTCAATCCATCCCTGGAGTCCATCGATTTATGGTGTTAGTCCACGCTGTGTCTCATATCGTGTACTGTGCCCGCAGAAATTTAGAGGAAATGCTTGCGTGGGGATCATGGTTCGGTCGCTCACGCGTGTGCCGTTATCCCACTCTGCCTTTTCCTGAGGTCTGCGTTCATTCGTTCAGTATTCCTACAGCGTTGAGGTGACTGAGTCGAGTCAGATGTGTGTGGGTCAGAAGTGATAGGTGAGATATAGTGTATTGGTTCGGGCATGTCCGGAAGACTGGTTGATGAGGTTCCTGAGTAGCACATATATGGAAGACAAAAACTGAAGCATGGATAAATGGTATGCCAATAGAATTGATAATAAACAAATATAGAATGACGAAATGGATTAGAAGACTCGGAACTGTATAAGAAAGGAATGAAGAATAAGGTACCATAAACGGATTAATATTATGTGAGGAAAGGATTAAGGGGTCACGGGAAATAATAATAAATTAATCTAACGGCATGGGGAAAAGACGATTCAGGTCAAGATGTCCCCATCGTCGTCTTTCCCGTCTAAAAATGGAATCAAGTGGGAATAGAAGCGACGGTTCATGGCGGTGACAGCCATCAAAATAATCAAGGATTTCGTGAAAACAAAAAGGGCACGTATACTGTGCACAGTTGTCGCCGCCTATGAGTTCTGCATTAATAAGAAAACATTCCCAGTGAACCAATTCAAAACAACAACGAGTAAAGAAAAAGTTTTTTCTGGTACCGAAAAAAAACGAGAATGGAGGTATGTGATCACCGCAATTGATGCAAAATTGGGGACGTGGGTAAAAGGATGGACGTCACGTTACAAATAAAAGTGCCTAAACGATCATGGCAGATGTCGTACTGTGGGAAGATTTCAAATGGTCAAAATTTTTGAGGGTAAGAACATGGTCGAAAACAACCGCCATGAGGTCATCACTCATAATGTACAGGGCTATGAAGAAGACCTGCTTGATGGGGAGTGTCCTCACGGCGCGTTCCGAAACCCGGTTTAACAGAAATAATAAACAAATTTGGACGATCCCCTTGAATCGATAGCGGTTGGTCACAAAGGGAGGGGAGGGTACACGCACATCCAACTGCACCCGGCGAGAATTGGCGAGGGCTCGTTGACGGCCCGCAATGTAGCCGCTGCGGTCGGATATATGTTGTGCGGAGAACTCCGCCTCAGACAAATCAATTCCGTAACCCATAGTAATTAAATGATAAGTAATTAGAGCAAACTGATAAGAATATATAAGAAGATGACACAATAATAAGATAGTAAGAGTAGGAATAACACTACGTAAGATAATACAACAATAAGACAAACTAGACATTGTGGGTACAATGTCACGGTCTTTCCTTGACGTCCCCCATAGGTATTATTTCGCTGTATCGTGATGTGGCATATACTAAACATTTTCCGGAAAGTTTAATTTGTCCAGATTGCGAGAGCCTTAGATCGAGTGTGAACTTTCATCGTTATGTGCCGTTATCCAAACAATTGCTAAAAGATAAACTATTGAAAGTCTATGGTTTTCTGTATGAGTCCGCTCTATCTGGGCACTGAATTAAGGTCGCTCAATACTTATTCGTCGCGTACATCAACATACTTCAAACAGCATGCTAATTGGGGGCGGAAATTGTATCCTGCCTGCAACAATGCGAATGCATTCTTACTGTCAATTCCAAACACATATAGATATTCCCTCAATCAAAAGTGATGACCTGCACCAGAAACTTCAGCCACGAATCGTGTGAAACAAACAACAACGAGATGCAGTTGCAGAGATGCCGGTGAACTTACGTCATGTGGCGCGCAATTTTAGTCGACTGGGTATTGTTCGTAAATTAGTAAAGATAGTGCCACGGCACTGTAGCGCTCATCTGGCTATAACTGGAGAAAGTGGCTGCGAGAAATTTTTACTGAAGAACTGCAATAGATGAGTTTCTAACTTGCGTTGTCTCCCCTGAACAAAATGGCAACATAGTCGATTTCACAGGAGGTCAAGCTGTAAATTCATGATTGTAATTGGAGGTTATGGAATAAAGGCAATTATACCAAAATATAATGTGTGATTGTCAGTAAGCTGTATAAGCAATAACCAGAACCAATTTTTATTATGTGATTGCAGTCGTTCGTCCGTCTGTCCACTTCGTGTCCGGACAGTACATTGGACAGTTTTTAACCTACGATTCCAATATTTTGTGGGTATATGCACCAGGGGGAGACATGTCGAGTACGAAATATGTGCGACTGGGTTGTTACGATGGCAATGAGATGTAACAGGACATTTTTCCAATGAAAGTAATCTCTGGTGAGGTATGGCCTAACCAACACATACCCCCATCTGTCTGCGAAGATGTAAAAGATAGTGCCACGGCACTGTAGGTCATCTGTCTGTAACTAGAGAAAGTAGCTGTGAGAAATTTTTACTAAAGAACTGCAATAGATGAGTTTCTAACTTGTGTTGTCCCCCCTGAACACTATAAAATGATCCATGCAGTTATTTCCTGAGATTTTATGATAAAGTTTCATGGGAAATTCAAGATGCGGCAATATTGGATTTTCGAAATGAACCAAAAAAAGGTATCTTGCACAACTGGATCACAAGGGGAACCTGTGTATCAACATCCATGCAGTAATATCCTAAGAATTCACGATAACAAAATTTCATGGAGAAATCCAAGATGGTGGCCATATTGAATTTTTCAATCAGACCATATATGGTATCCTGCACAGCTAGACCCCAAGGGCAACCTCTGTACCAAATTTGAGAAAGATCCATGCAGTAGTTCCTGAGAAATCACGATAACAATGTTTCATCTGGAAATCCAAGATGGCCGCCTGGTGGCCACATTGGATTTTTCAATCAGACTACAAATTGTATCTTGCGCAACTAGACCCCAAGGGGAACCTCTAGATCTGTACCAAATTTGAGAACGATCCATGCAGTAGTTCCTGAGAAATTGCGATAATGTTTCATCTGGAAATCCAAGATGGCCGCCTGGTGGTCATATTGGATTTTTCAATCAGACCACAAATTGTATCTTGCGCAACTAGACCCCAAGGGGAACCTGCATATCAAATTTGAGAAAGATCCATGCGGTTCTTCCTGATAAATCACGATAACGAAGTTTCATAGGGAAATCCAAGATGGCCGCCTGGTGGCCATATTGGATGTTCGAATCAGAGCAGAAAAGGTATCTTGCACAACTAGACCCCCAAGAGGAACCTGTGTACCAAATTTGAGAAAGATCCATGCAGTAGTTAACGAAAAATAATGATGACAAGATTTCACTGGCAAATTCAAGATGGCCGCCTTGTGGCCATATTGGATTTTTCAATCAGACCACAAATTGTATCTTGCACAACTAGACCCCAAGGGGAACCTCTGTACCAAATTTGAGAAAGACCCATGCAGTACTTCCTGAGAAATCGAGATAACAATGTTTCATCTCGAAATCCAAGATGGCCGCCTGGTGGCCATATTGGATTTCTGAATCAGACCACAAAAGTATCTTGCACAACTAGACACTAAGGGGAACCTGTGTATCAAATTTGAGAAAGATCCATGCAGTACTTCCTCATAAATCACGATAACGAAGTTTCATAGGGAAATCCAAGATGGCTGCCTGGTGGCCATATTGGATGTTCGAATCAGAGCAGAAAAGGTATCTTGCACAACTAGACCCCAAGGGGAACCTGTGTACCAAATTTGAGGAAGATCCACAAAGTAGTTCCTGAGAAATTGCAATAACAATGTTTCATGGGGAAATCCAAGATGGCCGCCTGGTGGCCATACTGGATTTGTGAATCAGACCACAACAGGTATCCTGCACAACTAGACCCCAAGGGGAACCTGTGTACCAAATTTGAGAAAGATCTATGCAGTAGTTCCTGAGAAATCGCGATAACAATGTTTCAATGGCAAATTCAAGATGGCCGCCATGGCGGCCATATTTAAAATCGTATCGACACGGCATGAACAAATTCTGGTGTACTCATTGGGAGGAACATGCATGCCAAGTTTCAGCTTAATCGGCCAAGCGGTTTCAGAGAAGAAGATGTTTACGCACAACGGACGACGCACAACGGACGACGGACAGTCAGGCCATGACATAAGCCCATCGGGCCTTCGGCCCAGATGAGCTAAAAAATTGCCTACCTTCTGTGTACAGTCCATTCGTACTTCATCTGGGAACATTCCACGTAAAACGGCGACATCAAATACTCCCTCGTTTTGGGAGCTCAGCTAAGTTCCTACGCCCGCCGTGAGAGGAACACTCGCGCGTATTTGAAGACAGACGCGCGCACTTCCGGCGAAGCAAATTATTCACCAGTATTTGTTTCCGAATATCAGGATCGCTGGATCGCTAACCCTCTGTCTACCCTGTATTATGTCAAACTAACGGCTTTCTCTTAACTGTTCAAGTTTTTCACAATTACTGTTTCCGGTACGGAGTCATTGTCAATGAAAGAACACAGTATTGCAAGTTCGTAACTATTGCGGTTCAAGAGATCAAAGGTTTACAAAACTGAGCCGGCCCCGTCATGTAACACGACGTTTACTTAATTGTGAACATTGGATGCCTCGAGTGTTTACAGCCGAATCGCTATAGCGAAATTGACAACACCCATTGAATAGATGAAATCAACATATGACCATTTAACGGCTTAATAGTTCGGGAAATTTGAATTTTTAATATCTCTGAACCTATCAAAGCTATATTCTTGAAATTTCGAAGGCAAATACATATATATATTCCCTCAATCATGCCTAAAAATAATGATGATTGGATGCATACTTTTCGCAAAACTTGAATACATCGTAGATTTCAGAAATTGCTAATTATCTCCCAATCTTTCTGGTATCTTTTTATGGGTTCTACTGATGTTCTGTTACATCGTGTAATGACCTACATTCATGTGCAAATTTCAAGTTGAAATTTCCAACAGTTTTCCAGTTACGGCACTGTAGTCGCAAAACTATCCGGGGCCATAGCTCAAAAACTAAGGTCAAGGTCATCTTGAAAATTCGGTGACGTCATACCTGTATTATGGGGTACAAATGTGTTAAATTACAGATTCCTGCAAGTTGTAGTTTTGGAGAAAATTACATGCAACGCTTTTTACATTTTGTAATATGCAAGGTCAAGGTCATATCGGATGGTTTTATAATTAGCGCCAAAAGAAAATCAATATTGTACTCAATATTGCGTCATTGTTTTGTGACTGTCAGTGTGTTTGTTTTCCAGTAAATGGAAGCCGTATTTTCGATATTCGGATGCTTATCACTTGAAAGATCAAGGTCAAGGCCGAGTTCTGATACAAGTGCTGACCTTCTGACGTCAGGTAGGTCACGTGACCTTATTTTCAGACTGATCGCATTGGCCGTTCAAGATTTGACCACCAAACTTTGCACTCATATAGCGACGCTTCTGGAGGTCAAAGGTCAAATTTAAGGTCACATCCTTTTCGGTCATTAAAGTGTTCATTAATATTAAGAGTATCAATGCCGTAGCTTATTTCCTTATAAATAACGGGTTTTGAAAAACATTAAAAGGGAGATAACTATTTCTTCTTGTTACGTAACAATTCAAAAATATAACTACAGCATGGCCATATTTAACACTTAGTAACCATCAACTTTCCTTTAGATATGTTCTTTATTTTTGGCTGTACACAGACGACACGAAAAACAGCACCAGGGAAGAGAACTCTAAAACCGCTTCCGTGACCTACTTATTTTATTGGTTATTTTGTTGGGTGTATCTGCAAACTTTCACATTTCAAATTTCAGCTGCATGGCCTTATGCGTTTGGTCAGTATTCACAAAATGGTGTTTTTATCAAAAAAGCCCATAGCGCAATAGGTCAAGGTCAAGGTCAAAATTGAACACCTGTACCAGAAACTTCAGCCCGGTATCTACAAATGTCCCAAATATCTAAGCTGTATATGAAACCGTTTAGCCGCTATCGCGAAAACAGAATAATAATAATAATCCGTAGAATAACAAAAGGTCTATCCATTGGAAATGGAAAGACCTAACTAATATGAGTAATAACTCGATGCACGAGAAAATTAATATAATTGGAGAGCGAAAACAAAACAAAGATACCGTATTGGATTCTAAAGCTGAAAAATCAAGAATAACGTTTTTAAGCATGTGGCTGTATTTATGCAGGGTTGTTCTCCTGATTCCGCATCGGAACTCTTGCATATATACCAGAAACTCCGGCTAGAAGACTGACATGACATTCATCAGACTGAGAAATCTTATAGCATTTATCATATAAACCAAATGGAATGGCTACCAGCTCGGGAAGCACACATCGGTATTCTGATTTACCCATAATAACAATGGTTCCATTCCAATTTATTCTTAAGTAGGCAGAACAACATGTAAAGATGTAATCGCCTAGAGTGACATCAGGATCCTGCCAGATGACCTCATCAGGTGGGCCATGCAACTGGGCTACCGGGATGACCGCATAGTCAGTGCCGTTTGTTAATTCAAACAAAATTTCAGTGGTGGGAAAACGACGATGGAAAAATCTTAAGGGGGAAGACCAAATACCGCATTCCTGATAAATTTTGACAAGTAGTTTACCCAGTAAGAAAACAATTAGCAGTATATTAATAATGGTCAAGATGAGGAGAAGCTGGTTAATGAGTTCAGTCGATTGATTCTCGGTTGGGATCGGCACTCCTGATGAGACCAAAGGCGGAATGACACGAGCCTGTGCTTGTGGAAGGGTGACAGCACCCATTAAACGAGCGTTAATGTGACGTTTGCAGCATAGATACACAATGAATATGATAATTAAACCGGTTACCGCCATCGTAATTATACTAGATGGGCCGACAAGCTCTCCTGGAACGCCCATGAAGGCATCTACAATATCTTGTGACGTTTTATCAGCCAGACTATAATAAGATTTATCTCCGCTCTTAATGGTCTTGACCAATTTATTCAGGTCCATTTGTAAACCGTGGTCCATTTTTACAATACCCTCCAGTTTGGTGCGTTTAACATCAAGTGCAGGAATATCCACTATTTTGGGGATATCAATGAGCGTAAAAGCGCTCAATGCAGGATGGTCGTACCAAGCATAGAGGTATAACAAATTAACAGTATATTCATAATGAATATCGGTTGTGCTGACAGGAGAACATTTAGATAGAGATGCTGGGATATGATAATGATGAGTGTGGAGCCCGCAATTACATGGGAGAGTTATTATTACAAAAACGTGAAGTGGAACAAGACGTGGAGCATCTCTACCACAATGTAATTCCCATCGATCTGGAGGATTGGTAATTGACATGTAACGGCCTTTACCAAGAGGAAAAATTTCAGGTTTGAAAATGGCAGACTCAGTATACATTTTATTGCAAAGTTTATGTGCCTCTTGAGCAAAATCAAAGAAAAGGGCTGAAATACATGTCAGCTGATTAACATTCTGTATGGGAAGAGCATCCGTACAAAATCGGACTGTGTCGCCCTTACAGTTTAAGAAATGTTCTGTTGACATCTCAATAAAAAATTGATTGTCTTGTGAGACTGCAAGGTAAGGTGATAAGTCCTGAATCTGAGTACGGCCAGTGGCATTATGTTGAGTGTTAGGTAAGGGAGCATTATGCACACTAAAAACACGAAACATTGAATTGTACCCAGACAGAGGAATTTTCACTCTTACATACAGATGTTTCTCCGAGCTGAAATGGTATATATTATTGATTTCGTAAAGAAATGCAGGATCTTTAATCGAAAGTTGAAAACGGGGAAAATCGCGGTCTGGGACCTTTGTGATTTCTTGAAAAAACTGTTCGAAGCGCTGTAATATCTACAAGTTTGGGACTAAGCCAATTAGATAAAAGCAGTGCAATTGGTCCTAGTCGTTCTGCACTCATTTGATTAGCAATTTGAAGTATTTGTATTCGCTGAACAACAGTGGCAAACAAATCATGTATCATAGCCACATTGACACGAGAAACCGCCGACATTTTCTGGAGTGTGGTGCGAATGTCCGAGATGTAATTGCGTGTTCTGTTTTCCAAGGAAATCATCAAGTCATAATTTACATTGATGCGTTCCAGCAATTGGTTATATCGACCATTTGCTAGTTTTATGTAAGAAAGCAAATGTTTCTGTAACTTATTATATTGAAAGTCAGTGGAGGCAAGTTGCTTGTCCAGTTCATTAATTCGTCTGGCAAAATGTTTGAGGTCCGTCGTGGTCACGAGTCCAAACATTTTCTTGCCAATGGTACCTATAAAGTCGAATGGAGCGCGCTTAATTTTTCCCATTCGCGATCCATCAGGGGAAATATGCAACATTAGGGAATGACTAGCTTGAATATTCTTTTGAATTGAGTGAAATAGCATATCGGATTGCCGTTGGTAGACCGGAAGGAGTTTAGAATAGGTGTCACATAACTGTAGCACTTCCGCTATTAGTGATCGTTTAAACGGTGAGCTATCGTGGCGATGTAAACTAAGTAAAGAATGTTTGTCACAAAGAGAAATATTGCGCGGTGGCGCTGGGGGTTTCATATGTTCAATTTTAAAATCATGGATCCAATAACTATTGGAATTTTCTATCATTGCTTCAGCTGCAAAGAAAACACCGAAATTAGGACGGGAAACCAACTTTTTTAGTTCTGAATCAGAAGATCGAAAAATGTTGGTGTCCGATTTGTCCACTATTTTGCGTTTTTCATATATCCATTTGGGTCGATACTGCCGATACTGCCCAATAAACTATTATCGTGTGGGTCCGTTTTTCCCACTAAACTTGTATCACTTGGGTCCATTTTCCCCAATAAACTTATATCATGTGGGCCGCGCCCAACTAAATTTATATCATGTGGGTCCATTTTCCCCACTAAACTTGCATCACTTGGGTCCATTTTCCCCAATAAACTTATATCATGTGGGCCGCGCCCAACTAAATTTCTATCATGTGGGTCCATTTTTCCCACTAAACTTCCAAACATTTGGGTCCGTACCTCCCAATAAACTAATATCGTGTGGGTCCATTTTTCCCACTAAACATATTTTTCTGAAAATTCACTGCGGATTCCCTCCCTGGGAAAGTCTGTGCGATAACAACGTGATACCGAGCGACATAAAACATGAAAAACCACAAATAGCTGCATATTATATATGCCATGGTATTTTCTTTATGTGGTAATTGTTAATATCTATATATACTAATATTTTATTAACACTTTCCTGGGCCTCAAGGAAGACTAGCCTGCGTGCTAATTGGGCCACCCAGTTTAAATAAAGTATTTATTATTATTATTATTATTATAAGTAAGAGAGGTCACAAGCACGTCCGCTCACGTAATCGTATTAAGAAACACACAGTCGCTGGTAAGATTCCTAAGAGAATCAAGATTCAACCTCGCGCGCAATTAAATCTTTCTTGCACTCAGCAGACCAATATTACGTAGTGTGCTCAAAAATGGGATTACGTGTCTATCCTCATCATAGAGTCCTGTAAAAGAAACATTAGGATTGGTAACGATACTTTACCTAAGGAATCTCAACACACTGGGCTCGTTTGCTGTAAAATAGCAGGTCTTCGAGGATTCTATATAATCTGTAATATAAAGCTGATATATTTTACATCTGTTCGGCAATTGATTAAAAGTAATAAAAACAGAGAGCGAGAGAAAAAAATAATAATAATAAAATTCATAAACATATGAAACTGAACACTGGTGACGTAATTATTCATATCTCTTGGGGGCTTGTCTTAAAATGCGAACATTTTGGTGCTGTATAAATGTTTTCTGTTCGTTACTTAAGTTACTTTCGGGAACCCATGTTCCAGTTTGCTTATTTTCTTGATCTGCATAAATCACGTAATACTGAATAGTGTCATTGGGAAATCGTTTCCCTTTTAGGACTTTTTCTATCACACGCTCTTTATGAAGTGTTAACTCTTCGTCAGAGGGTCGGGGAAAGATTGTAGGGATAAGTCCCCTGTGTTATATCCTAATTCTTGATCAGGTGTGGACGCGCGTGCTGGATGAACGTGAAGTGTCCGGTCTAATTGTTGAACTGTCAATGGGTGGTTCTACAGGGCTATCATTTGTCACGCCTTGGTGAGTTTCCGGTTGATTAACCTTAATGCATTCCTGATTTACTGCTTCGGTCAGCCAATATTCTGAATTCATGTCTAAACTAGAGAAAATTTGAGGACGTTCTAATCCAATCGAATCGATGGTGTCATCCAGCCGTGGTAATGGGTAATTATCCGGTATTGTTCTAGCCATAATCGCCCTATAATCAATGTAGAATCTCCTTTTTTTTTATTTGGTTTTTGTACCAGTACTACACCGGAAGCGATTTCACTACAAGATGGTTTTATGATTTTAGCTTTTAACACTTTCATGAATTTGAGTCTTGATAATTTCTCTCTGTTCTGGACTGCTTCTGTATGGCTTTGTTCTAAAAGGTAAAGTCCCTGGCTTTAATCTAATGCGATGTGTTACCCCGGAAGCACAACCTACATCTGTTGAACTAACCGCAAAGATATCCCTGTTACGATTAAGCAGAGATTGGAGTTCATCTTTTTGTTCAATTGACAAAGGGCACTGCGACCAACTCTGTATTAACAGGGTTTAGAATTGGTGATTCAATGGTACTTTCCTTCACTGGATTTTCATTGAGTGAATCTGAATCTAAAGATATAATTGTATCGTCTGAAGATAATGCTTGCAAAGTGCCAATTTCACAGTTGGCATATATAGTCGCTATCTGAGCTGTAGGATTGATCACTCTATAAAAGTTGACCTCGGGGCTATATTTAATCAATGTCTTTGAACCAATCAATCCCAGATCGTTGAGGACGGGAGTGTCTGATATTATCCCAACGAGCTTAAAGGGTATTGGACCATGTAATTTTATTGGTACATCTGTTTCACATAACGGGCCGACTACTGTATTCTCTGCCGCGCAGACTGTGATATTTTTAGAAAGACATAGTGCTAGCCTGAAAATCGATGATCGCCCCATTCGGCTTTAAGAAATCATTCCCCAAATTTAATTGATAGGATAATTGCTCTATTACCTGCAAGCAAATGTCTTTGGTGTTACTCCCTATGGTAATTTGAACCCGTATTTTACCTTTCAACTCCATGTTCTGTCCGTTTACTGTCGTTATTTGCGTCAAGTTCGATTTTTCTAAGACTATATCTTCCTTTTCTCTTAGTTTCATAAACATTCTATAAGAAATCGCACTAATTTGCGCCCCTGTGTCAAGAAGCGATAAAATAGGAATTCCTAATATTTTAACGGGACAATATTATCGGCATAAATTGTACAGTCTTCATTAACAAATTTACTCATATGGGCAATATTTTGACTTACTCCAGTATGTTTCTCCCTCTTAATTTCTTGACTAATTGGCCCACCACGGGAAATATTAGTGGGGGCCTCTATATATATTCGTTTAAATTTCTACCACTTGTGTTACGCCAATTTCCACCACCTCTTGATGGGCCTAGATTTGCATAATGTCCTCTTTTATTACACGCGAAACAAATGACATTTGAACCTGAACTATTGCGTTTGCAGGCTGAACTTGGATGTCCAAAAATCTGACATCGCTCACAGTAAGGTCTGTTATATTTTGATTGCTGAAAATTTTGTCTGTAATTATTTGGCCCATTGGAACTTCTAAAGGTGCTTTGCCAATTTTGTCTATTCCTATTGTTTGGGTAATTTTCGCTGTAATTTCCGCTATAATTTCCGTCCTGATTTGGATTATTCCACTGCCGGTTCATACGGGTATTAGTCTGTTGTAGTTGCGGGTCTAATGCATTTATTTGTCCTTTCACTTGTCGGATTTCCTGAAGGATATCTGAATTTATTTCAGTCATAGCAGCTACATTGGGTTTCAGATCTAACTGGCAGCTTGTACTTTCATTTTACTGGCCATCTCCGCTAATTTACTCTGCTGAATTACAGCCCGTAAGGTTTCTGAGGTTTGTAATACCACCTGGTATTTAAATTCTGGTTTTAGTCCTCTAATTATTGCTAATTTTGTGGCCTGGTCATCTTTTTGTAATTTACAACAAAGGTTTATTATATCATTTATGTACGTTTCCACTGATTCGTCGATAGATTGTAACCTATTTTGCAGTACATTTTCATAGGTCCAGTTTTCCTGTGGATTCATGTATTATTGTTCAAAAGCATTTCGTAATGCTGCCCACGTAGTTTTCTGGTCGTCGGGAAGAAGCATACACCAATTACTGGCTGTTCCCATTAAAAGTAATGAAAAATGGTTAGGATTTGCCTCATCTTGAATATTACTGAGTTGACAATACGTGTCAAATCTTGTCAAGAAAACACGCGCATTTTCGCTAGACAGGCCTAAAAATGGCGCTGGTCGCGTTATTCCTAATAAATTTCCTGCTTGTGCCATGTTCACTTGTAATGGTTCGTTTAACGTCAATGCCTTGATTAACTATAATATTTTGATCCTCCGCAGCGTTAAGGTCTTGATTTTCAGGGTCAAGATTTTGCTCTGGTAATACTTCGTTATCTACTTCTACCCCTTCTTCAGCCGCACCTTGAACGATCTCGTGTTGGTCCGCCACAATTAATGTTTCGGGTTGCTCATTTATAGGGGGAAGTGGGGCGTTATGTATTAATCTGCATGGGGTTACTAGCCTCTTGTTATTCCTTAATAGCATGAATAATAAGCATAATACTATAGTGTCAATGTAACGCTAACATGCAGTTCTTAATTAAATACATATAGTCCTAAAAATCACGCATGTTTCTTCCAAAATCCACAAGTATATAACAGGTAACAATTATTCCACCATTTTTTGTATTTATTTCTTCTTTTAAAATTGCCAAAAATCCCGTGCCAACGATTCTCCACCATATAAAATCTATTTATTTTTACCTATATGTTGATAAGGTAATGTTTACTAATTTCCTGCATGTACTGACATACATTATCTGGCAGGTTTTATTCTGGCTCGAGAGGTAACCGGAATATCTCAATCCAATCTAGATTTAGACCATTGACACGGGAGAAGAATAAAAAGGGGAATGTTACCATAACCAACGTGGATAAGAAAAGAACACACCAAGACATCAATTTGTGCTAACAATAAATCTAGAATTTATTTAGATGAATCAACTCCTTAATCAAACATTCAGGAGGATATAGCGCACATGTTTTAATTTTGTGTATAAAGATTCTAAGATTTAGCTACGACTTAAAAAGTTCTAACCGCAAATATAATCTAAACAGCAATTGTAGAAAAACACACATAATTTAACTTACCTAACTGGCTAGGTTGAGCAACACAAGGCGACCGTATCCAAGAAGAGTTTTAACCAAGGGTATTTTGATCTTTGAAATCTTTTCTTATATAGAGCCGAAAGTTTTAATCTAAAATGAGATCTAAGAGTTATCGCCTGGAATTGCTCGAACCAACCTATCTAAACTCACGGGTAGCCGACTTCTTATAATTGCTACCGTGAGCAAATTGCAGTTATGTTAGGGGGAACTAAGAGAATGGACCATTAATCCCATGGTCAGTTAAACACTTCTCTTTGAAGATTCCGACTGGTCACTGTCATTTAAAGAATTTATTGCTACACGAATACCTAAACTTTTGTGACCAGTGTATTTTAGTGGCCTAAACCGAGAAATGAATTTAGATAACGCCAAAACATTGACCATGCAATTGGTTGCCGAATCTATGAGTTCCCCAGTATCAGATTAAAACAACAGATATAATATCTATGATATATAGGCCTAACGCTCAAGTGACAAATAATAAAAGTTCCAAATCTAACTAATCAATATCATATTAATCATACAGTGAACACACCGAAGTCGCTCACTACAATGATTCCTGGTACATGTATAACCAATTATATGAAACTCGCCATATTGGCATTTAGTACAGGAATCATTAATTATCTTATAATATACTCCACATTTATTTCAGCTTTATTTATATTTAGTTTTCTTTATCTAATATCTAAATTTAATAAATTAACTTTACTATATAAAAGAGAATAAATATACTAAAAAGAAAACCAATTTATTACATGATGTAGTTCCTAAATGTAGTGTCTTATAACACTGGTCGTCGACGCACAGATTACTCCGGCGCTTATGGCGATGGTACGCTCTTTTAAAACTGGTCCACAATCAATCCTTACCTACCGGTGTAATTTTTACAGTCCATAGTGACGCCCCGATAAGAAATCCAAACGAGAAATCAGCCTGTTGAATTTCAGTGAAAGCGTCACTTCACAACCACCGCCACATCATTTTGAAACCGAATTTATCATGAATTTGAACCAGGTCGAAAACTGACCTACTATGGAGCGTTTTGTATAAGCATGTTTCGCTTAGGCATATACCCGTTACCAGTAGTGTTCATAAATGCTATGCGAATGCCTTAATAATTAACCTACAAGATTCAAGACTAATGGCAGAATAACAAATGTCATGACTTTCCTAATCCAGTTACCATAATGCTTATACAATGCATTTTCGTATCGTACAGCTAAACTGGGGAGTTTCATCGTGGTTGACAGATTCATGGCGGCGCAAGTAGTCCAGACGGGTAAATGATTTCGAGTAAGTAGTACGAGAGAACCTCTTGGTGGTTGACAGAGTGCCTGCTGAAACGGCCAGGTCACTCCCCTATATGGTTGGTAGGTTGGTTTGATTGGGCACTCCATCGTATTACAATGGGCACAGGTCATACAGAGTATGCCGTGCAACCCGTTCCCCCACACCGCCCTACACATGCTCCCTCCTACCAATGACGCATAGCCATCGGTAATTCCCCATTATATCTTCTTTACATCTATATCCATATCATCTAATGTTGATCAGGTCCCATACAGAGTATGCCCTGCAACGCGTTCCCCCACACTGCCCTACACATGCTCCCTCATACCAATGACGCATAGCCATCGGTAATTCCCCATTATATCTTCTTTGCATATATACCCATATCATCTAACCTTGATCAGTCTTCCCTCTATTTCTCTTAATCATCTCTATATATTCACCAATTATTTCTCTTCATTTTCCCCAATAAAATGCCCCGATATGTCCCATCATTTTGCCTATTCCAGAAATCATACATCCAGTGCCATGGAAATTTCACCCATTATTTCTCATTTTCCTCAATGCAATACCCCACTATTTTTCCCTTAAACCGAGTATGCCGTACAACGCGTTCCCCCACACCGCCCTACAATTGCTCCCTCATACCAATGACGCATAGCCATGGTAATTCCCCATTATATCTTCTTTACATCTGTATCCATATCATCTAACCGTGATCAGGTCCTCAGTCTTACCTCTATTTCTCTTAATCATCTCTATATATTCACCAATTATTCCACCCATTTCTCTTCATTTTCTGCAATAAATTACCCCAATATTTCCCGTCATTTTGCCTATTTCCGGAGATCATAAATCCAATGACATGTACCCACATAACCTACGCCGGGTGTTAAGGCGTTACAACTGGGGTTAAGGCGGTATGATGAATTAATGTCAACCCCCTGTACTTCCCTGAGAATATCACTTGATCATTCAGAGCAATCAGAATCTCTGAGGCTCACTCTCTCTCGCTCTAGAAAGAATGAGCGAGAGAGATTGAGTGGCCTGGCCGTTTTGCAGGTACACTGTAAAACCTCCAAGATGTTCGCTTTACTACCTGCTCGAAATCATGTACTCATCTGCATGACTTGTGTCGTCATGACCCAGTTTAGATGTACGATAATTTAGTCGTTTCAGCGCGGGATCATTTACAGCGCCGTGAACGTGCACTCCATGAATCAGGGGTGAAGAAGGAGTCGGATGAATGTGGGCACCGTTTCACACGTTTCAGACAGTTGATGCGACACCAGCGCACACAACAACCTGTGCCTCGGCCATGTATGAGGGTGCAGTAGCATGTGGAGACCAACATCGAGACAGAGGATCCACCCACCCATCGTACACGGGTTGAAGGGCCTAGTCCGTCATTCAATATTCAGCCGTCGTCCATTAAAAAATTTCCGCGTCCATAATCCAAGATCTAATCCATACAATAACATTAGCACAAATGAAAAGGATAAATCATAGTGTACATAAAACTAGGCTAATTTCCTGCAAGACAGAAGCGGTCAAATTTTCAATGATGCCAGCCAGACATCATGATGTTCCAAAAATATCAAATCCGTAGCGCTGATCAGTATTCTTCATGCAGATGATATACGTTGTGAAGTCGTTATCTCGAGTGTGGTGTATCTCAGTCACGCTTTGATTGTGACTGTTTATATGAACACTAAGGATCTTGAAATACATAGGTTCGTACGGCCCCTAGCCCCGGGTTAAACGGGATTAGATACAAGTTACGAAACGAAGCGTCAAAGATCTTGCACGCTACGCTCGTATTTTGCTATCAGCATGCGATACGTATCGCCAAATTTGAGAAAATTAGAATGGAGGCGCTTGATGATATAGCCCTGTTTTACAAGTTTCTGCAATAATGTTTTGTGACGTTGATTAAAATCGTCACATTCAACACAGGATCCAGCAATTGCTACTAGGCGAGATATGTATACGCCATATGCAGGCCGCTCTGGTACATTACTCTCCAGATAGGCATAGTTAACGATGTCGAACTTGTAATCATCTCTTTTGTCGTAAAGTCGACGAGAGAGAAGACCTGCTTTATTTGTGTAGAGATATAGGTCTAAATAACCCTAGGATTACCGGAACCCAACCCTCCTCCGCCCACCCCATCGTCTGAAATGCATGCACCATTCCCCCATTGTAAGAAGGCCGACGATTATGTCGCCATATTTCAACAGCCAGATTCCGACGACAAGATCTTGAACCAGTTTTTGACGACGGGAAGAGCCACGTGATCCCCTACCTGTTTCCATTGCCACCGACCTCTTAGGTAGGAATTAACATTGGGCATAGTAAAATTTATAGCACTCAATCTTTGTCTCTCTCATCCTATTATGTCAAGGCGTTAAGTCATTCGGGGGTGGTATATGTTTGTGTATGTCTTACCCTTCAGCATTAGGGTGTCGCTCCTTTGGGACGAGCGTGGTGGCTCTTACCCCCTTAACATCTAAAACCAGTGCAACAATGAGAGTGAATAAAAGGCGACTGTGAAGGGAGCTCCTTACACGTGTATTCTTGGCTAACTTTCCTACCAGTGCGCATGGGCGCATCAGCAGATATACGACGACCAGCACACAACTCGCACGACCTAAAGCAACCACAGCGAACTTTCGATAATGGAAACTAATGCAATGTGAACGCAACTTTCACAGCGCAATCTCCACGTGGTTTAAACGTGCGACTAAATGTGAGCAATCACTAGCTGAATCACCGGGTGTTTCTGTGTTAAATGACGAGTGCCGTAGACTCATTGCCTTAATGGATGAGGTGAACGTCTCTTTCGAATGATACGTACCTCTCTGTAGCTCTGAAATTGAAAGCAACGTATTTCAGGAGTAAGGCGACGTCGAACAGTCAAACCACAATCTGGTAAAGCGCTTGTCGGAGTGTATCAGTGATCTTAAATATGACGCCACTGAAGTTGTATCGCACAGATCTCGCCGCAGCGACGGCTCTCACAAGTCAAATGCCTCATACGCGTCTCGTGCACCTAAGCGTAGCGAATTTGCGGCTGAAGCTTGGAAAGAAAGCGGGCCAAGTTGGAAAACACTAGAACTCTTTACAGTTCTCGATGGTGGAAGCCAAGCGCCGATCAGGGAGAAGCTGACATCGTAGGTGAGTATTTACCACCATTACCAAACGAGCAATTGTCACCTGCCGAGAAAATTGAAAGGTTTTTCCAGCCACAACCCTCTCCCTCTGTCCCAAATGTCCATGCTCCTGAATTCGATCCAAGACATCAGCCAACTCTTGTCCCACCGAAACAATCGTCGGCTAACACGACTGCTCAAATGGCAGATTCCCTAGCTGGTATGGTAAGTTCCCTTTCTGAACAGCTAAATATTGGCCGCCTCCCAACCCCCGAGCCTACTGTGTTCGCAGGCGATGCTCTCTCATACTCTGGGTGGAAGAGTTCCTTCGACACCCTGATTGGCCGGAAGGGAATTCCATCTTCTGGAAAGATTTTCTACCTAAAGAAATATTTAGGAGGAGCGGCAAGAGAAGCTGTTGAAGGTTATTTTCTCCTGTCTATCGATGAAGCCTTTGACGAGGCCAAAAAACTTCTTGAAGATAGATATGGCAACCAGTATCTAGTAGCCAACGCATTTCGTGATAAGCTGAAGGCATGGCCTAAGGTTCCAGCCAGAGATGGCGCCGCATTGAGAAAACTGTCAGATTTCTTGAGATAGTGCAGCACAGCTGCACAAAGCAATACAGATCTCACGTTCTTGGACGATGACAGAGAAAACAAAAGACTTCTCAACAAGCTTCCGGACTGGCTAGTGTTGCGCTGGGGTAGGCGAGTCGCACAATGGAAGGCAGATAATCATGAGTTTCCACCCTTTAAAGAATTTGTTAAATACATCACCAAAGAAGCCGAGATTGCATGTGAACCTGTGACGTACCAGCAAGCTTCTAAGGTAAGTAGTAGGGCAACAGATTCCGAACGGAATTGGATCGGGAACAACAGAAAACGCACCAGTGGTGCCAGCTCTTTCTCAGCGGATGCAAGGGAAGCAACGTCTAAGACTGAGAAGTCTTGTTTCCCCTGTAAGAAAAGCATGAACTGGATGAGTGTAAACAGTTCCTCAGGAAATCCGTCCAGGACAGCCAGGCCTTTGTCAAGGCTAAATGGCTTTGTTTCGGTTGCCTTTTTCATTACCATCGTTCTAAATGGTGTAAGCTATGAAAGACATGTGCAAGCTGCTCTCGCCGACATCCTTCATCGCTACACGAAAGTACGAATGGAAACAAGGAATCAGTCACTCATTCATACTCTGGAGTTAGCCATCTCAGTCAAAGTAGTGCGAGAAGTAAAAGTTCCATGATTGTGCCAGTGTGGCTCTCTCATAAAGGTAATCCAGGCAAGGAAATCATGGTTTGTGCACTCCTCGACACACAGTCGGACACGACCTTTGTCTTGGACGACATGTGTAATGAACTTGGACTCGTTGGATCCAAGGTGAAGCTGAAGTTATCAGCGATGACCTCAAAGGATCAATCCATCGAGAGCCGACGGATTGGAGGACTTATCGTGCGTGGACACGAAAGTGATGTGAAGATTTCTCTTCCAACCACATACACAAGAAACATCATGCCAGCTAATAGGTCGTACATCCTTACACCGGAGACAGCGCCCCAATGGCCTCATCTCAAGGGCATTGCTTCCAAGCTCTCCCCATTGAAGGATGTCGAGATAGGCCTGTTGATCGGCTACAATTGTTCTCGCGCTAGGGAGGTCATTCCATCGAATTTAAATGAACCATATGGTCAAAGAATAAATCTCGGTTGGGGAATAGTTGGCATTGTGGATGCGGAACATCTTGATGAAACTGGTTTAGACCAGCTGGGTGTAAGTCATCATCTCGTGACGTATGATGTCCCTGAAACTGTCCAGATGCGTGACGCTGAAGAGAACACCTCAGCACCGAGAATGAATCATCTTGAACAAGTATCCTTCGCATTCCGAACGACAGTCTTTAGAAGTGATCAACCATTCTGGTATCACCCGCATGATGGAGCTGGAGTTTAACGAAAAGAAGTCACCATTCGATGCAGAGACAGCGTTGTGTCAAGAAGATCGTAAGTTCATCTCGGGTAAGTAAGTTCAAGCCGGGTATACGCCTGTGTGACGATGGTCACTACGAGATGCCACTGCCTTTTAGGGTCATGTCCAGTGCCAAGTACAGAGACGATTACGTCAAACTTATGGAAGACATCATCAACCTAGGTTTAGCGGAGAAGGTACGTCCCAGATGACGAGGTGCATGCTACGTCCGATTAGGTATGGTATATACCACATCATGGGGTTTATCACCCAAAAAAACCTGAAAAGATAAGAGTAGTCGTTGACTGTAGCGCCAGGTTCCAAGTCATTGAACGACCTCCTCTTGCAGGGGCCGGACCTTATCAATGGGCTCCATGGAGTGTTATGCCGCCTCTGTCGTGAACCAGTCGCCCTTATTTGCGATATCAAACAACTGACTTCCAATTCAAGGTTTGGAAAGAACACAAGGACTTCCTTTGGTTCCTGTGGTGGACAAATGGTGATATCACGCAACGTCATACAGGATGAAGGTGCACCTTTTCGGGCCGTTTCATCCCCAGGTTGTGCCAATTATGGTTTAAGAAAAACAGCAGATGACAACGAAGCTAAATTTGTCTCAGAAGCCGCAGAATTTGTGCGCAGCCACCATTTACCATGCCATAGAGTTGATAGATAGCAGTAGGCAGTTGTGTGCCAAAGGAGGACTTTCGCTGCACAAATTTGCGTCAAATTCCAAAGAAGTGATGGCGAGAATTCCACCCGACGATCGCGCCAAGGGGTTACACAACCTTAACCTGTCATCTGAGTTGCTTCCTGTGGAGAGAGCTCTTGGCGTGCAGTGGTGCATCGAGTGAGATGCATTTACTTTTCGCATCACACTGAGAGATTTTCAGTTGAGGAACTCGCAAAGGCCGAACAGGTCGTATTGGCTGTTGTACAAAGAAACGTTTTCCACAACGAAGTCGTATCATTGAGTCAACTGGACAGTACAAAGCAGGAGCAAAGTGTCCTAACGGGATCCAGTTCACTGTACCCGCTTGACCCTTATTTTGATTCTGAAGGCATCATGCGCTTTGGTGGAAGAATTCAGAGAGGCACGTTTCCTGTTGAGTACAAGCAACAGTGATTCTCCCTGGAAAACACCATGTGACAGACCTTATGATACATTATTTTCATGAACGTGTAAACACCAAGGGCGCGGTATCACGAATAACGAAATCTGGGGCCAGGGATACTGGATCGTTGGATGTAGTGTTGCTGTCGCCAAACTCATATACAAATGTATCCCTTGCCAAAAAAAATGCGTGGACCGCCCTCAGAGCAAAGGACGGCAGACCTCCATAAAGATCGCTTGGAAGAAGCGCCTCCCTTCTCTTTCTGTTGAGTGGATGTTTTCGGCCCATGGATCGTAAGAGAGTCGTAAAGAACTCCTTATACCTGCATGGCCTCGCGAGCCATTCACATAGACAACTTAACCTCCATGACTACCGTCTCCTTCATCTCCTCCCTGCGCAGATTCATCGCTTAACCCTATCTGGCCTGGGCGATTTGGGGTGTACCGCAGCCTGGTGGGGGGGAGGGGCGGAAAGTGTCCCCTTCCTATATATTTTCGCTATCGCTCAGGCTAGAGGGCTGAAACTTACCACACTATATGTTTGAGTCAAGCTCCACAAGAAAATGTAAAAAATCCAAGATGGCCGCCAGGATGACGTCACTGTGACGTCATTTTAAAAAAGAGCATTTTTGGACGATTTTTCGGTCAAAATCTTCGAATTTTTTATTTTTGTATTTTCTTCGGAAAAACTGCATGATAAATTAGTAAATAATAATCTGATATGAAATAAAATAAGTTTTACTCACTTTTCCGTACAGAAAAGCAAACATTTTGAAGAAATATGACGAAAACATCACTTTTTCTGGTACCCCACATGGCCGCCATTTTGAATTTATCCATGATCCTCTGCGCGTGGGGTTATGCAAATAGGCTCAAAATGACCCCAATATGATAAGCTATAACGTCACGAAGTTTCAGCTCTCCAGTTTTTGGCGTTCCGGAGATATCGCAGAAAGTTTGGTAGGGGGGCATTTTGTTCCCCCTCCCCCAGGCGTGGTAGGGTTAATGGGGGAACAGGGGGAGGGGGAACAAATCAGGGGTGTTTTTTGGTGAGGCTAAGACATATGGTTCAGTAAAATGCATAGAATTGCGTTGAATCAACATGCTGAATTTTTGCGTAATTTTTGAAGAAATATGGCGAAAACATCACTTTTCTGATAGACAGGTCCCAGCCAAGAAAAAACTAACATTTTTTCCTGTCAAAGTTTTCTCAGTGGTTCCGTCATCCTTGACTTATGCCCTTTCAATTTAGCTGAGGAGCCACCCTGGATTTGGCCTCAAATCCAATATGGCGGCCAACATTAAAAATGGCCGCCAATACCCATAGAAGCTACAATTTCCTGCTCCAAAATCAATTTTCTAACCACAAACTAGGTTTTTTTTTCTAGTCATATGTAGGGTATGAATAATTAGTTAATTTTGGAATGATTTGTAATTGGTTCTGAAAATTCAATATGGCCGCCAAAATCCAAAATGGCGGCCAATGTTCATTGAATCACACATTTTCCTGTCCTAATATTTAGAGATGGACCATCCTTGGTCCGAATGCGTCCTGTGGGGTGTCATCTTGTAGCTCTCGGGGTATAGACCCCGATTTGAGGGATATCCATGTCATCTGTGACGTCATCAGGACGAGTAGTAGCGAAAGCGGGCATTTTGGGGGTGCGTGGGAATGTGTTTGGGGTAAAGATGGACCATCCTTGGTCCTTGACTTATGCCCTTTCAATTTAACTGAGGGGCCTCAAATCCAATATGGCGGCCAACATTCAAAATGGCCGCCAATACCCATAGAAGCTCACAATTTCCTGCTCGAAAATCAATTTTCTAACCACAAACTAGGATTTTTTTCTAGTCATATGTAGGGTATGAATAATTAGTTAATTTTGGAATGATTTGTAATTGGTCTGAAAATTCAATATGGCCGCGAAAATCCAAAATGGCGGCCAATGTTCATTGAATCACACATTTTCCTTCCCTAATATGTAGAGATTGACCATCCTTGGTCCAAATGCGTCCTGTCGGGTGTCATCTTGTAGCTCTCGGGGTATAGACCCCGATTTGAGGGATATCCATGTCATCTGTGACGTCATCGGTGACGTCATGAGTACGAGTAGTAGCGAAAGCGGGCATTTTGGGGGTGCGTGGGGATGTGTTTGGGGTAAAGTTGGACCATCCTTGGTCCGAATGTGTCGTGTGGAGTGTCATGTTGTAGCTCTCAGGGTGTAGACCACGACCTGACGTTTTTCCATGTCATCTGTGACATCATCAGTGACGTCATCAGTACGAGTAGTAGCGAAAGCGGGAGTTTCGGAGGTGCAATGGAGTGCGTTTGGAGTAGATGACGACCTTTTTGTCCATCCAACTACCTGGTAGAGTTACCTGTGAGTGTGAGTGTATGCGCGCGTGTGTGTGAGTGAGTGAGTGAGTGAGTGAGGCGTGCACAACGCCATTGAGGCGTCCTCAACGCCCGTCTTAACGCATGGACGCACTAACGACGGTGAGTGAGCGAGTGAGTGGGAATCGACTGGACTAATGTATTGTCCGTTTTCATCATTTTGCGCATGCACAGTCTGGCCGTAGTATAGAAAGCATGCATTTTGGGGATTCGTGGAGGTTTGTTGAGTAATTGTGGGACCATCCCTGGTCAAATGGACCGTGTGAGGTATCAGTGTGAAGCTCTCGTGAGTCAGACTGGCTTGTTTTTGTGCAGTTGGGGTGTAGTAAAGTGGTCATTTTGGTGTGTGAGGTGTCAAAGTGAAGCTTTCGTGGTGTAGACCATGACTTGAGGTGTATCCCTGTCCTCTATGCCAAAGTGGGAATTTTGGGGGTGTGAAGTAAGGTGTTTGGGGTAGAGAGGGACCATGTTCGGTCCAAATGGCCCGGTTGGGGTGTCCTAGTGAAGCTATCGTGGGGTAGAGTCAGACTGGCATGTTTTTTATTGAAAGTCGCGCCAATCTGAACATGCGCAGTTGTGGTGTAGTAAGTAAAGTGGTCATTCTGGAGGTGCGTTGGGTTGTGTTTGAGCGATTGAGGGACCATTCTTGGTCCGAATGCGTCGTGTGAGGTGTCAAAGCAAAGCTTTCATGGTGTGGACCACGACTTGAGGGATATGCGGGTCATCTGTGACGTCATTGCTGACGTCCTCAGTAGGAGTTGTAGCCAAAGTGGATATTTTGGGGGTGTGAAGGAAGGTGTTTAGGGTAAAAATGCACCATCTGTGGTCCGAATGCGTCGTGTAAGGTGTCATCTTGTAGCAACACCCACCAACGACAAGCTCAATGCTTCAACGCCCTGGTGAATTAGCCCTGAAGCCCTGCCTGCCTATACGTAGCTCTACGTGTGTAGTCCATGATAAGTACTATTCTGATTGGTTAGTCCAAAAGTAGAGCAACAACAACATCAAAAATTACAGGTCAATCCTTTTATTATCCCCTCCATCACAGCACATCCACGCTAAGGGAACCGCTATGGGTGTGTTTACATTTCATTTATGCTATTGTCCGTGTATTCAGAAGTTCATTGTTCTGATCGCAGAATGATGAGGGACCCGAGTTAATCCCTATAAGTACAGACAACACCACACACCACTATTACCATCACCGCACACCAGTTCTACCACCACCACACACTACCACACACCACCACCACCACCACCACCACCACCGGACTTTGACGCCCGTCAACGCCCGGTGGTGGTGGTAGCTCCCATGTGGCAGAGCGCTTGGATCGGAGCTCTTGGAGCTCAAAGCTTGTGGAGCTGGGAAGTGACGTCATCGCACGCATGTGCGCGTACCTGTGGTGCACCCTGTACCCTATAGCAATTAGGGTATAGGTTACACCAGGGTGCGGGTGCACCACATGTACGCGCACATGCGTGCGATGACGTCACTTCCGAGCTCTGAGATCCACAAGCTTTAAGCTCCAAGAGCTCCGATCCAAGAGCTCTGCCACATGGGAGCTACCACTACCATCGGGCGTTGACGCCCGTCAACGCCCGGTGGTGGTGGTGGTATGTGTGTTAGTGTGTGGTGGTGGTGGTGGTGGTGGTGGAACTGGTGGGTGGTGGTGGTAATAGTGGTGTGTGGTGGTGTCTGTACATATAGGGATTAACTCGTGTCCCTCATCATTCTGAGATCAGAACAGTGAACTTCTGAATACACGGACGATAGCATAAGTGAAATGTAAACACACCCATAGCGGTTCCCTTAGCGTGGATGTGTTGTGATGAAGGGGATAATAAAAGGATTGACCTGTAATCTTTGATGTTGTTGTTGTTGTTGTTGCTCTACTTTTGGACTAACCAATCAGAATAGTACTTATCACGGACTAATCCCATACAGCTATGTATAGGCGCGCAGGGTTTCAGGTCTAATTCACCAGGGTGTTGAAGCATTGAGCTTGTCGTTGGTGGGTGTTGCTACAAGATGACACTTCACACGATGCATTCGGGCCACGGATGGCCCATTTCTACCCCAAACACCTTCCTTCACACCCCCAAAATATCCATTTTGGCTACAACTCCTACTGAGGACGTCACAGATGACCCGCATATTCCTCAAGTCGTGGTCCGCAACATGAAAGCTTTGTTTTGACGCCTCGCACGACGCATTCGGACCGAGAATGGTCCCTCAATCGCTCAAGCACATCCCCACGCACCTCCAAAATGACCACTTTACTTACTACACCACAACTGCACATGTTCAGATTGGCGCGACTTTCAACAAAAAACAAGCCAGTCTGACTCTACCCAACGAAAGCTTCACTAGGACACCCCAACCGAGCCATTTGGACCAAACATGGTCCCTCTCTACCCCAAACACCTTACCTCACACCCCCAAAATTCCCACTTTGCCTACTACTCCTACTGATGACATCACAGATGACAGGGACACCCCTCAAGTCATGGTCTACACCACGAAAGCTTCACTTTGACACCTCACATGAGGCATTCGGACCAAGAATGGTCCCTCATCACTCAACAGACCCCCACGCACCTCCCAAAATGACCACTTTACTTACTACACCCCAACTGCACATGCGCAGATTGGCGCGACTTCCAATGAAAACAAGCCAGTCTGACCCACGAGAGCTTCACATTGATACTCTACACGGTCCATTTGACCAGGGATGGTCCCTCAATCACTCAACAAACCTCCACAAATTCCCAAAATGCCTGTTTTCTATACTACGTCCAGACTGCGCATGGGAAAAATGATGAAAACGGACGATACATTAGTCCAGTCGGATCCCACTCACTCCCTCAATCACTCACCGTCATTAGTGCGTCCGTGCGTTAATACCGGCGTTGGGGACGCCTCAAGGGTGTTGTGTACGCCTCACTTACTCACTCACTCACTCACTCACTCAATCACTCAATCACTCACACTCACTCACTCACTCACACGCGCCCATACCCTCACACTCACAGGTAAATCTACCAGGTAGCTGGATGGGAAAAAGGCCGTCATCTACTCCAAACGCAATTGCACCTCCGAAACTCCCGCTTTCTCTACTACTCGTTGTGATGACGTCGCAGATGACATGGAAAAACCTCAAGTCGTGGTCTACACTCCGAGGGCTACAAAATGACACGCCACGCGACACATTCGGACCAAGGATGGTCCATCTTTACCCCAAACACACCCCCACGCACCCCCAAAATGCCCGCTTTCGCTACTACTCGTACTCATGACGTCACCGATGACGTCACAGATGACATGGGTATCCCTCAAATCGGGGTCTACACCCCGAGAGCTACAAGATGACACTCCACAGGACGCACTCGGACCAAGGATTTCCCATCTCTACATATTAGGGCAGGAAAATGTGTCATTCAATGGACATTGGCCACCATTTTGAATTTTGGCGGCCGTATTGAATTTTCTGACCAATTACAAATCATTCCAAAATTAACTAATTATTCATACCCTACGTAGGACTAGAACAAAAACCTAGTTTGTTACTAGAAAATTGATTTTCGAGCAGGAAATAGTGAGATTCTATGGGTATTGGCGGCCATTTTGGATTTTGGCCGCCATATTAGATTTGAGGCCAAATCCAGGGTGGCCCCTCAGCTAAATTGAAAGAGCATAAGTCAAGGATGACGGAATCACTGAGAAAACTTTGACAGGAAAAAATGTTACTTTTTTTCTTGGCTGGGACCTGTCCACATGGCCGCCATTTTGAATTTACCCATGCAAACAGGCTCAAAATGACCCCAATATGATGATCGAAAAAGTCACGGAGTTTCAGCTCTCAATTTTTCGTCGTTCCGGAGATACGAGCAAAAAACCAACTGGGGGGGGGGGGGGCGGAAAGTACTCCCCCCCCAGGCCAGGTAGGGTTAACGCGATCCGATCCGACAACTGCGTTGTGACAGAGGAATCACTTTTGTCGGGGCTAGAAATGACCTCCAGAACGCAGTCAAGGAGATGAACTACTCACGTGTTCTCGACTTTCTGCTGTCAGAGCGATGTGACTTCGACTTCAAAATAAATGTCCCATACGCTTGCCTCATGACCCGCGCTTGGGAACGCCAAATACGGTCAGTACGAAGCATCCTGTCCTATCTGATGGCATATGGTGGGTCCCGATTAGATGACGAGTCACTTCGGACTTTTGTGTATGAGGCTGTCGCTATCGTCAAAGTCGACCGCTGTCTGTGAAGAACCTCAATGATCCGGCTGCTCCAGTACCTCTCACTCCCAATCATCTTTTGACAATGAAGTCTAAGGTCATTCTGCCGCCGCCGGAAGAATTCCAAAAGGCTCACTTGTATCGTCGGAAGCAATGGCGAAGAATGCAATACCTGCCAAATCAGTTTTGGGATCGATGGAGCAAAGTATATGTTCAAAATCTCCAATCTCGTTCTAAATGGTTCAAAACAACCTGAAAGTCGGTGACATTGTCCTTCTCAGGGATGTTGATCTACCGCGCAATCATTGGCCCTTAGCT
Organism: Hanleya hanleyi; assembly: GCA_036873755.1. NCBI lineage: Eukaryota > Metazoa > Mollusca > Polyplacophora > Lepidopleurida > Hanleyidae > Hanleya > Hanleya hanleyi. The sequence goes on from JAVTVY010004628.1 coordinate 232,299, forward strand.
CGCATCACCGATTCACCCCTTGATCAGGATGGTCGCGTGCGTACTTTGAAGCTTGCGATTGGCAACAAATCGCTGAACAAACATGGTAAATGGTCTCATCCTCTGGTGTGTTTAGAGCGCCCTATTCAAAAGATAGTATCGCTTTTGTCGGGCCCCGAGTAGTTACTTAAATGGGTTAGAAAATTAACAACTGTAATTTTGAGGAGGTATGTTACGGCAGTCCGAGTTTTGCCTTCGGATCTCGCCCGAGTTACGACTTTCTTCTCCCTCTAACTTCAGGGTCATTGTAACACAAACAGCGCGTGTTTGGATCTGCCATGGAAACGGTGTTTTAAACCCGAAAAGGACCCAAGGTGGTCAGTATGATATCACTGTTTTTTAGTAAACTATTGTACTTAAGTTACATATACAACAAGAAACGATAAAAATTTCTTCGTTAAATGTCCGTGACTATGCTAGTTTAACTAGTTTTCAAGTGACAAAAGCCGTTTCTAAGAGAAACTTCTACATATGTGTCTTTACGCAATGAATGACGCAGTGAAGGATATATATCCACCTTCACTGGATTTGAAGGAAACTACAGATAGCCCTACAGGCACATCATATTTAGATCTATATCTCTATAAAAAATGAAGCCGGCATTCTCACTTGTCGACTTCATGACAAAAGTGATGATTACATTTTCGACATCGTAAACTATCCATATCTGGACAGTATCATTCCAGTGGGACCTGCATATGGCGTATACATATCTCACCTAGTAGCATTTGCAGATCCTGTGTTCAATGCGACGATTTTTGCAGAAACTCATAGAACATGGCGATACATATCGCATGCTGATAGCAAAGTACGAGCGTAGCGTGAAAGATCTATGGCGTTGCGTTTCGTAACTTGTGTTTAATTCTACTTAACCTGCATGGGTCTAGGGCCGTTTGAACCCGTGTATTACAAGATCCTCATAATGTTCATATGAACAGTCACAATCAAAGCGTGACTGAGACACATCATATTCTAGATAACGACTTTACAAGGAAAATTACATAAAATAACAAGTAAGGATCCATCTTCTGGAAATATCTTACTTCTGCTATCGTATCGTACTGTTGAATTTCACTATCTTCTTTCCTTCTGTGAATCCATGATTTTGTTGTGTTTACATGGGTCTAGCGAGTCTGACTGACACACGTATTTAAAGGACTACTTATCAGCTAAAGAATGCCCTCGTCGATTCACGATCATTTACGGATCGTGTAAGGGTAAACGATTTAAACACAATATAACGAGAGGGTGTTTTTTTTATAAGTAAAGACATATAATTTCTTGATATCCTCGCGACTGATTCACGATTGATCGATAATCGGAGAAAAAACGCGACTGAAGGAAAAACGATTAATGGGAACGCTTTTTTACCTCCCTTCAGTAGGGTTACCTCTCTTCAGTAGGGTAACCGCCCTCTCAGTACAGTTACATGTGGCATCAGAACACTATTAATTTTGTTACTTCTTATGTATCAGCATAAAAAAATCACAAAAAATTCAGAAAACTCTCGATGCATAAATCCACTTGGCATGACAATATTCACCTTGTGGGACATTAACTCTTAAAGTTTCAAATTACCGTCATTGACAGCCGATCGGTGTTACCGAATGTCATTCAATTTGTAAACAGGGAGCCTTCTCACCCCTCGATGATCATGTCTCCATCCCCCATGCTTTCCTCAGAGTGGCACAAATCAACATCAGGAAGTACAGTTTGAAGCCTCAGATGTATCAGAAAATCACCGCTCATAAAATCCACAATGATATGCTCTCAAATTTCTAAACAATGTAGTTCGAGGGCTCGGACCCGGAAGTGATTAAATCTGATCTTATGCCTGTCAGTCATAAAACTATTGTTGAAATAAAGAATGCCCTCATCTGAACAAATACCCATCCCCAAACTACCTTGAGAAGGCACAGATAAGACTATGCAAAGATAGAGATTTTACAGCATATATACCAAGGGTACCCCTTTATAATTTTCCCTCAGTTTGCTCCATATGACCTAAGACTGAGATACAAGTACAAAGTACAATATTTCACTAACCTTTACATATTTTTCCATCTGAGGAGAAGCACCAAGTAGACAATCCTTATGCCTATAATAGGAAGTATAAAGCATTGACTAGATATGCTAAACACTATTTTAAATTATTTTTTATTATTTTAATTCATTTTTTATGAAAATATTCAAATTAAAACTCAAAAATAGAGAACAATTAAATTCAAAATCTGACAAAACATAATTTGTTTACAAGCTGCTCATTTAGACTTCATTTGGTAAACATTTCCTTCATGACAGTGGTTAATTTCCCCATGTAATCAGTGGATCATCCCAGTAATCTATCAAATGTATTAAAATTTGACGTTGATATAAAGATCAAAATTACAAGCGTCTGGTCCGTCATTCATAATTCAGCCGTCGTCCATTAAAGAATATCCGCGTCCATAATCCAAAGACCTATTCCATATTCCATATTCCATATAACAGTATTAGCACCAAATTCAAAAAGACAATCATAGTATACATAAACATAGGCTTGTTTCCTGCAAGAGAGAAGCGGTCAACAGTTTCAATGATGCCGGAAAGACATCATGATGTTCCAAAAATATCAAATTCGTATCGCTGATCGGTATTCTTAATCCATAATATTCGTTATAGAGTCGTCATCTAAAAAAAAAGATGTATCTCAGTCACGCTTTGATTGTGACTGTTCATATGAGTACCATGAGGATCTTGAAGTACATGGGTTCATACGGCCCTAGCCCCGGGTTAAGCGGAATTAGACACAAGTTACGAAACGTAACGCCATAGATCTTGCACGCTACGCTCGTATTTTGCTATCAGCATGCGATATGTATCGCCAAATTTGAGAAAATTTGAGTGGAGGCGCTTGGTGGTGTAGCCCTGTTTTATGAGTTTCTGCAACAATGTTTTGTGACGTTGATTAAAATCGTCACATTTAACACAGGATCTAGCAAATGCTACTAGGCGTGATATGTATACGCCATATGCAGGTCCCACTGGAATATTACTGTCCAGAAAAGGATAGTTTACGATGTCAAAATTGTAATCATCAATTTGTCATACAGTCGACGAGAGAGAAGGCCCGCTTCATTTTATAGAGATATAGGTCTAAATATGATGTGCCTGTAGGGCTATCTGTAGTTTCCTTCAAATCCAGTGAAGGATTGTGTTTAATCAGTGAAGACATGTTTAATCAAATAATAAGTGAGAGCAATATACACAAATGTGTACAGAGCACATCCAAAAATATAACACAGAGGTGTTTATGGTATACACAACTCCCATGGAGAGAATATATGTTAGTTCAATTGGGTGGATCTACATCTCCTCAACATCTTGTTGGCCGTAATTAGAAAGATGGACATATTATTTGTAAACAGTTATTATTACTGAAAAAAACTCATAAATAACATTGAGGAGTATATTCTGTGTCTGATTTCAAGTCCATGAATGCAATGTTTGCAAAAGGACAACACTTGTCAAAACACAACGTTGAAGAAAAAAGGAATAAAATTCAATGACACCATATCTGGTGGGCATTTGCTGATCTCTGCTACATAATACAACCATGAAAGTTGAGGACAGATGGAAGTTGACTCACTTAAACTGTTAACTGTTTGGTGAAACATTGAAGTGGCAACTTACAGAAATCAAGGCCTAGAGTTGGAGGCCATACCTCTGAGTCACACCGTGAGAAATGCCAGAGAAACTATTTGGTGTGTGCAGGGGGGAGAACATTCTAATATTTGGTGTCTGTAATCCATGTTCCTTGCTGCCCACAAGATCTCTAATCTGAACATGAAAGAAAAACTACAAACTTATCATTCTAAAGATACTGAAAATGAAATGACGAGAAAGTATGTGCTATGATGCAACTGCGACAGACAATAGACACACAAAAATGTGAAGCCATCAAAAGTCAGATTAATTAATGACTCAGTTATCAGATTTTATTTGTCTCATTAAAGTTACAAATGCAAAAGGCATTTTGGATATTCTTTGTGTATGGAACAAACATCTGAGTTTTTACAGGTGATATAATTATCATTAATTTCATGTGGTTCCAGACTGATATGAAGTGGATTTATACATGAATGATTGAAGCATTGAAGATTTGAACCGAGGTCTAGATTTTGGAAAAAACAACATGTAATTGTATCTATGTAAATTTCCTTTCTTCCATGTATAATTTATTGTATCTCGAAAGCTACCAACTGTGTTAAGTTGACTTCGTCATATTTGGCATTGGCTATTTGGCCCTAGAATTGTTTGCCTCTATCTGCTCCAAACGGTCTCCATATTGTCGCGGAAATGGCATAAGAATACAAGAGATGTTTTTGGGGTTGATTCATGACGAATCCGGGGCCATATTAGCTATACTCAACCGGACATATTTAAACAAAAAGTGTGAATGATAAATTATAAAGATGAAAACCTGTGATGTGTCCCTAGGACGAGATTACTGTCTTATCGGACCTCCCACAAAGGAATGAGATGATTCCTCGCTATAAAGGAAAATAGTCCAGCAGTCATATGCTGTTTATAATACAGCGCGTCATTTATAAATCAAGGAAATTAATTATTAAAAAGATAGAAATAGAAGAGACTAAAGAATAGAAGAAGGAAGAAAGGCTTAGATGGTGTATTACATGATAAGATTAGTAAGGTGTTAGCAAGAGATCAATAATTTAATCCTAAACTAAAGACCGAGACTGTAAAGACATATACCGAAATTACATGTCAAAAGTATGTAAGGATATATAAGGACGGGGTGTTGAATGTATCATGTTTTTAAATAACCTGTGGCATAAATTATCTATGTGGAATAAAAGTTATAAATTTCGCATTCTCGTTCTATTCTTCGTGTTATGCGATCGCTTGACAGTGCATGAAAAGATAGCATCCAAAGTTTCAAATAATGCTAGCGGATCTGTATTTTATATCCCTATTGATTTTGAATATTTGTATGTCTTTACAGTCTCGGTCTTTAGTTTAAGATTAAATTATTGATCTATTGCTAACACCTGTACTAATCTTAACATGTAACACACCATCTAAGCCTTCCTTCCTTCTTCTATTCTTTAGTCTCTCATATTTCTATCGTTTTTAATAATTAATTTCCTTGATTTATAAATGACGCGCTGTATTATAAACAGCATATGACAGCTAGACTATGTTCCTTTATAGCGAGGAATCATGCCATTCTCCCGTGGGAGGTCCGATGAGACAGTAATCTCGTCCTAGGGACATATCACAGGTTTTCATTTTTATAATTTATCATTCATATTTTTTGTTTAAATATGTCTGGTTGAGTAGCTAATATGGCTCCGGATTCGTAATGAATCCACCCAAAAAACAATTTAGTGAACCATGGATCTTCATGTTCCATGTTTTGGTCTAGCTATGAGGACACTAGGCGAGATGAAGCGGGTCCAGTGCGTTTGACAGACAAATAGGCTATTATATCTTTTATAATCCTCGTCTTCCTCTAATTCTAGACTATTACAAACATATTTATTTACTCGTCCTTGTATTATTTTTTAATTACAATTCATTTTATCTGACATTAAGAGCTATATTGCAACATAACAGTGTTTAAAAAATCATCTATTTGTGTATCATCCGCCAAATAAGTTATAGATATATGAACAATAGTTCCTTAACACCAGGCTGATAGCTTGTAGTTTCAAATAGTTCAATCTACTTCGGTCAATGTTAGTTTTTCTAGCTCATGCGTGTTCGTATTTGGTACAAATACCGCCGGAAGAGCATGTCTCGAAGATATGATTACCGCCGGAGGATCTAGTCTCTAATTGCGTTTGTCTATGTACAAGATCAGGCCACTTTACTATATGTTAACCATGCAGACATGGCCATGATCATCACTAATTTTATCCTCGACATTTACGCCTCGTCGTGCCAACTCGTGTATTGGCCTAGGTGTTCTCGTCAGCATTTTAATTTTCCGGTCTCTATGGCGAATCATTCTCCCCTGTGTCAGAGTTTGTATCCCCCTAAACTGTCGATGAAACAACGATATTTTTGACAGTATGAGGTATACAATCTGAGGCCGTGAGAATGTTGCGAATGTGTATCCGTCAGATACAGTCTAGGTATCGGATAACCCTCAAACACTTTTGAGAGCATTTATTTAGAGCACCATTAAGCATTTCTGAACAAGAAGTACCGTAATAATTTCTGAGTTTATTGAGTTGTTTAAGCTACACGATTTATGTAAAAATTAGGTAATAAAGATAGGTGGCAACTCACTAGGTTAGCGTTACACTATGATGAAGATCAAAGCAGTGATGCGAACAATGTGACGAGACAATAATAATATAAAGACTGAAAATAAATCTGAAATGGTAAATATCGTAGCTAGTACTCATCACGGCATGTGCAAGAAACTCCGGCGCGGGCGTGGTGTGCACACGCACTGACCTCCCGGCTCACGGCTCTCCAGCTGGTTCAAATTTATCATAGTTCGAGATGGGAGGTCCGATTATAAACTGCTATATCTGAATAAATATAGGTTCCCAAACGTATATACCTGTACAGAGTTTCTACAATATATCCCCTTCCCTATGGTACAAATTAATGTAATTTATGATTTGGGGAAATTACGTCAAAATTGGATTTAAACGAAGTAGTAGAGTGAATCCCTTCTCCATGTTAAACGAATGGGAGAACGCCTTGATCGACAGCATAGGTCTACAAAAGACGATTGATTTCACCCTCTTGCATTACCAATGAAACATTCATTTACCCCTCACCAGGAAGATGAAGCTTTACCTAATTATATTTGTGAAAAAATATGAGAAATTACGTCAAAACACTTTTGAAAGAGAGCGAAATTCAGCTTTTTTGGCGGAGTCACGGTCGACTGAACACCTACGGTTGTGTCTGATTGGACGAAAGTTAATATGCTGAGCAGCGGCCTGATGTCAACATAAAAACTAGCAAAATACGAGCGATAACTGAGAGATGATTTACGATTTTATCCATCGGAAATGGGCCAGAATGCGTTTCCGGCCGCCTAGAACCCCAGAGCTTCCGGGGCCTAGCCGGTTCCCAGTCTAATTAAAATCAGACCCATTCTAATCACTGTCGTTGGTAGGGTCCGAGCAAAGATCATGTCGAGTTGTCTCCAGTGACCTGTCACTAAAAATAGCGCATAGCTTCCGTCAACCAGTGAAGACAGGCCTACAATTACTTGAGGTCACTGGAGACCGACCCCTACAGGATTTAGTTAGACCCTACCAACGACAGTGATTAGATTGGGTCTGATTTTAGTTAGACTGGGGGCCGGCTAGGCCCCGGAAGCTCTGGGGTTCTAGACGGCCGGAGACGCATTCTGGCCAATTTCCGATGGATAAAATCGCAAATCATCTCTCAGTTATCGCTCGTATTTTGTTAGTTTTTGTGTTTTTCTGTGAGGGTTCCTGGAATTGTTTTTGAAAATCTAAACGTGAAATGGCGCGTTACGGCATGTTGACAGCTATTTCCCACTCTCGAGAACCATATTTTTTAGACTGATGTACAACAAAAAGTACAATGGTTTTTGAAATGGAATTAATCACTTTTCATGGTCCCTCCTGAGATTTTTATACTTATATTTAGTGAATAGTGTCCTGTTACATTTTGAAGGAATATTTGGACTTAGAAGAACTTTTGTAGAGTGAACTAAAGGAACAAACTTTCTTCTCTAGCAGGTCGAGGATATTCTTAAATCTAGATTTAAAATTGTGTTTTCTGGAAAGTACAGCCTATTTTCGACTTGTTTTGGAAAAAGGTTGTTCAATCCGGAACTAAGTCCCGACTGTTATGTTTTTGATTGCATGGCCTGTCCATTTCTTAAAACTTTAAGATATCCAACACTTTCGGTTCAGCCTTCATGTTTTATTTTTGAGAACTTCATAAGACTTCAGCCCCCGTAACCGCCCCCCGGCTCCGCCGTGCCTATTAGGTATTCCGGCGGTAACTGTATCATATTATTATTGACTCCGGCGGTAGTCAGATCTCACTCCGCCGTATGTTGTATCAGCACTTCCACACAGGTCATATTCAAGCGTCTTAAAAGCATCGAAAGTCTTCATTTTCACATATAAATATCATCTTGCCATTAAAAGGCAACCTCGTTTTACATAACGATCGTAGGTATATTCTTGATTAACCCTACCTGGCCGGGGGCATTATGGCCCCCCTACCAAACTTTCTGCACTATATCCGGAACGACAAAAAATGAAGAGCTGGAACTCCGTGACTTTATAGTTTGTCCTATTGGGGTCATTTTGAGCCTCTTTGCAAGACCCCCCGAGCAGAGGATCATGGGTAAATCCAAGATGGCGGCCACATGGGGTAGCAGAAAAGTGATATTTTTGTCATATTTCTTCAAAATTTCTGCTTTTCCGCGATGAAAAGTGGGCAAATACTATTTTATTTCACATCAAATTAATATTTACTAATTTATCATGCAGTTTTTGCGGAGAAATTGCAAAAATAAAAAAATCGAAAAATCTGACCGAAAAATCGACCAAAAAATGCCGTTTTTGAAAATGACGTCACTGTGACGTCATCAAAGCGGCCATCTTGGATTTTTTTACATTTTCTGGTAGAGCTTGACCCAGGGGTATAGTGTAATAAGTTTCAGCCCCCTAGCTCAAGGTGTAAGAAAAATAATTAGGGGGCCATTTCGGCCCCCCCCCCCCTCCAGGCCTGGACAGGTCCCAAAAAGCCCAGGCCAGATAGGGTTAATTAGATAAAATACATATTTGATGTAGTTTTTTCTAAGAAAGGTTTCTAGATTCGGTTTTTAATGGATGTAATTGTCTATTTAGAATTATCCCGTTCTCAAAAACACGTCAGGTAGTTAAATAAACGTACCATCTAACGACTGAGACAATGTGATATTGTTGATAGTGTATGGTTCTGACATATCAACGGCAAAACCAACAAGTTGTCCTACCATTTTTCACGCTCTTCCCTCCGGCGGAAGTTCGCCCTCCGGCGGAAGTAGTTGGAGCAGCCGTTTGGTATGCAGGGTATGATCAGTGGCGTTGATCTCCTTCGTGTTTCAGTTGCGGGACTTGCACAATACACGGTTCCGGCCTCGGCCGCCAGGATCGCCTTTGTCTTTATTTCCGTTTTACCTCACTTCTATCGTCTGCTAGGCACAGCTGAGTAGGCTGGCCGATCGTTTCGCTTGGACGCGTAGCGGGCGATAACTCTCCGTAATAACCACCGCCCAGCCGCCAGGATAGCGGGGGGAACGACATTTCCCGTTTATCGATAAAAAGCAGCCGACTGCGTGCTTGCTTTAAGGTATGTGGTTGATTTATATGATTTGGAGTTCAATACTTGATATAATCGATAGAAACCTGTCGTAGTTTATTCGATTTTACCGCCATATTCGTTAGCAATGGTGAAAGACAAATATGCCAAATATAAAACCGGCCCGTTTCCGTTCTGGGTCGTTTATATTTTGGAAACATTCAAGGAATTCCCGTAGGTAAGCAAACCCTATATCGCGAGATATCATGCAGGTAGTTGTCATTTGAACTCCGCTAAAGTCAATAAATACCGCGACGTCGGCATTAGCTGACAATGGGTTAAATGTGTATTTATGGCAGCATGCTGTACAGGAGAGCTCCAGCCGTTAGATCGCAGCGGGAATGGCGCTTTCAAAGCCACCCTGAAAGATCAGCTCAGTGCCTAGCAGACGATAGAAGTGGGATAAAACGGAAATAAAGACAAAGGCGATCCTAGCGGCCGAGGACGGAACCGTGTATTGTGCAAGTCCCGCAATGACGTAATTGGAGTGGTTATTAATACCAGTTACAGAGCCAAAAATTGTGTAACAGACCTCAACATAGAAACCCTCCAGTACGAGTAACACTAATCTCACACAATGCGTGAACTGAACTGTGTCGGTCTGAGACCGAGATCGCGCCCTGGTAAAAGTGATGTGTATCATGGCCTCCATGCCAGCTTGGTGAGTATATATCACAACGCATGCCTTATTATATTTCCGTTCACTGTTTTCTATTAACATAATTCAAAATTAGTGGTAGGGACAGTGTCAAATGAAATCAGTGTCGGGTCTGGTTGTATTTGCAAATGCATATAGAAACACTGATAGATAGCTTGAGGCCAGACTCCTGACGACTCCTCATACAAATATTCAAAATCAATAGGGATATAAAATACAGATCCGCTAGCATTATTTGAAACTTTGGATGCTATCTTTTCATGCACTGTCAAGCGATCGCATAACACAAAGAATAGAACGAGACTGCGACTTTTATAACTTTTATCCCACATAGCTAATTTATGTAACATGTTATTTAAAAACATGATACCTTCAACATCCCGTCCTTATATATCCTTAGTATGACTGCCCGGTTATTGGAGAGGCCCTATTATTGGACACCTAGAATCAGCTGGGCTATTTTCTGTGAATATTACGTGACAACTGTTATACAAATTTAATTTTACAGTTGAGTTACAAAGACAAGCTGATAAATTTTTGTTTACTCACGGAATTTGTGCACGTTAAGCCCTCATGCGGGTCGGAAATAGTCTCACAAATTTGGGTGAAAAAATGCGTCAGAAAATTTCCTCCAGGTTCAGAGTTTTATTCCTGATTGCAGGTTTGATTAAATTCAACGAAATTTGTCTGAAAATGTTCCCACAAATATGGAGAATCTTCAGTCTGAATCTCAGTGTGCAACACGACCGGAGTTTGGCAGACGACGTATATTTCTCCTCACCACTCCGTCTAAAAATAGAACTATTCCCGGGAGCAACCAGTTTACGATAGCATGACATGTGGCTCACAGTGGCAATTGCACTGATTGACAGCCAAGGATAATGGACACTCCCAAAAACTGCAAAATTTGGGACCGGTTGAAACTTCGACGCTTATTCCAAAACTCATTTGTGGGCTACAGTGCGGATTCATGTTTAAATATTAATGGAGGTTTACTAAAGACTGTGGGACAAACAATTTGACAGTAAGTGGATTAGTTTCAAATAAATCCATTACTGAAAAAGTGTCCAATAACTGGGCGCAAACTTGCATTTTCATACCATGGATGGTCCCTGCGTTTCAACTATTCCCAATCTCTCCCTGTATTTTTTCTTCAATATTTTTTATGTCTATTTATCACTAAAGATGTAGTCTTTTATCCAGTGTTACTTTCTCGGCCATACGTGGTTGCATGGCCGAACTGCAGACTCTTATTCATAAAAAGTGTCCAATAACCGGGCAGTCATGCTACATGCTTTTGACATGTAATTTCGGTATATGTCTTTACAGTCTCGATCTTTAGTTTAGGATTAAATTATTGATCTATTGCTAACACCAGGTACTAATCTTAACATGTAACACACCATCTAAACCTTCCTTCCTTCTTCTATTCTTTAGTCTCTCATATTTCTATCATTTTTAATAATTAATTTCCTTGATTTATAAATGACGCGCTGTATTATAAACAGCATATGACTGCTAGACTATGTTCCTTTATAGCGAGGAATCATGCCATTCTCCCGTGGGAGGTCCGATGAGACAGTAATCTCGTCCTAGGGACATATCACAGGTTTTCATTTTTATGATTTATCATTCATACTTTTTGTTTAAATATGTCTGGTTGAGTAGCTAATATGGCCCCGGATTCGTAATGAATCCACCCAAAAAACATATTGTCGCGGAAATGGCATAAGAATACAAGAGATGTTACACATTATTAACAGTATGATGTTTATTTCACTCACATTTGGCAAGAAAAAAAATAATTTTAATAATTAAAAAATTAATTAAAATTAAGTAAAAAAAAATATTTTATTTTATTTTAGGCTACAGATCGCAAATTGTCCGGTAATGAGTGAGTGAGTGAGTGAGTCAGTCCATCCGAGTCCTTTCGTCGGCAAAATAAGGAGAACCATCGACATTAGAACCTTGATTTTTGGCACGAACGTGCATTAGGGCATTGTTACCAACAAGTTCTGAGCTGATCGAATTCTGCTGAAAATTTGATTTATAATTTTTTTTCTTCTATTTATTGATAGCTCAGCGAGTGCACTGTCATGCCCATCGGGAACCCTTGGCTGTATGTTTCACTGTATATATAACACAGTACAAAACGTGATGGGATAATGAAATAGGAAATGCTAATTTTCCATCATTTGTTAGTGCATTTTTCTACACTGCTATTACCAACTTGCCAGCCTACACACAATTCAGTATATTGTTAGAGATACATGTAAGCTGTGCCCTTTAACGTGTATCCTATTTCAGATCCTTGAAACATTTCCTCACAGACCACATCAGGCGTCAAATTCAGGTCAAGTTACAGTTACGCACTGTTGGTGAAATATACTACATCAACCAATTAAGTCAGCCGAAGAAAGAAAGATGTGGCATCATTCTTCAGAATAGTCTGCGTGAGCAACAACGATAAAAGTTTACTGAGGGTGAAACAAAGCCATGACGGCATGTGCTAGTTTAAAGTGTCTTAATTTATTTTCTTTGGGTAGAATTTAACTAGATAAAGTAAGTAGACGCTATTTATTCGTCTTTGTACCGATTATGCTCAGGAGAATGGCATGAAATCATTATCTTGTGCAGAGAAGGTGTTGGTCTTGAGTTGAATTACCGTAAACTACATAAATGCTACCTTTCTACTATAGTACTATATATATATTTTTTTGTATTGTTGGGAAAATAATGCGATTCAAAAAGTTGTTTTGATCCTGGACAAGGGCACTGAAAACCATTAAAGAGATCGATATATTTTCACACGTAAAGCTTGAAATCTACTGAACTTTTTTATTATTCAATCTGTTTTCTTTAGTTAACAAATTGTAAAATTAAATCGGCGATAGTTATTTATTTTTGGAATGAAGGCGCAGCAGGAGATTGTTACAACAAGTCTTGAGCTGACCTACTTTTGATGAAAATTTCTGGTGATTTTTGATGAAAATCACTGGCGATTCTGACTTGGGCGGTGCCCATCTTAATATAGGCAGGATTCTAACTGGGGGCGGGGATTTCCAAGAGTTCAGTTCGCGTTCCGAGTCCTAATGCCTACTCTACTTCGTAGGTCCTGTGACGTTAGTCACACTGCTCATGTTAATAATTTAATAACATAAATTTGAAATAACCCCAATATTTGTACGTTGTGCATGAGTCAGCCTGGAGAAAATTGGGCTGATCAATTCAAAACTATAGCCACAGTGACGATTTGAAATTCTCTGGTCAAATGTGAAAATCTATTGTGACAGGCATCAGAACACTATTAATTTTGTTACTTGTTATCTATTAGCATAAAAAATCACACACACAAAAATCAGAAAACCCTCGATGCATCAATCTACTAGGCAAGATAATATTCACCTTGTGAACGTGAACTCTGGTGAACGTGCGTGGCCAGCTAAAAGCGTTTTTCTCATAGAATCCAAATCGTGTATCAGATATTTTTTTACATGGTTTTAAAGCAGTACTAAACGTTTTAACTTTGCTACACTGGAACAACATAGAGGCCACCATGTTTGAAGAATCGTGACGTCAGCGTACACTAGTTCTTCTGCCTCTGGAGGTAAAAACGTGTCAATTGGCAGAGGTGCAGTATTCGAGACCGTAGCTTACAAACATGAACGAGGATGTCAGTGCGATGTGTCGGGATTACCTGGCACCTTATGACAGCCAAATGCAGAGCAGCCCGGCATGGTAGAATATCTGACAGAATCAGGCCGTATTCCACAACGAAACTAATCTATAACTTTGCATCTGTCAGTCGGGGAACGGAGAGGTGCATAAAAACGACCATTCTGGAACACGTGATGACGTCAGTCCCCAGCTGTTCCCCCTCTGAAAAGTCTACAATTAACATTGAAGTTAATGAGATTTATCATAAAAAAGTACAACTCAATTACCATTCTAACATATATGTTGGGGAGCTAAGATATCTTCTGCGTCTGAAAGTTTGGTAATTTTCTCATACTTAGTTCTATATTTCAAAGCAAAAAATGTGTCCCGTCCTATCTGCTTTCATGTTATCTGACCCCCAGTTGAATTTCCGCTGGAGGCTAACAGATCAGCCAAATCTTTTGTTCTCTGTGAGACCCGTGTTCCTCTATGTGCGGTCATGTTATCACAGCGCAGAGAATGTCCGATGACGTCGGAGATTATCTGCACAACTGAATACTACGCTTTCCCATTGGTTTAAAATTGTGCCCAAAATAAACATGGCGGCGCCCTCAAGAAATTGCAAATCACAGTATTTTCTATGTTGGCGTCTTTCTCATTCATTGAGAAAAAATCTTTGTCACGATTTTTTTAATCTATAGGGACTCTTGTATAATTCCCGCGGTGTTTTACCACAGAGTTTACGTGAAAGTCTTGACAGGAGTTGACCATGGAAATTTCAAATTCCCGCCATTGACAGCTGATCGGTGTTATCGAATGTCATTCAATTTGTAAACAGGAAACCTTTTCACCCCTGGATGATCATGTCTCCATCCGCCATGCTTTCCTCAGAGTGGCACAAATCAGCACCAGGAAGTACAGTTTGAAGCCTCATCTGCAATTTGAAATATCAGGAATGCTGAAAAATCACAGCTCATACTGAAAATCCACAATGATCTGCTCTCAAATTTCTAAATAATTTAGTTCGATGGCTCCGACCCCGAAGTGATTAACTCTGGTCTGATGCCATGTACCTCCATATTGCTTGCAGTTCCGGCGAGTTCTTCTCTCCCTCTATCCAATCATCCATTCATTCATTCATTCCTCCCCCCCCCCCTTTTCTTTCCTCCAATCGTCCTTCTCTCGCTCCATTATGTATTTAACAAGCTTCATGAAAATTGTAATGTTAATGTGTGTTAAAATATCATATAATCAGTTGATCAATGAAATATGTATTACGCTATATTTTGCATTCTTTCCTCTATCTTCACTAGTACATTCCTTTAAGGGCCATAACTAGAGTTGCTTCCATTTTTCCTATGTGATATATTTACCCTCAGTATTGATTCAATTTATCTGTGATATATGGGGCTTTTTGTTACCCAAATTATTGATTTTTTTATTTACATACACTGCATGTGTTTTATATATTAATATGTTTTTATTATTTTTATCACTGCTCATACCTTAAAAATGGTATGTTTTGTTTTAATGAGTGCAGTATACTGGCCTTTTTAATGAACTTTTACATTGGGTCATTGGAGCATTTATATAGTTGTTAGAATTCAAGTATTATCCATCCCTTCTTGTCTATTTTTAACCATGACAATTAACGACTTTGGAGTCTTCACATACATGTTGACCTTTTATTTCTGAAAGTACATTTGTTCTCTTTTAAAACATAGTATTTATTTATTTTAAGACAACACGTAAAGAATTTAGAGGAGACCGGGGCAAGTTGCAACGGGGTCTTTTTAGCGAGCCACAAATACGTTTTGGTTCTTTGAGCGCCACCTAGTGGTTGTTTTGTTGGCGAGGAAGGAGCCCAGCAATAAAGTTGTCTGCAACACGAGTTTAGGGATTTTTTCCTTCGACAAACGTGTTTTTGACCATCGTAAGTAAATTTTGCATTTTAAGTTCTTTGTGAAACAGCTGGTAGCATGATAACAGAATAATTTCTGAAAGATAGGCAGTTGGATGTATATAAGACTGGAGTAGATAGTCCACTTAGCAGAATTTACCAACGTCCCTCTAGTTTTAACAAGATGGCCGATCTTTCTTCTGTGTCCCCTTGGGGCAAGTTGCAACACGCGAGGAGGGGTAAGTTGCAACAGCATAAACAACTATGTTATATTTCCAACTTTTTATTTTGAAGCAGAACATCAGAGTTTTCACCAGATTGCTGCACTTAAACCTTTTCATGATTCCAATTTTATTTGCTATGGAAATAAACTGATTTTAACGTTTTTTTCTACAATTTATTAAAACAGTGGGAATTGCTCTGAATATGTATTACTTTCTCAAAATTCTGAGTAGAAACGCCAAGAAGAATATAATATATCCATATGCTGATGTTTAGTTGGATTGGTGATACATCTTTTGCGCCTGTTGTTTAATTAATGTTAACATTCCGCATTTCCACTTGGATAATATTTGTATTTCGTGATGCAACTTACCCCGACATGTGATTCAACTTACCCCGCTATGGGGCACGTTGCAACGGCCTGACATGGTTGTGTATAACAGAGAGTCCATCTGAAACTGTTGTAGCTACATCCATAATTATGGAACCTATGTAGCCTAATAATACGTTCATAAAGTTAGACCGCGGTTCGCAGTTCGCTATTCGGGACCAGTCATTCAACGACTCATAGCAGCGCCCCTATAGCAGCCCCCCCCCCCCCCGCGTCAGATTTGGGATATGAATATGCAAAGATATAGAGCATGACATTCTCTCTTGCTATGCAGAGTTTGGAGTTCAAAGTACTCATAATAAAAAAATACAGATTTCCATATCTGAAGAAATAATTGCTGGTCTCCTCGAATAATGAACTGCGAACTGCGAACGGCGGTCTAACTTTATGTAGGTATGCTACGTCTTAAAGTGAATCCTGTAAACCCACTACTAACTGACATAAGACAGTTTTAATAAAAAGTGATGCAACGTGCCCCGGTCTCCCCTACTTGTTTAATTGTTTTATTTTAAGCAAACTCAATGAATGACCTGACCTGCATCATCCAATTTAGGATGGAAGGTCACAAATTCTAAATTTGATTGATTGATTTTCTATGTTCATATAAGTTATGGTTTGAGTTTCATTCTTGCAAATTACTTTGATGATGTCATTTCTACGTCCACCAGTGTGTTTAATTAACTCTCTTTGTCCTACATAGGATACTCCCTACCAATTCTTTTCTACATAAAATCTCCATCATAGATAACGATATTTGTAACATTTGTGAGAAAGAACGTGAGACTATCGAACACGTGTTCGTATATTGCTCTTATACAAAATCAATATGGTCAGAGCTCGATAACTGGCTCAGAGAAAAAGTGGGCATGAGCGGGAACATCACTCCAAAAACAATTATCTTTGGATGTAAAAGAAAACAATGTGCCTTGAATACCCTTTTGATGTTAACTAAACAATACATATACAGCTGCAAACTTAGAAAGTGTAAACCAAATTTTATATCATTCATGGAAATATTCAAGAATCACTACTCGTTGGCAAAATATAATGAAAATATAAAACAACGGTTGTCACAGTTTGATGAAAAATGGATTTTATTCAAAGACGTCCTCACCGCAGAGGACAATGACAATTCGTGAGTGTTGCTGGAGTGATGTTCATTACAGTTAAGTACATATATTTCTACAGGATAAATACCATTTTGGTGGCTACAAGCTTTTTCTTCTAGGTGGTTTCTCTCATATACTTCTAATAGCTGGCAGATATTGTATGAATTATTATAATTACCCATTGTACCGTGAAATACCAGGAAAATTAGAAATGTGCAGACGGAGGATCACTTGTATATATGTATATATGTGTATATGAAATTCAGTCAATAAAAAAAAAAAAAAAAAAAAAAAAACTCTCTTTGTCTTAAGTTTATTGATATGTGCAGTGGAATAAAAGATATATAGATTGTATTTATAAATCTGTGTATGATTATCTGAACAAGAAGATTACATTTACCCTGTAATGCCCTCACTTCCTAATTCATATATTAGTCATACTCAAAATGAGTACCGGTATTATAATAAAACTGAACTTTATTATATGACTAGCAGTGATTCCTCAATTTGATTGGTCTACTGATCGTCACGTGATACCTTGCAGACTGTTAAATTTACCGGCCAAATATGTTCTCTTGCCGACGTTATTGCCGAAGCCTATATCACGCGACTGATGTCACTTCGAACACCTGTTGTGCCTCTCACGGCAGTTTGCAACATGCACGGGCGTAGAAATTCTTAAAGAAAATATTCAGAATAATCATCCATAAATATGTACAGTCAACGTCAAATTCAAATTACTTGCGATGGTTTCGGCTGAGATAAATATTGTTTCTTTTCTGGTCCATGAAACTTCGTCTTCATTGAATTGAAGTGATATAATTCATTCAACCGCGGTAGCCAGTTTATGGGTACAAGCACCGGACCGACAACATTCATACATTGATACATGTACATATCTCACAATCATGCATTTGGTCTTCTGGTGTGCGCTGAACTCACATCCGGAGAGAAACCAACGAGCACAGCCTGGGACGAATCTAACAAATTAACTTAGAACCAAAATATTATTTCGATGAACTTATCACGGCATATATTAGCTAAGATTCATAGCATGTCCCTTGAGGGAAGGGAAACGCTATGAATCTTAGCTAGGCATATATATGGAGACTTTAAAATCATTAGATTCGTTTTGATCCAAGGTGTCACATTTTCGATATATTTAATAATCCATGCTCAAAATGTATACGAAAATAAAAATTAAAAACAGAGAGAAGCCCAATTTCAAACGTCAGTCGACGCCGTTTTATATCATTTTTTTACTCTGAGCGTAAACAATACTGAACTTGGGTATTTTTTGTACGAAACACAGTATTGTGTATTATTGAAGAACTTAAGGTATAGCGAGAGACATAGCCAGAGGCTCACTCTACACCTCTTATCTTCTTGCTTAATTACTCGACAAGCTGTTGACTAACTTTATCATATTATATATTTTCTGAAAGCTGTTCTTCGATAAAGCTGTTCTTGTGGAGAAACTGGATATTATTATGATTTCGCTTTTTTTTCAAGAATAAATACTCTACACAGCTTTGAAAAGTATGCAATTTTTCACATCACATATCTTCTATATGCTTGGTGCAAATTTATTGAAATTCAAGGCATATATTATCAGCTATCTGAAGTAGTAAACTGTGCCACACTTTTGATAATTTCTTCATAGAATTCATTGTATTCAAGTTTATTTTTAAAAAATGCTAAAGTTAGTAAAACGCAAATATCTAAAAAACTAAAGCGAATTTAGAAAATTTGAAGTACAGTCGACTAGTTCTATATATGCTAAACAAAATTTGAAAATTTCAAGACTTTAGGTCGATAAGTGTGGGAGTTATCAGAGTTGAAAAGACATTTAAAACCGAAGACGAGTGCATCCGTGCGACGTTATTCATTTTATTGCCTATATTTTCTTAATTTTTTAATAAAGGGACAGCTAATAGTCAGTAACAAATCAGCAAATTTGCCATTTTAAATAATTTTTTGTGTCCAAGTCATTAAAAAGGCGAACTAAAAACGATTTTTGCTAAATTTTCCTGGAAGATTCGCCGACGATTGCCATGTTCAAAGTATAAATAATACAAAATAAAATACCTAATTATCTTGGAGTTGATCAGCTTCATTTCATTTGATAATTTCTGTATATCTTCTTCAAAACTGCCCACAAATTGGCGTCAGGCCATGTGATTCTCGCTTCCACCGGTTATATCTGTACGGTTGTAAGGGAATCCAGGTTTGACTTCATTTGGACTGTCGATGCCCAATTCTTGTGCGTCCCAAACGTGGAGATACATTACGCTCATTCAATCAGTGTGATTATTTATACTATAGCTGTTCTATGAGAGTATGGGCGTAGCGAATTGAGCGGATTCAATGAGCACAGCGTACCGTATCAAGGTTAGAGATCAGTGGTTCAAGATATTAAATCATCAAAGTCCACAATTCGGTCGACTGATAAATGCCGACATATTTTAGATGAGGCTTGCATCGGTGTTTTCTTCAGAGAAAATTAACTTGGGTCGGGGGCAAGAGGTGGCTTTTCACAAGTAAATATGGCAGAAACCTCAAATGTCCGAAATTTTCGAATTCATGGTAAAATATTTTTTTTCCTAAAATCTGAAGTGTGGACTATTCAATTTAAATGCGTCTCTAGAACATTGAATGTGTATCTCAAGCCCCACATATCTCTCATCCCATATGTAACCGTATACATCATATACCATGCGCCCACCACTTCATGCTATATATTCATTGTAAATAGACATTGACTTGATACAGTCGTGTATATCATTCTATAATGTAAAGAGTCCAGATTACATGGCAATTATCATATACAAATTCTAGGAGATAAGAATTTCAAATCACTCAAATCTCACAGAAAAATTACTAACTTTAAAATTAACTATGTTAAAATTGAGAGGGATTTGGCTCTTATCAGGTAGAACCTAATTATATCAAATCTAAAAATATATCGTATATATGATACTGTGTGTATATTCCCGACCTCAGAGAGTTTAGTCAGCGTGATGAACTTACGCACGCGCACGTGATTAAATAATGACCTGATCAGCGTCAAACTGATCATAGTAGTTACAGCTTTTATCATCAGGCCAGTGAGCAGGATGAATCAAAGTACGATGACCAATAGGCCAGATATATGATCATATGTTGGTATATATATCGTGTGCTATCCTCATAAGTTGGCAAGGTATTGTGAAATCATATCTGCAAGTTATCTGACTATAGGGAGTAAATAGTTAGCTGGATTTTATACAACCTCCGAACAGGGTTGTCTTCGTTTATGCCAGATTGAACTATCGTCGGGGCCCTAGTTTTGTGTGAAAATCGTGGGTCTAAAACAAGAGCAAGCTGTCCAAGCAGAAACAGTCCCCGAAACACGTTAAACTTCCAAAATATGTGAGTATAAGACAATATAACGTATGATGACAGGGCATCCCGGTTTGGAAAATTCAAAGGAGTTACCACATATATAAGACACAATCACAAAACGAAAACAATCAATGAACAGATGCATTTTCTATGTATCTAAAAGATGGACTGTTTACAAATATATACAAAAGAGACGAATTTGTTATTTTTTTAAACAAAATGAATTAAATGAAAAAGCATTTAACTGAGAAACATGTCACAATAGTGCTGTTACTGGTACGCTGTTACTTGATACTGCGGTAGCTGTCTGTGTTAGCTGTATGGAGTACGATTGTCATATCGGAGAATCACAATCATATTATGCCATTTCGGCAAGAACAATTCTTGACGTCGACAATGCCGACTACAGCGCGACGCAAAATAGAAACTTCACCAATCGATACACAATTTCGTATAAAGCGGTTTAGCTACACTGTAATAACTGGTGACATGTTTAACGTCTCAAAATGAAACATGTGGGACATGTGATCTTGTACATGTTTCTTTTTGAAACGGTTTCATGTTTAAATTTGGAAGACGGGTCATCTTCGTGTGAGTTAATGATGTCTCAGTATGAGACATGTCTTCGTTAAACATGTGTTCGTTTGAAACATGTGACGTCCTGGACAGTGAAACGGTTGTATACATGTCTCAAACTGATACATGTTACGGCCGACAACATGTTAAAAAATGAAACGGGTATTATCCCAAACACGACTTTGTCTCACCTTTTGCGACATGTCTAAGGAGAAACAATTCTTTTTGTGTTTCGCTATGTTATAAGTATATATACTACATATACGATAGAACATATAAATCTTTGCAGAACCTGACAATGTGTGTACATGTATTCAGAGAATGTATGTAGTATGGCCGGTTTTTTCGTCAGATCCCATGTTCGATGTATAGCCGTCGTCCAAATTGTGTTTTTCCATAACTCGATAACCGTGTCTTGTTCCTGAGAATGACATTGAACTGTTTTGACCTGGCTTAAGTGTGAAACCTATATTTCCCTCAAAGATGCATGCCATCAATATAATTAAAATTAAATCCTATCTGTTCCGCCAATTGGATAAGTCGCTTGCAGGGTCTAACCGGTTTGCAGTAACGCGAGTGTCAACCAATCCCGAGAGCTGTTCATAGTGCTTTGAAGGGAACATAATGGTAGGTGCCTTTTGGTTGGCTCGGCCGAATCACACTGCACGCTGGCGGGGTATCTTCTGATGTTGCCGCCCTCCCGCCAGGTTAGCATCATATTGCGGGGTAGAATTATGGACTTGTCCTTGGGTTAAAGCGGAGTCGTGCAAGTAGTTAAAATGCGCAAGTAGTTAAAATGCGACCGTGATGTCATAAGACTCTTAAATAGTCATGACTTGGGCGCTCTGAACACCGAATTTAATTTTTATTAGTAAGATCCTACATAGCGACATATACGATCGGGGAGCATTGATAGGATAATAATATATTAAGATTGGCATGCCATGTATTATCTCTCTAACGGTATGTTTGATAATTCACAGGGTGGTCTAGCAGACTACTGAAATGACGCACGGGTCCGGGTCGTTGGCCAGTGCCGGAAGCTCGGCTGGTGGCGGGTTCAGCTCGGGAACATCGTCTGCTTTCTTGGCAGCTGGTTCTACGAGCGCGTGGTCGTTGGCAGCTGGTTCTACGAGCGCGTGGTCGTTGGCAGCTGGTTCTACGAGCGCGTGGTCGTCTACACGGCGCAGAGAATGTTGCGTGGCCAGTTGTTGTCTTTGCTGCACTGGCCTGGGATATTTGTTCTGCCTCAAAGAAATGGCAAAGTCATCAAGGATCCAACTGGCATGGTTCTGGCTGATCGTTATCTCTGTTGTCTCGGGGTTGTCCGTTGGTATGGGAACGTACGGGGCTGATAAGTTCCCAACTGCTTTAACAGACATGCGAGCTATCACGGACGGATTTTCCACAGTTTTTTGTGATGCGTTTAAGGTATCTTCATCTGCCACGATGGACGCTTTCCTCATGCCCAATTTCCCCAAAGTGGACTTGTCCAGACGTCAACTATTTAACATGACCAAGACTATGGATATACCAGGCGATTCGTATGAATACTATGGATTCTATTTGTTAAAGGGGTCAACGATCACAGTGTCGAGCTGCGCTATCTTTGGATCTACTCTTTACGTGATTAAAGGTTTCGACAACCTTCAGACATGGCTCGATGACGACTCCTGCAGAGGTTGTTACCTTGAAAAGATGAAAATCCCGAATTCCCTGTTCTGCACAGACTATACTAGGTATAATTTACATACTTTGAAATCGGATGATTATTACTTTGTTTACACCGGTTCTTACATCGGCACCAGAGTAACCGGGAAGTTTTATCTTGATAGAACGCTGTACAATTTGACGTCATCGCTGAAAAATTGCACCCAAAAGTCAGATTGCTACTTCGAAATCTCTTATCTGTCAGATGAAACAGTTGTCTATCATACATCTGACTTCAGCATCGACGATACAGTTGAAATGACGCGGCAGTGCTCGCCAAGGGTTATTGTATATATTGCGCTATTCGTTCTACCATATTTGAGTATTGGACTCCTGGTAACAATATTTATACATAAGAAATGTTCAGACCCTACTGACGTCACTGGACGAAGAGCTCAACGTCGGGTGCTGCCGCCAGTGCAACTGAGGAACGAAGGTCCAACGATCAGAACGCCGTTGTTGGCCTCAATTCACCCTAGAAGCCCTATTTTGGAGCAGCCTAGTATGTCGCCGACGGAACATATCTTGCCAAGAACGTCAGGGATTCCAAGTGGAGCTCATTTTTCGCCACTTCCTCTAACGAATCCGCTGTGTGAACAATCAGAATCGCCCCCAAAGTACGAAGTTGTCATCCAGAATAGCGAGGAGGCGCCACCAAGCTACGATGATACGGTTAACCGCCAGGATAAAGAATACCAAGAGGACTCTAAATAATTGTATATGTGTGCTGAAAATTGCAGTTTCAAACGTGCTCGACCATGAAATGTCTGCGTAAGGATTGATTTTAGAAGTTATTATCATGAAAACTATTTATGAATATAACCAACGAACCCGATGCTTGATGAACATTCAGAGTACTGGACTTAGTATACCATACCTCTAGTATTGAGCCACCATTTCTAAAATCCCTGGCATTGAATGCATGTGGATATCGGAAATTTCAAAATGTCAGACTTGCTGCAAGAGGACAAATACTGTACAGAAATGTATGCACATCGGATTTCTCGACTCTCTGTACTACAATCCCTCATCAGGGTGTTATTAACCGTTTTAGTTCGTTAATAGTATCTGTGGTTAAGAAAAGTGATATTTTAATGTCAGAAGCCATAAAGCATTCTTTAGATCTACTACATTCAAGGAATATTATTCATGAGATGATTCTTTGTTAATATATTTGCTTTAATTTCTCTTAGATAATATCTGTGTGAAATTTGGCAAAACAATATAACAACAGCATGTAATGCAACCCTATTGGCTGTTCTCTTATTAATACTACTATATGGAGGTGATTTCAAAAACAGATCCTAAGCCGGTTCCTTCTTATTCACCAAACGCTATATAGACAATCTGCCCTTCGTTGATAATCGCAATATAATGACGCAGTAAAGGATATCTATCCAACTTCACTGTATTTGAAGGAGACTACAGATGACCCTAACGGCATATTATATTTAGACCTATATCTCTATAAAAATGAAGCGAACCTTCTCTCTCGTGGACTTTACCACAACAGAGATGATTACAATTTCGACATCGTAAACTAATCATATCTGGACAATAATATTCCAGTGGGACCTGCATAGCGTATACATATATCGCCTATTAGCATTTGCAAGATCGTGTGTTAAATGGGACAATTTTTGCAGAAAATTATAAAACAAGGCTATACCACTGAGCGCCTCCACTCAAAGTTTCTCAAATTTGGCGATACATATCGCATGCTGATAGCAAAATACCAACGTGGGGTGCAACATCTATGCTGTTGATTCGTAACTTGTATCTAATTCCGCTTAACCCGGGGCTAGTGGCTGTATGAACCCATGTATTATAAGATCCGCATAGTGTTCATATGAACAGTCACAATTGATGCGTGACTGAGATACATCATATTCCAGATAACGACCTTACAACGTAAATCATATAGATTAAGAATACTAATTAACGATACGGATTTTACATTTTTATAACATCATTATGTCTTGCCGGCATCATTGAAAACTGTTGACCGCGTCTCTCTTCAGGAAACTAGCCTAGTTTTATGTATACTCTGAGTTTTTCTTCTAATTTGAATGACGGACTAGACGCTTCACTCTTAAAACGCTAATGTTAGATTTAACATTTAAAGTGTTGGAGGAGGGAAAGCATTTAGAAAGTGTTGTATTCACCACTTTTAAGTGTTGGATACAACAGCTTAAAATGTTGCATTTAACACTTATATGTGATGAATACAACACTTTCTAAATGCTTTCCCTCCTCCAACACTTTAGATGTTAAATCTAACATTAGCGTTTTAAGAGTGTTGTAGGTCAAATGATGTTCTACCCAGTGGTAATGTTAAATGTTCCGCCACGCCATCTAGCGTCTTATCGATTCGCATCATGCTGATAATCCCTATTGAAACACATCAAAGATTTAACACAAGTCTTGGCACTTGTGATGTTTTTTAGAAATATGCAGTCAGTATATTTGTCTGTGGGGTCATATGTCTTCTTGTCAGTACACCGGCATTGTTTTCCACCATTCTTTCAATGTTGCGTTTAATATTTATTTCAAAGCTATGTGTGTGTACTTGCATGGTTACTCAATAAAACCGTGTGATTACAAGATGAGGAATTTTGTCAGACATGATTGTAACAAACAGGTAATTGACGACTATACGGTCGGCGTTAACTTCAACTTCCAATGACCTTGGAGGATGGACAAAGGCGCACAGCTCTGTTTGTTTTGCTTGGGACATGGCTGCAGCAACGAGCCAACAAATTCAGGAAGCAGGACATGTTTCTTCAGTGGTAGATGAAGCAAGTGTCTGCTGTACATATAGTGTAAAATACATGTTATACACAGCAGTAGTATATAAAGTGCATTACAACGCATATTTTGCCGGGGGGAGATAACTCTTGCATCCACCAGGGGGCGCCACCAGCTCAAGAGACCAAAAACTACCTCCAACACAGAAGAGTTCCATTCTAGGGGGAGGTAACTCTGGGTGACTATAGTTCCGGCAAAGGGCCCCTAGGCATGTATTCTTTCGCGGTGATGCGGTCGCGGAAGAAAGCTTCCGCGGAGAAAAAGTAGTCCCCAGACTTCAAATACGCTGCATGGTCCGATTGGGTCGAGTGAGGTATCAAAGTGAAGCATTCGTGAAGGGGCATCCAGTCATGGGTGGGTGCATGTAAAATTAGGATTTTTTCCCGAAACTATAAAAAGCGGAACACGGACTTTACTCCTAAAATAGGGGAAAACACCTATCAACCCTAGCCAAAAGGGCTAATATCGGTCCCCGGGCTTATTGGGACCTGCCTATCAAGTCAATGGGGTGGGTGCATGTAAAATTAGGATTTTTTCCCGAAAATATAAAAAGCGGAATACGGACTTTACCCCTAAAATAGGGGAAAACCCCTATCAACTCTAGCCAAAAGGGCTAATATCGGTCCCCGGGCTTATCGGGGCCTGCCTATCAAGTCAATGGGGTGGGTGCATGTAAAATTAGGATTTTTTTCCGAAACTATAAAAAGCGGAACACGGACTTTACCTCTACAATAGGGGTCTGTATTATACAATATAAGGGAAAATGCCTGTATGGGGTATGGGGATGGTCATTTTTTTTTCGTGGGCTTTACTATGGGGTGTGGGGTCTCGTTTTTCTCGTCTCGCCGAGAAAAACACGATGGGAGGGGTCCCGGAGCGAAGCGGTGAAATTTGGGAGAAAAGTCACCGAGGTCTGTATATAGGCCCATAGGCTGGCCATGGGGGGTATAGGTCCAACATGGGAAATTCACACACGTTCATTGTGATATGGGTTGCTTGGATTTGTTTTTCACGTCTCGTCATTTAGAACACGATGGGAGGGGTCCAGGAGCGAAACGGTGAAATTTTTTGAAAAAGTCACCGAGACCTGGGTAGGCCCATAGGCCTATACTGCATGGCTATGGGTGTATAGGTCCATACGGGGTGGACGTTTTGGGATCTAGGTGGGCTACTAATTGTCCGATGGGGTCGAGTGAGGTATCAATGTGAAGCCTATGTGAGGGGGCAACCGATGGGGTGGATGTGGGGTAGGAATATCGTCATTCTGCGCATGCGCAATAGACAAAGTGTATGGAAATAGACGTTTTGGGATCTAGGTGGGCCACTAGTGGGCCGATGGGATCGAGTGAGGTATCCATGTGAAGCCTATGTGAGGGGGCTAGACTAGGGTGTCGTTTCCATTCTGCTGCGCAGGTCACGTGGATTGTGACGTCACTTCCGGGTTTCACCTCCAAACCTAGAAGAGTTCCAATTTTCCCCTTAGACGTCCGGATGTTTAACCTCCGGGTTTTCCCGCCCGGCCCGCCCCGGCCGCAGCGCGCGCGCGCGTCATCACCGGCAGTGCGCGGATGAATGTTGGATCAAAAGGTCAACGGTCACATCCAGGTCAAAAGGTCCAAGGTCTCCCTTTCGGCAAGGTTCGGCGACAATGTTGCGGCATCGATATACAGAGCTTGAACCCAAAAAGGTGATTGTAAATTAACCTGGGAAGGATGGGCAGTTCCATTTGGACCAATCAGCGGTTGAGAAAAAGAGCCAATGAGCGGTCGATAAAAGAACCAATGGACGGGTACTAGAATTTCGCTCACGTCTGCGCCTACATCCGGGTACTGGGATGCTTTCGCCTACGTCCGCGCCTACATCCGGGTTCTTGTACACCCGGGTAATGTTTTCTGGACATGGATGGGTTACCTTTGGCTCCATTCTAGGCCACTGATTGGCTAATACGGTGTTCAAAGCCAGTTTCATGCATTATGCTCATATAGAAAACACACAAGACAGGGTTTTTTGGTGAGATCTCATTTTGTTTTTTATTCAGTAACAACAACAACGTGAGAACAACCACGTGAAAACTGAAGCCCAGAACAGGGGGCTTGTACATTGAAAGAACTGAAGCCCAGAACAGGGGGCTTGTACGTTGAAAGAACTGAAGCCCAGAACAGGGGGCTTGTGCATATTGAAAGAATTCAAGCCCAGAACGGGACTTGTACATTGAAATGATGGGCGGCCCAGTCATATACGAGTACATCTCGGTCCTCGGCCTTGGGGTACTCGTCAAACATGTGGACGATCGTCTGCATGGAATGTCCCCGACATCGATGGTACAGGTAAAACAAGCAATATTGTCCGCACACCATACTGTCCAGGCTTTGCAACGTTTTAGTATTCCAACACCACGTCTCTGTGCCTTGATCCATGAAGTCTGTTAAATCGGAATGGAGGGGTGGTAGGCCGTACGGATCAAAGTATTCGCCCTGCTCTTCTGTCAAGTACACGGCCACCCAGTGTTGACCGGGTCGATCCATCGGGTCTGTATTCAGGACGTAAGCAGCAGGATACACACGGTCTAATGGGAACACGTCTCGGGCGAACACTCCTTGAAAGACCATGCGTGTCCCTGGATCATTCTCCAGCGCGGCGCGTATCTGGTCTGTATCCATGTTAGGTGGCAAAGTCACACAGGACATTACGGCTTTTATCGATTTGAATGATGTTGTCAAACTCAGCGTAGCAAATCACATTGATGGTTTTCGGTAAAGGTGTCCCGAAATGCAGTTCCAAGCGTAAGTTGCCTTTCTTGAGCTCGGTCAATACTTGGATGGGCGACCGGGTGCTGTACTGGCTGGGCTGATCAGTGTCCAGAATAATAGGAACTGTGGACACTCTCGTGTTCTGGCACATGTAGGCACCGTCGTGATATGACTGAAACAATGTTGAAAACGACGTTAAATCCTACTCACTCACTCACTCACTCTTGACGAGACTCAGTTGATGATCGTTGTCTAAGGTGGGAGTCAGATAGAAACAAAACAAGGTGTACCCTTTGCCGAAATCGTCTCGACTGATCATATTTCCCTCGTCTGGATTTGGCCAGTTGCTGTGAAGAGGTTCAGATAGCTCCGGATGTAATTGTCCGTTCCGAAATTAGGTTGTAAGGGGCGTGCCGGTACCTGTTGGCCATCCACATGCAGGGCCACGAAATTGATGTTGAACGCTTTTAGGTTGAACGGATTCCTCGAGAGAGTCCCATTATAACTGACGTTCTCCACACAGGCTAGGGTTAAACGCTTGGGCAAATCCCCCAGGAACAGGTTTTCTTGATTGACAATCATATTGCCTTTAGGAACGGAAAAGACCTTGGTCTGTACTCGTCGAATCGGGTACTGGGCTGGTTTTTTCTCCAAGGCTCTGATGTGCCCCAACTGTACACCTGGGCTCGGTTTCACTTTGCGTACAAACAGACGTGCCTCTTGGATGACAATGTTATACTCGAGGTCCTCACTCGGGGCCATCAAGGCAAACGCAGGCGTTGCGCGCACTAGTCGTATTTTGATACTCCATTCAAGAGGTATCGGTCCTGCATGAATAAGTCCGCATGCAGACGTCCCATCATATCGACCGAGTGACTCTCTGCTGTGGCATCCACTCTCTCCGTATAGCCGTCATTATCAGGACTCGCTTCCATCTTGCCTGGGGTATCTCGGTAGAACAACGGGGCTGTCAAATACGACTTTTTAGCGTCACGCCCGTAGGATAACAGTGTTTCGATGTAGGCTCGGTACGGGTATGTGTTCGTCGAGGCGCTCACCAGTTTATCACTGAGGGCTATATCCACTTGCTGGAATAGCGAATGAAGCCAGAGATTCACTGGACCCACGGGTGCATCTGCTTTGAGGACTGACCCATCTTTATTGGTGATTTTAGCTTTCACATATAGGTACGTATGGGCTAACTCCAGGTAGGTCGTATCTGCGTTGATGATAGTGAATTCAATGGGGCCTGTGGCTGTAATGCTGGAAAGGGGCAGATGTTCCACCCATTGACCCTCTTCGGCACTGGTCTGAGTAGGTGGGACGGTCCATAAATCAAATTCACTGTTGTTAGAAGGACACGACTCGGCATGGATGAAAGCCATCTTTAAGAAAAGATATCCCGGGTCTTCGATGTGCGTCGTCGCTGGGTCGGTCGTCGACTGGTGCGTGGTCTCGGTGGTGCAGGTCTTTTATTCCCTACGGTGCGTTGTGCTTTGGTGACCAAGACGCCTCCTGCTTCTTTGGCTCGACGTTTCGGTGCTTCTTTGGGCGCCGCATCGCCCAAGACATCACCCGCGACTTGCAGTCCACTGCGTACCGCTTGTTTGCCGATCGTTTTGACCCCACGCGTCACCAAGGGCAGGAACGTTTTAACGATGCTCCCGAGTATATTCCCCAGCCCATGTCCTCGTTGCATGCGTGTACCTGTAAAGACAGGAAAGCTACCCCCGGCCTGTTTGGTGTAATGATCGACGTAACTGGCTGTATGGCATTGATAAGGCACCTTCATTATGCAAAGTGAACCGCTCGGACATGACGGAAATGAAGTGTCAGCACCACTTTCCCACGCTCGAATGCAATCGGTTGACCGGTGTCGTCTCTTATATCGATGACGATGGAGCTAATATCGGTCTGACTGACCGGTAGATACACGATGTGCCTGAAACTGTGGGTGACTTGAGCTCCGTACTTGCCTTTCACCGGGCAGACGCGCAGTAGAGGTACGTTGCTGTCTCCGACAATGTGTGCATCGACCACGTCCGAGTAGACGTACAGACCATACATACCACCACGCATGTCCATCGGGACGTGGGCTCTCTCGCCGGTGGGGCCAGCGTACCCCGGTAGATTGAGACCCAGTATTTGCTGTAGGGTAGGACTGAGTTCAACACTCACGTTGGGGCTGAGCGTGAGATTGGTCTTGTCGTTGTGTGCGTTGTAATCGAAGTCCACATGATTTTTGAAGGGGAAAGATTTTATGGGTTTTGAAGTATTCGTGACGTCTCGTAGAGACTTATAATGCATCAGACTTCTCAGTCCACCCATGAACTCCTTGGGGGTATCGTATTGACCTTCGGGTAGTTTGAGTCGAGTTTCTTGTCCTTCGTAGGTCACCTCGTACCATACTTCATTGGCTCGCACGTTGTACCACGAGTAAGGGTATTGGATATCCACGAGTCCACATTTCCAGCGTCCAGGTAAATGCAACGGTTGCGGTAACTGGGTCACGTACTTGGTCAAGGTGTTGTCAGGAAACACATCAGCCGAGCTGTTACTGGGTAGGGTGAGGTAAAACATGACGACTGAGCTTTCCTGCTGCTGCTGTTGGTTTTAATACTTCTCCCAGCCCTTGGGCGCTAATCGTCGTGATGGTCGCGGTGACTTAGATCTTGGTGGTTGCAGGGGGTGGCGTGGTAAAAGGGGTGAAAAAGTAGGTGCCCGCCGTGGTGGTGCTTTGGGGGGTGACTCCGGTTCCCACTCGTGGTGTGGTGAGAGTCGTCGTGCACGACTGCGCGATTGCATAAAGGCCCAGCGCGGGGGGTTCCCCACCAATTCCTGTGGTACATGCATGTCTTTCAAGCCTTGAGCGAAGACCTCCCATCCTCGAGGATTCGTGTGTGACCTGCGTTGACGCATCAGGTCATTCACTAAATCCGTCATGTGGGTACCGGGGACCACCTGATTCTGTACCAGTAGTTCGCCCTTATCATTCCAAGTCATGTTAGGATTCTGTTTCATCCGTTGTAATGCCAGGCCAGCTTGTTTCTTGAACGATGCAGGTACACTCTCCAGGACTTCGTCTTTGACCCACTGTGGAGCTGTGGGGGGTACCCCTGGTAATGAAGGCTGTTGGAGCGGTGCTGAGGTCGGTGTGTGTCGCGTGATGGTGGTGGTGCTGGGGTAGAGAGGGTTTTTGTATTGGTCCATGAACGTCATGTACCGCTGAAGCGTCTCATTGTACTGTTGTACTTTCTCACTGTCGTTTAACCCCGGTCGTTGTAAGATCTGACGCATCTCTTCATCGAGGGTGTTTATCGTCTTCACCGTAGAAGGTACGGGGTACGGTGATTGGAGGTTTTGAAGGAGCCGAGGTTCGACGAGGACCATTTTTTTCGTGTGGTTCATTGTCGGCCGAAGAGTCCACCCAATACTGGACCCAACACGGAAGCGGCCAACGGTGCTAAGATGGCCCCGAGAAAGCCACCTTTCTGTAACACCTTTTTCTTTTGTGTTTGAGAAACTCGCGTCTGGACTAAGGTTCGGAGACCTGTCTTATGCTTGGCCAACTTCGCCTTCTGAGCCGGAGTCAGTGGTACGTTGCCTTTTAAGATATTGAGTCCAATCTCACACAGACAGCACACGAGAGCGGGGTCTGCACCGCGTACAATGGTTCAAACCAACTCGGGTGGGGCCGTCTTCAATACACGGAGCGTCGGGGCGTGCTTCCGTACTCGCGCAGTCATCATGTACAACTAATGCTAGAACCCACAACCCTGCCCTGTTTATCTATCTCAGAGAACAGAGACAAAAATCAACCATGATGTGGTATTAATTCTTTTATTATCCCCATCATCAAAACACACACACCCCAGCTGGGGGAGCCACTGTGGGTGTGTTTACATTAGTTTTGCATGTACACGTGGTGAGTCTCTCTGGGAAAGATTCCGGTGCGTAGTCGAAGGTGATCGGGGGTGGCTTGCTTCAGGTCGAAGAGCATATACCCGTGCTGCGGGGTTGTCGCATCTTTAAAGGTTTGCACCGCAAACGCAGTGCGTCCAGGGTACATCTGTCTCGCCAGGTGCAGCAGTTGAGTGGTATCTCTCGGGTTTTTGAAGACCACCATGTAGTGGGCATTTAAGCTGATGTTCCGATGTTCTTTGTTTTTATTGAAGAGATTCTGCACAATGTAGATGATGCCCAACCGACGAAGATAGCTGCCTTTGGTAAAGAGTTGGCTGACCCGACTGTCCGTCTCTGCCATCAGATCATCAAGAACAACTAAGGTGTCCGGTTCCAAATCGGCCAGGTTGGGTAGCCCTTCCACGAACGTGATGTGGGGCATTGCTGCATACGCCGCCTGCCATTCTCCGTAACACCACACGACTCGGGCAATGGGTGGAGTGATCATGCTGTCGGCGTGTTCGAGGAGCTTCCTGACGAAGTGCGTTTTGCCGGAACCCGTCGGTCCTGCGATGACGCAGGTGAAGGGATGTTGCCAACGGGGGTCCATGGTTGGAGGTATATCCGCTGTCGTGGTAATCCGCTCTTGTAAATTTGGTACGAGTGAACTGGAGTGGTAGGTACAACGTCGGTCGTCGTTGTCTATTCACTGCGAGTGATGATGGTGGTGGGTACAACGTCGGTCGTCGTTGTCTGTTCACTGTGAGGGATGAAATCCGGTGGGTCTTCAGACGTACTTGGTGTAGATGTTGACTGTATACTTCGTGTGGAGCTCGATGTGGCTTCTACACAGGGTGTGGTGGTGACTGGGCTCGATACGAGGTTGTCTGGTGCTCTCTGTAGACTGGTTTGACTGGTGGCTGGAGTTCTAGGCTGGTTGAGTAGAGTGCTGAGATAGGCTACGTCGTTAAACACACCTCCGTACAACACACTCAGCAGGGTTAGCACTATGGCCACAAAGCCCACTTGCGCTTTGCGCGTTTTGGGAGACGCTGTGTTCAGAGACGGTTGCACCGTGTTCATGGTCGAACGTGGAATGAAGGATGATGGCTGTGGTGTCTGGTTTTATAGTGGTTTCACCTGGTTGGCCGCGACCCAGGAATTGAAGGAACTGGGCCAGCCTTGCCATTTGACGAAATGAAACAGTTTGCCACGTCGACGTTCGGTTTTCCAAATCTGCTCCACCGTGTAGTAGTCTTGCTTTGTTTTTACGACAGGCTGTAATTCCATCTCGTAAAACGTGCCTTGCAACGATTCCCCTTGAAGATCTTCCAGTTCATAAACTCGCTGCTGTTGGGGTAGGCGCTGTTTAATCAGGAAGTGCTCATCGCTCCAGTTGGGCAAGTAACTTTTCTCGAACTTGCCCTTGACTTTACTGATCCGTACAGGGTCTCCGACCTTGTACACCGCCATCGACGTTCGCTGCGATTGTATGGGGTACAAGACACGCCGGACTTGGGCTTCATTGCGTTGGGTCACGGTAATGGGGGCTCTCTGTATACTCCGGTGATAGGCTCGATTGTAACCACTCACATTTTTCGGGAGAACATCGATGTACCGTCTTGTATTCTTATAGGTGAAATATTTATACATGCGGCCTTTGGATGTCCTGTTGAACCTTTCCACCACGGAAGCCTTGGTCTCGTTGTAGGTATGGAAGAAGAAGACCTTCTGTTTCTTGAGAAAGGCTTGGAACGGTCTGTTGAGGAATTCCGTGCCTTCGTCGGTTTGCAAATACAAAGGCTTGCGCCCGGTCTTGAAGATGTCTTTGAACGCCGCTATGATATTCGCCCCCGTTTTCGACCGGATGGGTACCACCCATGCATACTTTGACAGGATATCGATGCACGTCAAGATATACCGATTCCCATCGTTGTGTTTGGCAAAGGCACCCATATCGACCAAATCCGCTTGCCATTGGGCATCTATTCCTCCCACGATGACCCGGTTCCGTAGAATATGGCGACGGACAGATCGATGTAAGGTATAGGTGTCTTGTTTTCTTAACCAATCTCGGACTTGGGCACGTTGTATTCCCTGGGGTTTGGCCGCTCGATAGAGAGCCGACAATGCACTATACGCAGCCGGACTGTCGAGACTGTAGTATAAGTTATCCAACACCTTCTCCCAGCGCTTCATGGTGACAAATGATGATGGACCCTGGCTCTATCCTTTATTTATAACGGGTATATCTTGGGCCGGAGTTTCTTTCTGATTTTCTTCGTTGGCTTCCACAGTGTCCATGGTAAATGACCAGTCCAACTCCTCTGATGACCGCTTGATAAGCACTTGATCCACATCTACCACGGCATTTTCCAATGCAGACCATAGATCAGGGTGAAGGGTAAAATGCACTGTACCCCCATCTAGCCGAGCCAATTGAGCAAGGAAAGGGCCGCGTCGGATGTACACATCGTGACACAAGTGGATGAGGTCGCCGTCCAGTTCACCAGACAACACCCGTTTGAATTTGGTCCAGCCCTCCCGGGACAGACGAATGTGGCCCGGGCACGGTTGTGTAGGGCCCGCATCACAGATGTCTTCCACCTCCTCCATGATATCGACCTTATCCGCATAAACGTGCAGGAAAACGTCGGGGGTCAAGCTGAGATACGCCAGTATTATATGCTCCGTCATGGTCAGTACATGAATGGTACCAGATTTGACTGTCTCTCATATTTATAGGGAGAACCCCGTGAGCTCAAAGGATCGGGTGGTCATGTCACTGGGCTGACTGAGTCTAGCCTGGTAATCAATGGCATCGTCGTCTGGTTCATGGCTAGACATTTGTTCATTGGGTTCTGCCGCCGCTTCTCTCAGGGCACGAGCCCACTCCAACTCGTCTGATGACCGCTCGTCCGGTGTAAACAGCTGGTCCACGATAGGCACCACTTTCTCGAAGGCTGTCCACAGGTCAGGGTCTAGGGTGAAGCTTTGCGTAGGATCGTGGTAACGCCCTACACGGGCAAAGAAGGGTCCACGGTGTACGTAGTTGGCGCTCTCGAGGTGGATGAGGTTTCCGTCGAGCTCACCGCTCAACACCCGTTTAAATTTGGTCCAGCCATCACGGTGTAGGGTAACCGTAGTCGATGTGGACTCCGGACCCCACCCACAGACATCCCGGTCTTCCACGAGGGTGACTTTATCTTCATACACGTGTAACCCCACCTGGGGTGTAAGGGGCAGGATGGCTCGTAGGACTGGTGACATGGTTGACCCAATGACGAAGGGTGAATGACGCACACTGTGTCTGTCTCTCGTATTTATGGTGAGGTCCCACTGTCAATGCCGCAGCGCCAGGGTGAATAGGGCACAGACCATGACTAGGCCAACCAACCGTCGCTGATTCCGGCGTGAGCGCTCGTGGTCCATAGCCCGGGCATCAAGGATGGCTATCATAGTCCAGTAGTGGTGAGTGATGGCACACCTCTCCATCGAGTGCACTCTGTCGAGGACCGCTTCTGTGAACTCTTTCAGGATCTGGCGTCGCCCCTCGTTGTCGTCGCCATCTGCAAACATGGACCGAACCACTGCTCGGTAACCCGTGAATGAATTAACCACGGTGGCATGCTGTAAAATGCGAGCCGCATAGGGCTGGATCTCCGTCATGACTCTGCAACCGTAGAAATGAAGGTGTGGGATCCAGAGGGACGTGTTTTATAGACCATGTCACACATGCGCGCCTTGACGTAGCTCTACGGGTGTAGTCCGTGATACGTACTATTCTGATGGGTTAGCCCAAAAAAGAGAGCAACAACAACACAGATTACAGATCAATCCTTTTATTATGCGTGAATCGGGCTTAACCTGTGAACATGATAGGACATGTACTGACCTGTCTGTGGGGGTTTTCCACAATGTCGTTCACCTTCGTGTCTTTTCGGGTACGTCCGTGTCTTTTCGGTAAAGTCCGTGTCTTTTCGGTAACGTCCGTGTCTTTTCGGTAAAGTCCGTGTCTTTTCGGTAACGTCCGTATCTTTTCGGGTATGTATTGAGGGGGGCGACTGTATGTGACGAGTTGTATGTGTTTTTCTCGGTGACGTCCGTGTCTATCATCCGGGCACTTCACGTCTGCGCCTGCATTGGGGTATGTATGAGGGTCTTCATGCGCTCGCGCTGCGGATTCACCCACGCACTTCCGGATAACCCGCGCACTTCCGAAGAACCCGCGCGCGCTGCGGCCGGGGCGGGCCGGGCGGGAAAAACCCGGAGGTTAAACATCCGGACGTCTAAGGGGAAAATTGGAACTCTTCTGGGTTTGGAGGTGAAACCCGGAAGTGACGTCACAACCCACGTGACCTGCGCAGCAGAATGGAAACGACACCCTAGTCTAGCCCCCTCACATAGGCTTCACATGGATACCTCACTCGATCCCATCGGCCCACTAGTGGCCCACCTAGGCCCCAAAACGTCTATTTCCATAAACTTTGTCTATTGCGCATGCGCAGAATGAGGATATTCCTACCCCACATCTACCACAACGGTTGCCCCTCACATAGGCTTCACATTGATACCTCACTCGACCCCATCGGACCATTAGTGGCCCACCTAGATCCCACAACGTCCACCCCGTATGGACCTATACACCCATAGCCATGCAGTATAGGCCTATGGGCCTACCCAGGCCTCGGTGACTTTTTCCAAAAATGTCACCGTTTCGCTCCGTGTTCTAAATGACGAGACGTGAGAAACAAATCCAAGAAACCCATATCACAATGAACGTGTGTGAATTTCCCAGGTTGGACCTATACCCCCCATGGCCAGCCTATGGGCCTATATACAGACCTCGGTGACTTTTCCCCAAAATTTCACCGCTTCGCTCCGGGACCCCTCCCATTGTATTTTTCTCGGCGAGACGAGAAAAACGAGACCCCACAACGCATAGTAAAGCCCACGAAAAAAAAATGACCATCCCCATACCCCATACAGGCATTTTCCCTTATATTGTATAATACAGACCCCTATTGTAGAGGTAAAGTCCGTGTTCCGCTTTTTATAGTTTCGGAAAAAAATCCTAATTTTACATGCACCCACCCCATTGACTTGATAGGCAGGCCCCAATAAGCCCGGGGACCGATATTAGCCCTTTTGGCTAGAGTTGATAGGGGTTTTCCCCTATTTTAGGGGTAAAGTCCGTATTCCGCTTTTTATATTTTCGGGAAAAAATCCTAATTTTACATGTACCCACCCCATTGACTTGATAGGCAGGTCCCAATAAGCCCGGGGACCGATATTAGCCCTTTTGGCTAGGGTTGATAGGTGTGTTCCCCTATTTTAGGAGTAAAGTCCGTATTCCGCTTTTTATAGTTTCGGGAAAAAATCCTAATTTTACATGCACCCACCCCATTGACTTCATAGGCAGGTCCCAATAAGCCCGGGGACCGATATTAGCCCTTTTGGCTAGGGTTGATAGGTGTTTTCCCCTATTTTAGGGGTAAAGTCCGTGTTCCGCTTTTGATAGTTTCGGGAAAAAATCCCAATTTTACATGCACCCACGCATGACTGGATGCCCCTTCACGAATGCTTCACTTTGATACCTCACTCGACCCAATCGGACCATGCAGCGTATTTGAAGTCTGGGGACTACTTTTTCTCCGCGGAAGCTTTCTTCCGCGACCGCATTACCGCCAGACCGCATCACCGCGAAAGAAAACATGCCCAGGGGCCCTTTGGCGGAACTATAGTCACCCAGAGTTACCTCCCCCTAGATTGGAACTCTTCTGTGTTGGAGGTAGTGCTTGGTCTCTTGAGCTGGTGGCGCCCCCTGGTGGATGCAAGAGTTATCTCCCCTGGCAAAATATGTGTTGTAATGCACTTTATATACTACTCACAGCCCAATCACAATTATCATAGATATACTAGAACGTCGTTGTAGCATCCGCCTCGCAATCGGGAGACCCTAAAATCGATCCTTGACAGAGTCATACCTAAGACTTCGAAAACGAACGTGTTCGCTTGGCGCTCAACATTAAGAAGATAGATCAAGGACTGGTTGGCCCGGTGTCGGGATAATGTTACTGGGTAAAGTATCATGTCTTCTTACGGCATAGATCTTCGGTGAGTCAACACCAATGTGATATGACTGAACAATTTTTCAGCTGGATATCAGTCCTGGTCATATGAACTTTGCGCGAATGAAATTTTGACCATGTCAAACACAGGATCAGTAAATTCAATTCAAATATGTCGGGAACCACGTCTGATCACGATATAAAGCTTCCTGGGATGACAACTTCAGGGAAGCTCCAACAACTGAAGAAAGTTCTCCCCGTGCTGGAAGTTGACATATATGGCATAGAAAACAGAGATATAGACAACATACATTGACAGCCTGTTTTTGAAATCGGCGTTAGTATACAAGTTAAAGTACCAGCTCATATGAGATATTCCTACCGACTACAATACTGAAAGGATAGGATATATTTAGAACGACAATGAAAATATACAATACGAATATTACAGGCTAACAGCGCAAATCTGTGGTGGCATGCTGTCAAGATGAGTCATATAAAGAGAACGGTCAAGATGATCATCTCAAAGTAAAATTTCACAGTGATGACTTGACCGCAGATCAGATGGGCCAGTCAATTAAATACTACAGGAAGGGTTTGCTGCATTTTCAAGGATAATGACGATATGGGTTGTATGACCAATATTCAGATGGCTGTGGGGTACAGTTTCAGTGAATCGGATATTTTTTCCACCGACCACCACAACCACAGCCACCTCGGAAAGAGGTAGGACGTCAATATATACAAGAACTGATATGGAGGAACTCGATAAAAACGTCGTTTACTGCCTACCCATGCTTATGCAATCATTGCCGTCAGGTCAATGCTAATCCGCCATTCATTATCCAGCCGTCGTCCATTAAAAAATACCGTCAGTACGTCAGCTCATTCCTAACAGGCATGATGCATATTGGATAGTCAATGTTGGACTCATTGGTTCAGTGGTTTAGTCCACGGAGTAGAGTGCCATCATAACACAGCATTTGGGACCAAAATGAGGCATGTACGAATAGTTAAGAATCCCATTCGGTCTTACCAATGCATGTGAATTCTTCCAGAGATTCATGTGTACTCGCCTAGATGGACTAACTATCTGCTTTCTCTACCTAGTTGATCCTTTTGAGCAAACAGTCGGCGAATTGGTTCC
The DNA here is from genome assembly GCA_036873755.1 of Hanleya hanleyi. Classification (NCBI taxonomy): domain Eukaryota; kingdom Metazoa; phylum Mollusca; class Polyplacophora; order Lepidopleurida; family Hanleyidae; genus Hanleya; species Hanleya hanleyi. The sequence goes on from JAVTVY010004628.1 coordinate 271,981, forward strand.
CGGGATCCTAAAATAACAAGTTAGGATCCATGTGCTGAAAATATCTTACTGCTGCTATCTTATAGCACTGTTGAATATCGCTATCTTTTATCCTGATGAGACTCCATGAACCTTGTTGGGTTTACATGAGACTAGCGAGTCTGACTGACAAACTTATCTAGGCCAGGGGGCATTCATATATTGATTGAAGAATAGTTATCAGCGAAAAAACGATTCCCTCTCAATCGGCGATTCACGACCATGTGCGTATCGTGTACGGGTAAACGATACGATTCGAACACAATATCACGAGACGTTTTTTTCGGAAAGGACTGTATCGTTTTTCCTCGTATGCGTTTTCGATAGCCTCGCGATTGATTCACGGTTGATCGTGTTTCGATCGGGAAAGCTTAGGAGGAATCGCGACTGAAGAAAAACCGATTAATTGGAACGCCCTATAACCTCCTTTTAGTAGGGTTACACCCCTTTAGTATAGTTACCTCAGTGTTGCCAAACCTTCCGGCGAATTCCTCTCATCATTCAGTCATTCATTCCTCTCGCATCCTTCCCATCCGTCAAACGTCCTACTCTGCCTGCTTTTTTTATTTAATAAACTTTATGAACGTTGCAATGTAAATGTTTCATACATGATGTAGAATCAGTTGATCAATGAAATATTTTTTTGCATTTTTTTCTGTACGTTCATTAGTATAATCCATTAAAAGCTATAAATAGAGTTGCTCCGGGTTTTTTCCTATGTTCATATGGGTTATGTTTAGAGTTTCATTCCTACAAATTTGATTATGTCTTTTGAGCATTGGCTATACTCAAAACGAGTACAGGTAATATAATAAAACTGAATGTTATTAGCAGTGATTTCTCCATTTGATTGGTCTATTGAACGTCACGTGGTACCTCGCAGAAAGTTAAATTTACCGGATAAATATGGACTTTACTTGGAACACCTGTTGTGTGGTTTCGGCAGTTTGCACCATGAATGATCAGACTCGATTAGAGATATTCTTGACGAAAATGTTTAGAATCATCATACATTTTCCATAAATATGTACATTCAACGTAAAACTCAAACCATTTGCGATATTTTCGCCCGACTTGAATATTGTTTTTTTTTTGGAATTGGAATTACATAATTGTATATTATTCACCGGTTTATGACTACAAGCACCGCAACGAACGCATTCATACACAGATGCATGCACATATCTCACAATCATACTTCTGGTCTTGTGGTGTGCGCGGAAACCACATCCCGAGAGAAACCCACGAACGCAGCCTGGGGCTAATCTAAAATATTACACATTGAACCAAAATATTATTTTGATGTAATAATTACGACAGCTATATTGAGACTTTAAAAACTTTACATTCGTTTGGATCGAAACGAAACACAGTATTGTGTATGATTGAAGAACTTCATGCTGGGTTTTACTAACGTAACACCTATAGAGAATTTTTCATGTGTAAAGAACTATTCATTTAGAAGGTTTAGGAATTATATAACGCACAAGTTGCTAGGGGAAAATCAGCTTCCGAAAAATTGGAGATATGAATAATACAAAATAAAATACCTAATTATCTTGGAGCCTATCTGCTTCATTTCATTGGAGAATTCCTGTATATCTTCTCCAAAAGTACCGAAAGTGCGCTGTGTTTTCTGTGCAACAACTAGGCTTATCACATGTTATATGATTTCTATAGCCGATTGGCGTCAGACCATGTTATTCTAGCTTCCACCGGTTATATTTGCATGGTTGTTGAGGAAGCTGCATGCATTCGTGAATGCAAGTTTGTCTTCATTCGGACTATCGATGCCCAAGTCTAAACTTGTGCGTCACAAAATTGCAGATAAATATGCTCATTTAATGGGTGTGATTCTTCATCCTACTGTTGTACTAGCAGCCCTAGGAGGGTAAGGGGATAGAGAATTGGGTAGATTTAATGAGCACAGCGTTGGCGTATCGTATCAAGTTTTGAGGTCAGAAGTCCAATCACGAGATATTAAATCAATGATATATACATAGTGATATATAGTCACCGACTTGACAATGTAAAGAGTCCATAAGTCATGCCAATTATCGTAAAACATCTTGAAGGTAAGAATTTCAAATCAATCAGATCTCATAGAAAAGTTACTAATAATGGAATTGGCGTTCTTGAAGTTGAGATCGAATTGGTTATTATCATTTGAAAAATAATTATATAAAATGTAAATATATTTTTCGTTTTTATGATACTGTGTGTATATTTCCAAACTCCAAGAGTTAGGCAACGTACGTGACGAACTTACGCACGCACGTGATTAAGTAATGGCATGATCAACGTCAAACTGCCCACAGTCATTACAGCGTTGAATCAACGTATGCTGCCTATAGGTCAGATAACTGACCATATTTTCATATATATATATCGTATAATATGATAGGCGCAAGTTATCCAGTTATAGAGAGTGAATAGTTAGCTGGATTGTATACATCCTCCGAACAGGGTTGTCTTCGTTCATGCCAAACTGAACTATCGTCAGGGCCCTAGTTTTGTATTGAAAGTGTGGATCTGAAACAAGAGCAAGCTGTCTAAGCAGAAAAAATCCCCGAAACACGTTACACTTCCGAAATATGTTAGTAGAAGACAATATATCGGAACAACCCGGTTTGGCACATCTAGAAGAGTTAGCATTTATAGATGAGACAATTACAAACCAAAACAAAAACAATCAATAAACATATGCCTTTTCAGATGTATCAAAACCATGAACTGTTTACAAATATACAAAAGAGATGTATATGTCAGGGTTTTTTTTTAACAAAATGAAATGAACTTGATGATGAACATGAATTCAATATTATGACTGATTAGAGCATTCAACTGATAAACATGTCACGATAGCACGGTTACTGGTACATAGTTACTATAGAAACAGTGCAGTAGCTGTGTGCGTTCGCTATATGGAGCACGATATCATATTGGAGAATTACACGCGTATCATGCAATTTCGGCATAAAAACTATTCTTGACGTCGGTAGGCCTAATGCCAACTACAGCTCGAGGCAAAATATAAAATTCACCAATCGATCAGCGGTTTAGCTACACTGTAATAACAGATGACATGTTCAACGTCTTAAAAGGAAACATGTGGGACATGTGATTTCTTACAAAGTTTCAATTTGGAAGACGGGTCATCTTCATACGAGTTAATGGCGTCTCAGTATGAGACATGCCTTCGTTAAACTTGTGTTCGTTTGACACATGTGACGTCCTGCATAGCGAAACAACTGTGTACATACGTGTAAATCTGAGACATGTTACGGCCGACAACATGTCAAAAAATAAAATGGATATAAGCCCAAACATGACTTTGTCTCACCATTTGGAACATGTCCCAGAAGAAACAATTCTTTTTGTGTTTTTCTATGCTATAAGTATATATACGACATGTACGATAGAATATATAAAATCTTTGCAGGACCTGGCAATGTGTGTACATGTATTCAGAGAATGTATGTAGTATGTCAGGTGTATGTAGTATGTCAGGTGTATGTAGTATGTCAGGTGTATGTAGTATGTCAGGTGTATGTAGTATGTCCGGTGTATGTAGTTTGTCAGGTGTATCGTCAAATCCCATATTCCGAACATAGCCATCATGTTTTTCCATATCTCGATAACCGCGTCTTGCTCCTGAACATGACATTGAACTATTTTGGACTGACTTAAGTGTGAAAGCAATATTTCTTTCAGATATGCGTGCGATATTATCCTCTGTCTGGCGATCTAGCAGACGACTGAAATGACGCACGGGTCCGGGTCGTTGGCCAGTGCTGGAAGCTCGGCTGCTGGGAGACTCAGCTCGGGAACATCGTCTGCTTTCTTGGCAGCTGGTTCCACCAGCGCGCGGTCGTCTGCACGGCGATCAAATGGGCAGGCCGAAGTTGGGTGCGAAGAATGTTGCGTGGCCAGTTGTCGCCTTTGTTGCACTGGCCTGGGATATCTGTTCTGCATCAAAGAAATGACAAAGTCATCAAGGATACTACTGGCATGGTTCTGGATTATGATTATCTCTGTAGGCTCGGGGATGTCCGTTGGTATGGGAACGTACGGGACTGACAAGTTTCCAACTGCTTTAACAGACATGCGAGCTATTACGGACGGTTTTTCCACATTTTTTTGTGATGCGTTTAATGTATCTTCATCAACCACGATGGACGTTTTCCTCATGCCCAATTTCCCCAAAGTGGATTTGTCCAGACGTCAACTATTTAACATGACCAAGACTATAGATATACCAGGCGATTCATATGAATACTATGGATTCTATTTGTTAAAGGGGTCAACGATCACAGTGTCGAGCTGCGCTACCTTATTTGGATCTACTCTTTACGTGATTAGAGGTTTCGACAACCTTCAGACATGGCTCGATGACGACTTCTGCAGAGGTTGTTACCTTAAAAGGATCAAAATCCCGAATTCCCTGCACTGCACAGACCCAAAAGCCTATGTTAGGTATACTTTGCATGCTTCTGAATCGGATGATTATTATTTCGTTTATGCCAGTTCTTACTTCCTCGCCACAGTAACAGGGAAGTTTTATCTTGATAGAACACTGTACAATTTGAAGTCATCACTACAACACTGCACTAAAAAATCAGATTGCTACTTCGAAATCTCTTATCTGTCAGATGAAACAGTTGTCTATCACACATCTGACTTCAGCATCGACGATACAATTGAAATAACGAGCCAATGCTCACCAAGGATTATCGTATATATTGCGCTATTCGTTCTACCATATTTGAGTATTGGACTCCTGGTGACAATATTTATACATAAGAAATGTTCCGACCCTGTTGACGCCACTGGACGAAGAGCTCAACGTCGGGTGCTGCCACCAGTGCAACTGAGGAACGAAGGTCCAACGGTCAGAACGCCGTTGTTGGCCTCAGTTTACCCTAGAAGCCCTATTCTAGAGCAGCCTCGGACGTCGGAAACTACTTTGCCAAGAACTCCAGGGGTTCCAAGTGGAGCTCATTTTTCGCCGATTCCTCTAAGGAATCCGCTGTGTGAACAATCAGAATCGCCCCCAAAGTACGAAGTTGTCATCCAGAATTGCGAGGAGGCACCACCAAGCTACGAGGATACGGTTAAACGTCAGAATCAAGATAATTCTCAGTAATTGTATGTGTGCTGAAAAAAACAGACATTTTCAAAGGTGACCTTGGACTGTTCGCGTTACGATTGGTGTTAGCAGCTATTCTCTTGATAAATATTTTTGAATATAATCAACGAAGATTATGCTTGGGGGCATGTTGAGCTTTGGGCCTATTAGGCCATATCTCTCAAATGATGTTCAAGTTAATGGTACTGTTAAATGTCCCACCAATCCATCCGGCGGCTTATCGTTTCACATCATGTTGATAATTAGGGGGGGGGGGGGGGGGTTTTAAGGTCACAATCAAGTTTTTTCACTCATATGGTGACAATCAGTTCAGATGGTGGAGGAAACCGGAGTACCCGGAGAGAAACTCCGCCCGTCGACAAGTAACTGACAAACTTTCACACATGCACCAGTTGAGCTCGAACCCAGCTGGCACACATGAATGTTTTAACACAAGTCTCGTGTCATATTTATTTCAAAGCTGATTATATGTACTTACACGGTTATTCAATACAGCGTTGTGATTATGAGATGGGGATTTTTGTCGGAGGTAATTGTAACAAACAATAACTAATCGACGACTTTACACTCGGAGAGTGTTATGGCATGAAAATAAAAATAAAATTATTGCGTATAAGGTATGCCGGTAAATTCAACCTTGAATGGTGGAGAAAGGTGCGGCTCTGTTTGTTGTGGCTGGAAAATGACTGCAGCATCGGGCAAACAAGATCCAGGCTACATAACATGTTCCTGTATTGGTGGGTGAAACAAAAGAGTCTGGTGTTTAGATAAATAGTGTAAACTCCATGTTATCCACAGCCCAATCACAACTATCCTTGACATACTAAACCATACGGATATGGTTCAGTGGTTGGAGCGTCCGCCTCGCAAGCAGAAGGTCCTTGGAACGGACCGACTTATACCTATATTTAAAATTGAACGTTTAGCTCCATCGCTTTGCGCTCTCAACAATAGGAGGATAGATCAATGACTGGTTGACCTGATGTCTGGATAAGTTGACCGGGTGGAGTACGATGTCCGACTACGGTATAGTGCTTCGGTGAGTCAGACCCAATGTGATATGACTGAACAACTGGCCAACTGGAGATCAGCCCTAATCAGATGAACTTTGTGCGAATGAAATTCTAGTCATGCTAAACAGAGGGGCAGTAAACTGAATTGTAATATGCCAGAAACAACGTCTGACTACGATACAAGGCTTCCTGAGATGACGACTTTTGGTCATCTTCAACAAATGAAGACAGTTCTTCTCGTGCCGGAAGTTGACAAATATGGCGTAGGCAACAGAGAAATATATTTAGAACGACGAATATTGTGCTGATTGATTCAGTGGGTTAGATCATGGAATAGAATTTCAACACATTTTTAAACACTATAAGGTATGTACTAATAGTTATGAATCCCATTCGGTCTTACCACTGATTCTTTGGATTATTGACGCGGATATTCTTTAATGGACGAGGGCTGAATTATGAATGACGGACTAGACGCGTGTATTCCATAGATTCATGGGCACTTGCCTAGATGGACTAACTATCTGTTTTCTCTACCTCGGTGATGTGATCAGTTTGAACAAGCATTCGGTGTTTCCCTGTATCCTTAAACATAACAAGTAAAGATCCATCTGCTGGAAATATTTTACTGCTGCTATCCTATAATACTGCTGCACTTTACTATCTTCTTTCCTGATGTGGTTCCATGCCCTTGTTGGGTTTACATGGGCCTAGCAAGTCTGAGTCTGACACATTAATTTATAAGGGCTCAAACATTCATATATTGATCGAGGAAGACGTATCAGCAAGTATAGCTTGACAGTTTACGTCCAGTAAATTGCATTGTCTTGCCAGGAAGTGTTTGTTAAAGGTAGACGAACAAAACCATGAATACTTGGCTAAGGAATTTTAGACTTTCTTTGGGTCACCAAGGCAAGGAAAGTTGAGCTCTGTAAGAAATAAAAATTCCAATGGATGTCCTAATTACATAACAGCGACGCCACTTGTCAGAGTATTCTTCAGTCGGTGTTTTGCTCAAACGAAGATATTGTTTCGCTTTTCTGCCTCATGCGCGTTGGTTATATTGCATTCCATAGAACTCGGCACATTCAACCAATGAATGAATGCATGGTTGTCAATTTACTACATAGAAAAGCGCACCAATGTATCTATTCGAGGGTTCACTGCATGCGTATACCTGTAATTTTACATATCGCACAGGATATACTTTTACTGTAAATGTTTGAATTGGTGAAAATAGAGAATTTATGATGAATGAAGAGAAAGAGTTACCTTCTTCATAATATTTCTAGCAAAATTACGTCCTCTGTCGCGACTAGCTGTTTTAACGTCTCAAATGGCTGAAGCAAAGAGCTAAAATCATTCAGAAATGTCCCCCGCCCCCGTCAGTATCGATCACAGCCGATTTCTCCTTAATAAACATGATCACTCACGCTCCAACAACCTTCAGACGATCAGTATGTCAACATAGCCCCTATTCATCTACTCCTCAAAATATCACAATACTTATTTTCGACAATTTAAGTGTGCTTCTTTAAAACCTATCAAGCCCTCTGGCAAATAAGCGAACGTCGGTGTCACATTATCCATCAACGTTGATTGTACCATTTCATTTCTATTGGCCAGTTATTAATGCTAAAAATGATACGTTTTTCGCTTTGAAATAACATAGATTCGTGGGGAAAGTCTGGCATTTTCATTTAAAGTATATTGAAATTTGATGGAATATATCCCGGATATTTGGATACATGTCCAAATAAATTAATCTATGATGAATCTACAGACTATCAAACTGCCCACAATCCCATAGTAATCACATGACTGGGAGTGACCTTTTTCCTGAGCATGCGCAAAAACTGTGCCGTGTAGCCAGTGTGGGGATCAAAGTTCGGTTGCACATGAACAACCGGAAGTGGAACGTTGTTCTGAGAACCAGGGGGACTAGTGATATGAGAACTTCATCCAACGAGATGGCTGGAGCCAGGCTTCGCCCTGGAGTAGTTTGAAAAGCGGAGTTGCTCTACGCATGCACCACCGGAAGTGGAACGCTGTATAGAGAACCGGAGGGACTACGTACGTAGACATGAGCAGTTCACCGAATGAAACGTCTGGACCCAGGCTTTCGCCATAGAGTAGTTTGGGTATGAAGTTAAGCTGCGCAGGCGCGAAACCGGAGGTGGAACACTGCACCTAGAACCAGAGACTAGAGACATAGGGATTTCACCCATCGAGATACATGGCCCCTGGCTTCTAGTGTGGGGAGCGGAGTTGGGTTGTGCATGCGAAACCGGAGGAGAAACTCTCCACCGATAACCAGGAAAAGAGACATTGGGATTTCACCCAACGTGATGCCTGGACCCAAGCTTTCGTCCTAGAGTAGTGTGAGAGTGAAGTTGGGTTGCGCATGTTGAGACTTGCCACCAAACTGATTGTCACAGAAATGTCCAGGCAAGCTTCAACTTGTCCTGACATATTCATATAAAATGTGGAGAAAAGGGCCCGTTGACGTACAATCAATGGTGTTTTCCGGTATTGTTTGTGTGAATGTGCAGGGTCAAAGGTCATGGTCATATGTCACGTAGCTGTGACATCACAGAGGTCAAAGGTCAACGGGCTCTTTTCTCCACATTCTTTTCTACTTCCCATGGTAATACATGATCAAGCAGAATCTGTTTAAGGATGTCCGCTGGTGGTTTTTGGCTTTGGCAGCCATTTTGCCTGTTTTTTTTCTATTGGGTTATCTCCCTTTCATGGGTTAAGAGATAGAGACTTCCTTCAAAAGCCTTCTTGTCGAGAATTTTGCACAGCAACATCCATCTAATTTGATAAATTTTGATAGACATTGTGATTATCTGCAAACAGTATATAATCAAAGTACTTAAAGTACTGATGTCGGGTTTACTTGAATTGTATTCACTCTGGCGTTTAAGATATAGTAATGTAGAAATGCATAGATAATTGGAAGCATAAGCTGTGATAACTTACTTTGTATAGAGTGGCAAATAATATTATGTTTGCCGATGCAAAGTCTATACTGTTCCAAAGAAACTCCCATTTTGTTATATGCAGTAGTTTACTGTGTATGGTTGAATTTTTTTCTTTCAGTTCAATACCTGTTTCAACACCTGTTTCAAACTCCTGTTTTCAATACCTGTTTCAACTCCCGTTTTCAGCAAAATAGATCAACTCAAGATTGCTTCAGCTCCAAGACTGTTTCGCTTTTAACACCCCCAGATATATCAACTCCACCGTCATTTTAATATTTCCTGCAAAAAAAATCTTCTTCAAGACTGGACGGTCACTGTCGCCTGTCGGTGTGCTATCACTCCCCACACAGTCAGGTTGTTGACGCACAACTTTGATTATCAGATAATTACGAATTTGTCTACATTATAGAGAAGTAAGCTTTTGAAAAGAACTCATATGTGATAAATAATAAACTTAACCACAATCACTGCTCAAAGACGAACAACGATAGATCTGATCAACATCGGGTGTGGAGAATGGACCGTGGATAATGACCCTTCCCGCCGTAACAAATGATACCGGATAAAATAGAATGGAAAGGCAAATTTTAAAAGAAATTGGAAAGATCAACTTTACTGCGATAATGTTCACATTATCAAGTTAAATGCACCGTGCATTGTAAATATGTTTATGACTGTCAGACAGAAGAACGATATTTTTTTATGAATGTTGTAAAGGGCATCAAATGAGAACAGTCTCCGGGCAGGAGATCAAAACTACACATGTGCAGAAGAAAAAAGAAAAACTGAAGTGATACTGATGTAGGGTTTACCCTTGGTAAACCCGACAAAAAAGGTTAAATACTATTTATATGATTTTTTCATCAATATGTTCAGAGCTATTCCCTATATTTTCTGGGTTATCAAATGGAGCATCAGTCCATTTAACAGTGTCTACAGATAGAAAATGCACACCAACCTATATTTTTTTCTTTGTTTTTCCTCATATTACACAATTATTAATGCAACTACACACATTATTCAAAAAGTTAATTATTTTGATTTACCACCAGCGGGCATCTTTAATTACTGCCAGTATCTCGTTATTGGCGGAAAACCATTCCCATGCGCCTTGAAAGCTATAGGGCCTAACATGGTGATTTATGAAATTCTTCAAAACAGGCTGAATTTCCTATCAGTAAGCACAGTAAAGATCCGGACACTTCTTATAGCATACCAGTAACTAAAAGATTGATATCTACCGGTACCACAACAGATCCAGCAGTACCTGCCGTTTCAACTTGGAATATTAAAGTCTGACCAAACCGTTAGTGGTCAACGGTTGAATGACATACAATGTTACTTGGGCTAGTATGGCGATCGACACCCCCACCCGTTGCTTCTCTGATTTTAGCTTGCCGAATTATTTCTAAAATGAAAGTTGTTAAACGAACCTTCTCCTGTTAAAAATGAAAATGGGCTCTATCTCTAAACTTCCGATACCAACATGCTTGTCAATGAACCTAATTCATAATCCCCCCCAAATAATTAATTGAATACAAATACAGCAACACAGACTTTGATTTTCAAGGAACAGTTCATTAATCGCCTTGCCATTGCTGGAGTAAATACATGCACAGACAGGTTGCAACACAATTTACGTTGCCAGAGATTAAGAGTTACTTCCCCTGACGCAATCTTCAACGTCCCGTCATTCATTCCGGAGCAGTGCGCCCATGTCGGATGCTTCATTAGAAACCGCATAGAAACAGATTTTAGAACATGAAGTTGAAGAGATTTCTCTTGCGATATTATCCTCCAGGTAAAGGTTGACATCTTCTTGCAATGTTCAAACAATTGTGTGAGTTTACAATGTCCATATCACTATGCATATGTCGTAAATTACGATGAACATTTGGCCTGTCGAAAAAAAATAAACGACAACAACAACCCACACACAGACATGACAGACACACTGTGGAGTGTTGTTGAAACCTGCATGTTGTGTACGCCCACATGTGGCAAACATATCTGTTCCCAACCGCACTCACTGCAATGTTCCTCTCTTTTCGAATGGACTAAAAAAAAAATCCAGAACCGTTTGAGAAGCTCTGATCTCTCCACTGAACTGGAAATTAACCTTTACTGGCTCAGTTTAGTTCAGTACTACGGTATTGTTTTGACTCAAATGGATTGTGAGATTTAGAGATGGTTTTTCATGTTTGCAAAGCTTCCCAAAGGGTTCTGGATTTTACAGCTTTAGATAAGAATAAAGTTTAGCCCATTCGAAAAGAGCAGAACATTGCACCGGTAAGCGCTGGTGGAAACAGATTTGTTTGGGATATGTTAGCTCCAGCGCCTAGCCCCAGCAGGGACCTAATGATACTGTCATTAGATCCCACGTACATCCTAGCCACCATCGTCGTGTAGAAGCCCGAATCGTATAAACAATGATTTAGTTGCTCCTTACCATGCATTTTTCGATAAAACGTATCATGAACTAGTCCGAACGGCCAACATCTGTTGTCTTTTGGAGTGGGTTTCGCTGCCTTTTGTACCAGTCGCCGCTGAAAATTTCAAACAGCTCCGCCATGTTTGTTTCCACGCCAGAGTGTCAACTGCGCAAACGGTGACCGCAATAAAAACCATACACGCCACCGTTTGCGCAGTTGACACTCCGGCGTGGAAACAAACATGGCGGAGCTGTTTGAAATTTTCAGCGGCGACTGGTACAAAAGGCAGCGAAACCCACTCCAAAAGACAACAGATGTTGGCCGTTCGGACGATTCGGACTAGTTCATGATACGTTTTATCGGAAAATGCATGGTAAGGAGCAACTAAATCATTGTTTATACGATTCGGGCTTCTACACGACGATGGTGGCTAGGATGTACGTGGGACCTAATGACAGTATCATTAGGTCCCTGCTGGGGCTACTCCAGCGCCATAAGATACGAGATGCTATGCAGACCTTGCATTCTAGAATCAAACCAGGCTGATTTGCTTGGCCTGGTATTGGCTATTTACCGGGGCTGATTTGCTCACAGGGAATGATTTCAACTGAGCTATGTTATCAGTGTTTACTTTTTAACGGACTGTCAAGTATGGATGTCCGACCTATTATCGTGTGTTTTGAAGGTTTATTTGGCAAACATAAAAAAGTAGGCCTACTCCTTGAAATGACATGAAAACTGACACGATGATTGCTGAGCTCGTCAGCTTTAAATTCTGCCAATGTTATGAATTCCATCGATGATGTCACTCCCTTCTGCACGTGCGAGAGCTATTTTTAACGCGACTTTTCAGCTCAGTTCCCGCCGTGGACAGTACCAGTTATCGGACACCCATTGTGAACAAGAATTTGACGTTGAAGTACAATGTATTTTCAAGTTTTGTGCATGACAGTCGTTAGTTGGAGTTTTGTCGTTTAAGATGATATGATCATTGTTCAAAACAATTTGAGATTTTATACTTGAGAGCGAGATCGGGAAGACAAGGTGGTAGATCGAATTTCGCACCCCCGCCACAACACGAGAAATTTCAATTTCGATGAAAACAAAAATGTTAGATTTGAATTTTTCGACTTTTGTGGCTATCTATAGTTCTATATTTTGTATTTACAATTAGAAATGATCTCCCATTTGTTCTGACATATTATTGCCTTGTCATCACGAGCACAACACATACGCAAGTGATGCGTGTCTGATAACTGACCTGTCCGATAACTGTTCCGACACACGTAGGCCCTGTGAAAAGCACTCATATTGCCATCCACAGGGCCTGGCCTGATCAGCCCCATCAAAAGACAAGGCCTGGTTATGTTAAACTTAGCTATGATCCATCATCAGCTTAGCTGTATTAATCTCTGCAGCCAATAGACAAGGTACCTAGATATGTATTGCACAGATTAACTGTCTGGACTTTTATGTCCCACCCTCTTAGCTACGATTCAATCACTGTGGCTGGTGCTATCCACTGAACTATGATCTCTGGATAAAGACCAATAAGATTTAGGGGTAAATGCAGCCCGGGGCATGTTTTTTGCATTCACCACTTCTCTGTCTCGGACTTGTAAGATTATGTTTTCGTTACAAACTCAGCACAGCTGATCCGACTGCAAAGGCACGAAGCTGATTATCCACTGTTTTTACAGAGTAGCATAACTAAGCATGCCAGGTGAAAATTTTATTCTTACATACTGGTATTGGATGATCATGATGTTCTCCTTCAAGCCTGAAAATGTAAAGGCACAGGACATCATCAAACTATGGCCCCCATCAGAGGATATGGTCAGCGTGCGAAATAGCCCTTTGCCTGGTTGCCCGGGGCAACCTAAATTTCCTTTGGGCAGCCAAATTCTGTCCAAATTGCAATGCATTTTGGATGTATTGGCTACCCATGCTTGCTGATGGGCAACTAGAATTTGTTTGTCTATTTCATACCCTGAATGGTACACACTATGACATATTAACTCATATGATATCCGTATATGAAGAGAGGCTTATTCTGATTTGCAGGAGGTTTATTAGAAATGTCCGAGAATGTGAGAGAATTTGAATTTTTCCATCCAAATCACCGTCAAGTCCAGATCTGTGTATTATTATTTTTCAGGAATCATTCTGGAGTATGAGCAAGGCGGCCAAGTTAAAACTAAATCCATTGACCTCTTGGATCTCAAGTTAGAGTAAGTTGTACCTTTTTTCACTGTTACAAGGCCAAATAAAAACTGATGTGTGGTTCTGGTGACGTGACAGTGCCTGGGTGTTGCCAGGATTTCTTGAGAGTGGGTCGTTTCATATGCCTACTTATATCACCTGGTATTACCCCCAACATACCCCACCATCTGGGACATTTTTTACACAACATACCCTTGTCATGACCCTACGCATGACCCCCACCACACTGGGAGGCCAGTCGGTTGTTCTGTTCAGGGGAAGTAACTACCATTTTCATCAACTGTCTCATATCAGACGTAGCCCCTGCATTGCTCCACCATGTGTTTTTGGTGACATAGTGCCTACATAGGCCACCCTGGCCTGGGTGGGGGAGGGGGGGGGGATCGAGATTCCCGTTGTGAAGTGCATAACAGTAAAGTCACAGATATTCACACTGACAGCTAAATTGTTCTTTCCCTAAAAAATTTTGCTGTATATACGGATTGCTTCATGGGTGCTAATTAAATGAAATACTTCTATTGGAGTATACCAAATTGATAATTCCATATCTTAGTTCTGTATGTTCTGACAATGTTCATTTATTGAACATGATTCTGAAGTTGCTAAAGAAACAATGCTAAATTCATGGATGACCCAATTTCTACTTTCTATAAGTTTCAGTGTACCTATATTTTTTGCAGGACCGACATTGATGAAGTCGTAGATGAAATTTCCAAAAGAGAGCCTCTCATCACAGCTTCCAAGGCAGAACAAGTCCGAAAACTTATACAGCGTATCCTTTCTGAAACTTTCTTCTTCTCTACAAGGAATCATCGTGCTCATCTATTGCAAACATTTTAATGTAGAATGTTTTTATCTGTATGTCAGTAACTTGAATTTAAATTATTGTACAAAACACCTCTCATTGAGTTGATTTGAAGAAAAACAGCTTATTAAAGCAATATTAACAGTTATAAAAACTAATACTTTCGTATACAGTTCGCAACTCAACAGAAAATGCTCTTCATATGAGCAGGCCTTACAAATCTGATGCTCTCCTGGTATATTAACATATCTACCAGTTTTTTCGACAGGGGCTGAGCACTTTAATAGCATGTGTCAAGCTAATTAAATATACATTGTTTGATATTTTTCACCTCAAGAATAATAGTCATCAATTTCTTTGTTTTTTTGTATTGTTTTTTCTTTGTGATGGTACATGTACATTCCTATACAAAGCTTAAGTCTGGAAAGATGCATAGCACACCTGTGTTCTATCCCGTCTATTCAGAGCTAAATAGAGAATCCATTGGTGTGATATGTCATGTGACCTCAGTTGACATGGATGGAACTAAAATAGTTGTAAACAGATTAAGGAAAACAAATTTATTACACCAACTGTACTCCTGTTTTAGCTGAATTTCTTTCTAGCTCTGCAGCAACCTCCCCACAGTGCATGCTCCATTTCGCAGGCTCCATTAGCATCCCTGCCACCAATAGCGGAAGTTGACCGTTACTACGTTGCTATGACATATAGGGGAAATCAACCAACGCACGGTTCAGTTTGAATCCGGCCGAACAACTCCTTTAGTGTTGCACATGAGCGAACTACTTTTCATATGCTCTGTCCAGATAAACAGGGAAAATTATCTCCAGATAATTATTTTTAACGCTAGGTCAACAGAGGTATTATGCAGACATGAAAAGTAATCGAAATGTTTAGTAAATATCTATTTTAATATATGATGTCACTTCCGGCGATGTGCATGAAGGCCCCGAATCCGGTCCAAAAATCTGACTGGTCAGGCTGGGGTGTTATTAGACCACCAGCAGAAGTCCTCTTTGCTTCAATGATATCGCCTTGAGCATTAACTCGATTTTTCACCGCAATTTTTATATCAATGAAGAAAAGTTTGGGTTGATCATAAAACTAGCTCCCAAAACCTTGCAGAAACATGAATTATTGGATATGGATCTGTGGAGATAATAAATTGCGAGACCCTGATCCCGGCCTAGCTAGCATGCCTATTCGATCCGTCATGCCCATGTATCTGTTAATAGATATCATATCACCAAAGGCATCGCTAGGTGCGGTTATTGGGTTTGAACGACCCCCTCTCATCAGTCAGGGACCAACTTAATAAAGATTATAACCTAACCAAGTTATGAACTATATACAGGAATAACTCTTGAGTTGTTGTACCCATTTAACCACAAAATTCTGTTGGATGAATGTTGAATGAATGGACATCACAGTGCTAGTCTCTCTATAAAAGGTGTAATGAAGAGAAAGCAACCCCAATCAAGAACACCCATGATCAGTCCATCTAAATCAGAGCCAGCTGTCTGATATGTTTGAGGGTGCATGAGGTAGATGTAATATACAGTTTGGTAGAGTTATGTGGGAGGTGCTGGGTTGAATGCCCACTTACATGTATGGCTCCTATGTTTTCACTGCTCAGCAAGACATGAAGATGCGAGTGCAGGCCTTGCTTTCCGAAGGGTGTCCAGGTATCAAATGCTTGGAAAGTTACCCATAAATCTTCAACAAAAAATTAAAAGAAGAAAATGATCACAAATTCTTTTCTCTGTATCCCAACTGCTTGAATGGTGTAACCTGATTACTAGAAGACAAATGAAACATAGAATTAAATAAAGACATGGATACAAAGTAGTCATCCTTTCAAATTATTTTCTAAATCTAACCATCCACAGAGTTTATCGGAGTCCATATGGATACCTCTGAAAATGGATGAAAAGCAAGGTTCTCTGATGTGGTTTTATAACAATATTAACTGCCTTAACCCAAGTTGACAGGATTACAAGAGAAGTTATCTCAGAAAGATGATCACCATTTCTACCTGTTCAAGGTGCTACGAGCCCACATTCTTCCTCTTACCAATGTGGCCTTCAACAAATCTGGATCAAGGTATATACACTAACAGTTACACTGTAGTTCAATCATTTCCACAAGGTGATTCTATTTCTGGATTGCACGAGTTACAGATGGCTCAGGAGATCCGAGGTTTGCAAAACTATATGTGCATCTTTATGAAAAATGTTCAAGAATTGTGCTCATTGTTGAAAAACTAAAGAATTTCAGTTAAATGGTAATGAGCAATAATTGATCAACACAATAATACATGTATTTTGAGATATCTTTCTCACTGTCATGTCTAAACTTCTGATTTCCTACATTATACATTTGTTACTTTCAGTTTTATAACCGGGAGCTATGATCGGACATGTAAGATATGGGACACAGCGTCAGGGGAAGAGTTGCACACCTTGGAAGGTCATAAAAATGTTGTCTATGCCATAGCTTTCAATAATCCATATGGGTGAGATTTTATTTTGTGAGTCCTTCAACAGTGTCAACTATAGCATGCAACAGTTATGCAGAGAGATAGCACTTCACTGTCACAGCAGCCCTCACAATTCAGACTTTTACCTCGGCAAAAAAAATGCCATGGAAAAGACGATTTTCTGTGGTATTTTTTTTTTTTTCATGTTTTCCATCCCCCAGCTCAGCTGTGCACGTGGAAGCCATATAAACGGCCTTCTGCCCCTGGGGCAGGGAGTCCCACATCGCCGGCACTGAGTGTTGTGTCAGATAGCCATTACTTAAATCTACTTGGTGTGTGGTCTTCTCAAATTCAGCAATGGATACATAGTCGGTAAAAGGTCTCCCTCGCAAAATCACAAAATGGGCGAAATGAAATTTATTTATGAGCTGCGCTTTTTGCTTGCTGGTGTGTTTGATAATATTTTCTGGTATCGTCGACTGCCGATGTGTAGAAGCGCTTTCTCCAACACTAGGCCTACTGGTACTGTCCTATGTTTCGCCTCGCTTCCCAATACTGCCTGCCTGTGAATCGACGAATTTGACACGTGGGCAATTGCATTGTTCTTCTTTATCACACTCGTGCCTTGTACGAGTTTGTCAGAAAGTTGACCAGCTGATCCGTGAACATGCCTAGCCCCTCGATCAGAATAGAAATCCCGGTTTTGCACCATATTTTAGTGAAGGTTTCGCCGTCTTCATCTATGCTAATAAGCTCCCAACCGTCTACGGTCTTTTTCTTCACCATCGCGGCATCCTCGCTGCCTGTACTTTCAGTTTTCACTTTCACCAGGGGCGTGGATTTTCCGTTGGTTAGACTGACCCAGATTTCTCGCTTTTTGCCGTGGATGGACGGTTTTACTACGGCAAACTCTGCGGCAGTGCCGATTGCCGCAGTGAATTGTGAAGGCTGCACAGATATGATCAACCTTACATGAATTGGAACAAACAGGATAACTACTACATGTAACTTGAACTATTTTTCTTTGCAAATCATCTGATTAATAAGTGCTCAGATAGTACAATGACCAGCTGATGACATATGCCATGTATGCAGCCAGCTCAACTACTTCATGTACTTGGCAGGGCATTCCATGTAGGTCAGTTGGCCAACGTTTTGAAATCCTTGCCAAAAGCCCTAGAAATTGTTCATGTGTCAACATAACGAGAAATGGATGCAGAACAGAAGTTCACGTTGCTTCTTTCCCACAGGGACAAAATTGCCACAGGATCGTTTGACAAGACGTGTAAACTGTGGAGTGCAGAGACGGGGAAGTGTTATCACACATACAGGGGGCACACTGCTGAAATAGTGAGTATCAAAATTGATAGTGTCCGTTTTAACAGGGTTCTGGTTTATCGAGTTTCAAAATATTGCCGGGGCCATGGATATTGCCATTATTTAGAGCTAGGTGGATCGATTTACCCAGGTGCCGGTATTCACATGTTTCACTGTATATGAACGACCGGGCCCCGTGGGGAATAACATGCATTGGTACAGGGAATGGTTGAAGACCCTGCAATCTAGTCCGATCTGGTGTAAGTTTGATCACTGATATATAAATAGTAATATCAGAATGTTGCTACATTCAAGAGAATCAGAGACCATATACTGTACAAAAATTAGTGGGGAGATAATGGATCACTACATATATTGTTCGCCAAGTGAAAATAAGATCATGATAACATTTATTTTTTTTGTTCATATATTATTTGTTTTGCAACATGTATGTTAATTTTGTTTGTTTGATCTATTTATTCATGAAGGTATGTCTGAGTTTCAACCCCCAAAGTACTGTGGTGGCAACAGGCAGTATGGACACAACTGCCAAACTCTGGGATGTGGAAACTGGGCTAGAACTCAACACACTCACTGTAAGACTATAACAGATTTTTTTGTCTCTATAATCTTTGTGATAAATGTGTTTAAATAATGGAGCTTGTGTATGATTTACTTTGTAAAGTTACTAGACACCAGGAAGACTACAGAAAAAAAAACTACCCACCCTAAAATTGCATTGAGTATGAAACAAAATTCAAACACTTCAGTGCCTCATGTTTGATGGGAACAATCGTTCCCGCTTCCCTCAATTATCCTAAAAGCTGATTATGTAATTATTCACTCCCCTCGATCCCAGACAGTACAAAATTGTTGGACAAAAAATTGCTGACCTTTTAAAGGAGAAGAAAACATATGACTAATGTATACACTGAACGACTAATGTATACACTGAACGAAAGATCTATCTCCCCCGTATCCAAAAATGTAAGCAAATATTTTTTTGCGATTTTTTACCACCGATCTATTGATATCGAAACATCAAAACTGGACAGATTCATAAGTGCCGCTATTACAAGGGCTTGCATCTATTTTAACCAATCAGAAATGCCGAAAACATATTGTGCGCATCGCTTCGTGATGTCAGCCGGGCTCATGCTCACTTTCGCCCTGTACGTTATTAGTAAGAGAAACTCTCGGGACTGCTGTCTATATTTTGTATACGGTATTTACCGTTATAATTTGATACAAGTAGTGTGCCAATATTCCACAAATAAACGGGCATCATGCCGCAGTGTGTGGCGTTTGACTGTTATAACAGAACTGGGAATAAAAACCTTCCTAAGACCGTGACATTTCATCAGATGTACTGAAACAGGGGGTGCATAGCGTCGGTCGGCAGGATTTTACTCCAAACTCATCAGGGAAGAACTTTTGCACGGTGAGGCTGCTGCAATAAATTGGAGTGAGTTTATCAGTCTTTCAACACTATCACGATGTGCGGTTCCTATTCCAATGTACGAAAGGCTTGGTTTGTAATATATCTCCATGCAATGTCATTATATTTTCACCTTCCCCGCTAGAGAGCGGCGAGGCCCCGGTGACATCACACGCTTAGACGATCCTAGCCTGAATGGCGGCACGCTTGAGAGACAATGATGCGCAGGTTGAATGCCGATTTAATCGAGTAGAAAAAAATCGCAAAAAATATTTGCTTACATTTTTGGATACGGGGGAGATAGATCTTTCATTCAGTGTATACATTAGTCAGATGTTTTCTTCTCCTTTAATTAGGAATAATGTGATGAAATCCTCTCATCGATCTTGCTGCAATAACTGTAACTGTAACTGCAAATTCTAACATATTAACTAACCTTTTTTTATGCAAAACTCGATGAGTGTAAATCAATCTCCTGACAGAATTGAGAGGTGCGATCCATCGCTCGCCCTTTATTTTCGAAAGCCAGGCACTCAAGCTTGCCCAATACAGTACAATTTGCTGGAAAAAGATGTAGGGTCCAGGATTGTTTCAAGTCGCCTGACAGCTTACAATGACTGATACTGCAACTTTGGGGAAATTACTAGTATGACATGTATGAGACGGATTGAGAAGTAGGGTGTCCTTGATCATGGCCATACAACTTTGATCCCAAACCCTACCCTTTTTTTCTTAAGAAAAGCACCTGGAGTCTGTTTAAATGGGTGATTTGGACAATTGTATTGTCAGACTGATAAAGTACATTTACTGTATCTGCGCATGACAAAATTTGATGAACAGCAGAATATTTTGGAAATCTATAAGAATGATTCTGCAGCTAAACATCTGATGGCTAGAATTGTCGCCCCCACTTGTTTTACAGGGTCATACAGCAGAGATCATTTCCCTAGCCTTCAACACAACAGGCTCCCAGCTGATCACTGGATCCTTCGATCACACCGTCTCTGTTTGGGATGTCAAGAGTGGCAGGTATTTATGTTGACGTACTGCATTTGCAAGTTACTTTCTTCATTGGAAATAAAACATAAAGAATAATAAGTTGACCATTTTTCGTGTTAAATACTGTACAAGGAGAAATAGTAAACGAAAATATTGTTGCACAGTCTTAAAGGATACACATAAAAACTTTTGCTGTTGAACCACATTATAACCATTGAAGTAATAATTGTTACCGTTCAGTAGTTCCAGGCCATTAAAAAAATGATTTAATGCAAGTCCAAATTTGAACACCAACAACTTCCCATATATGCAAACTCAGTATTATGCTTCACACAATGCTAAACCTTACTTTATCCCCTCTGAATTTTACAAAGGATGTGTGATGCTTACATGCAAAAAACTGGGATTGGGATTTTAAAAATTGTCATGGCCAGTTGCATATTCATTAAACTGTGCTCCCTGGCACTTTTTTTTGAGAAATTTATAGGGAGAATTTTTTTCTTGTAACAAAACTATGACACGGCGCCTCATACAAAAATCATATTTTGCCACAAGATATTAGGAAGTTTGATAATTTGAAAGTATCAAGTTGGATTTTGGTTTGAGATGTTATATTTTTGTGACAAGCGAAAATCTTCCATATAAATGCCTCAAAAATAGCAAAATAGGCCAGGTATCACATTTTCATAAATCATAACTTCATTTTTATTTGGCTGACCATCGTAAGTTTTTCTAGTGATACTTCAGTATATATTCTTCAAGAAGAATACGCTTTTGTAGGTTTTGGATTTGGGGGGAAAAAACATAGCTTTATTACCACTACAGACAAGGAGTTTTTTCCATGTAAACATCACGCATCCTTTGTAGGTCTTTGTATTCTAGCTTGATGCTAATATTTTGCCAAAAAAATTACCACCATGTCACCCTTGGTTGTATGATTGGATACATGCGTCATAGACTTCATGAATAAATTGTCTGATTTATTCGTTCCAGGCGTATCCATACCCTGATTGGTCATAAGGCCGAGATAAGCAGTGCCCAGTTTAACTGGGACTGTTCCCTGGTGGCCACTGGTTCCATGGATAAAACATGTAAAATATGGGACACGTCTACTGGTGAGAGACTTGCTAATATAGACAATACTATCTTGCCCCGATAGCAGATTGCAGTGTGCTGACTGCATGAGTTCTGCTGCATTAATTGAGTCACTTTTTCTATCTCTTTAACCCAGGAACTTTTTATTCCATCCTTGTTAGAGAGATGGGGAGAGACCAGGAGAATGAAGCAGAACTCACATGGTGACACACCATGAATCTGTCGCTGCTATTAGGGCAAGATAGTATTGGCTAAGGATTGACTTGGATTATAGTGCAAACCTGAGACTCAGTTGTGTGACCATTTCCTATTTAATGTCAATATGCCTAATGTAATAGAACAAATTTAACTTTCATGATCGTACTTTCAACCACAGAGACCTGAGACAAGTGGTTTTGGGGATGGAGGAGGTTGAAGTCGGATGGAATGAACTGTCACATTATATAGGTTCTTCAATACCCTATCCTAGTTTATGTAAACATATTGGGAGGGGGAGACGAAAACAACTTGAAAGATGCCTGATTTTGACAATAAAAACTCATATGGAATAAATAAATGCAGCGAAAGTAAATAAATGCAGCGAAACTGCCTTTGTGTGCAGCAAGTATAATATTGTTAAAAAATATATATTTTTAAAAATATATATCTTACACCAATTAGTTGTGTAGTCTTTCCAGAAAGTGTCTGATCTCCCCCTGAATAACTACCGCTCTTTCGAGGTTCGAGGTATGAAAAGCGAGGTATGAAAAGCTGAAACTGGTAGTCCCCTCAGTTTCACTTTTACCAATGCCTGCAATTCTTTTAAATAATATATTGATAAACTACCAGAATACTTGTTTAAAAAACTATTTTGTTTATAGTTTCTACATGAACTGATAGATGCTGTATACATGTTCTAAAGATTTAATTTTCTACAAAAATAGAATATTTAATTACTAAAACTAATTGTGAGGGCCTTTGATACTTACTGGAATTTTTCTGCACCAATGTGCTCCAAGTGAAACAAGCCTTCTCCTAATTAGGCTATACAGCAATCGGCAAGATTTTTTATTAAAACAGCAATTGAGTCGCATCTAGCGAATCTTTTACCATGTATTTCCTTAAGCCAAATGGTGCTTGGCCTATTTCATGAAACTATCTTTAGCAAAGAGCCATTCAGCGCTATTAAGAATATTCATGAGCTTCACAGAAGACGCCTAGCACGGTGCACCATTCGGAGTTCTGGAATTCATGGCAAATCCTTCACTCGAAGCATTGTGAAAAGTGACTCAAATTTTGTTTATTGGCAAAATCCTGCTGATTTAATCCATGATTTATATATAAATGGTGTAGGAATATATGCAAGTTATAATATGAAATGTCGAAAATATGAAATCTTTGTTCACTCTTGTCTTCTTATTACTCCTTGTCTACTGAGATAGGTTATAACATAGAACATTTTACAATGAGCATACTCATCACGAGCCCTGCATGCACATGAAGGCAGTATAGCTGCTATTACTCGAATTGTCCATTTAAAATGGCAGCCAATGAATGAACAGCATTTGAGTGTGATAAAGCCACTTTTGTGGGATGCAGATAAAAGGGTGGAGGACAAACCCTTTGAAGTTCTGGGCAGAAACGACATGGTGTTGTCTATTAATTCAAAACATATACGGATACGAACAAGTGAATTCAAAACAGAGGAGACGAAATATACAACACATTGCCTGGCATTTAATTCGCTCAAATATGGACATGCGTATTGAGAAAGATCATGATGTCATGCAGGCTGTTTGGATAGCTTATTATTAAATGGCTGGTCTTTTCTCATGACTAGGGATGATGCTCCTGCCTCCATAAACACTTGTCCCAGGCCCATGTATTCCTGATTATCAATCCAGTACTGCAGCTTCATGCTGTGAAAATGGCTACATCTTCAGTTTAACACTCTAGGGATAGTGATGTACTTGCATATTTTCCTCCAATATTTGTGACAAATGACCGACTAATATTTATAAGTGTGATAATACACTTTCAATATTCAGTGTTATAATACATTAGGAAATCAGAATTAATGAGCTTTTCTTCAATATAAATTTGGAAGAATGGAGTGTGAGGTTAATATATTTTTAGTTTGGCGTATGTTATATTATGGGTGGGATGTTTTTAATGAAAGTTGAGTGGGCATACTGGGTGGATCAGTATGAAATCTTTATTACATCGTTATGGTATATAATGCTGCTTTATATGAACAAGCAGACTGCCTATTAGAAAATTTATATCGGTAAATCTCGGTAAGTAATCTAAATTTCTTTGCTGTGTAGGTCGTTGTTCTGGCACGTTAAGGGGTCACGATGATGAGGTGTTAGACGTGGCCTTTGACTTCACAGGTCAGCACCTGTTGACGGCCTCTGCGGACAGTACAGCCAGGTGCTACAACGCCGTCACATGCAACTTAGTCAGTAAATTTGAGGGTCATGAGGGGGAGATCTCAAAGGTAGGTGTCCCAGAAAATCCATCCTTTTATGCAGGTCTGTATATTCCTATAACCATGCCTGCTGGAAAGTGTAATCTGTGTGACTAAGATCTGTTTAAAATAACAGCCAGTGAACGCACAGCGAGTGAGAGTGGTTTGACACTTTGGTAGGATCTCGTTTATGTGGAAAAACGTTAAGAAATCTGAGTGGAAACATCATGGGCATGTCTCTTAAGTCCAAGCAAACACAGATATGAACATCTGAACTTAAACAACCAGATGGGATGAAATATATGACACATTGCCTGGTGCTCAAATCAATCAAATATGAGAATATTTGGAGAGGTCATGAATGCTATTCTGAAAGCCTAGATTAATCATGTTATAGGACCTGATCCGGGTCATTCTTTAATCCATCATAGGGTTTTGGCACTCAATTGGGCAAATGTATGAAAAATTTTGTGCAGATTTCTTCTCTAAACATGCTGAAAGTAAATAGCAATGCAATAGACCCAAACTCTGATGACGTGTGAATATCTCTGTTTAAATCATGTGACTATTTGTGTATTCATTAATTTACATGATGACAGGTAATCAATTATCCTGAAATCTAGCATTACGACAATCTATTAACACGACACAAGGTACTACCATTTTACAATATGAACTCCCCACAGATCACATTCAACCCCCAAGGAACGACAGTCCTAACAGCGAGCTCAGACAAGACGGCCCGCCTATGGGACCCAGAGACGGGAGCCTGTAAACAAATACTAGAGGGTCATACTGATGAAATCTTCAGCTGTGCTTTTAATTATGAAGGAAACACAATTATAACAGGTAATTTAAATAGGTTCACCAACTTTCATATTTGTTGTTTATACAACACAGATTGTATAATCTCAGATAAGGAAGTTCATACTTCAGGCTATTTGTGGAGTGGTTGGGGAAGAGGGTACGGCGCTGTTGTGTGGCCATCTCTGTATGTAGCTCCGGTGGGGCATTTCTCTACAGTGTACAATGAAGGCTCCAACGCCAAACTACTCTTCAAATGTAGTTGTTGGAAAACTACCGGACGTGCCATGTTTGCCAATGGCGTTTGGCACAAGCAATAAAATTATTCGATTCTATGTCATCATAACTTACGTAAAAGACCTCATTTATAAAGAAACTTGGTAGGTTTGGCTGTACAGAGATTCTCAACTCGAAGCTAGATGACAGAACTGGTGGGTGTTGTGGCTCGTAAATTTGTGAGCTGAACCATTACGAGTAATTCAAAATGGAAATGGTCATTCCGAGTTTCGGTCTCTTGTGCAGCTAAAGCTGAACAGTTTCTTATAAACAAGATAGTTTATGAAAAGTAAAAAGATACAGAATTGAATTATTTCATTACTTGTGCCAAACAGCGTCCGCCTGCATGTTCAGTGTTTTCTCAACAACTACATTTGGTGAGTGGTATTGCACCAGGGCCTTCATCATACATAAGAAAGTCCCCACCAAGCTACTCTGTTTTGCCATGGAAACAATACATGACTGCTTCTACTGCCTTATACATGACTTTTAAATTCTACTGTTATGTTTAATATGATAATTTTGTACACATTGTAATATATATATTTATTGCTCAAATCTACACCTGCTATTGTATGCTATTATCCTTCTTTGAAGATCCTGCTGTAGACTAAAAGTTCTCACCCCTCTGGAGCCTCAGCCAATAGGTTACACTGCGCTTGCGCCCCAAACACACTCCATAATTCCTTTTTCCTTCTATAGCTGAACTGAACGCACGCGTTTTAGTAGAGCTCTGCTAGGATTAGATTTTGTCTATCTTTGAAAGGGAATTTCAGTCTAGATTTAGACTATATATACATTGTAAAAACAATGTCTAATAAATGTTTAATTATTATGTACATGTACTCCCTTACAGGCAGTAAAGACAATACATGTCGGATCTGGAGATGAGGACAAAGATCACGTACCTGTGCAATTGGAATTAGCAGTCAGCTGTCAATTATATATGTCAATCATGATTAATACGTGTACTGTGTGAGCCATCCGTCTTGGAGAGTGTCAATCCATTGCATTATCAGAAGCCATGCTGTATACCTTAAACCCTCTATTAATTCACTCACCCTATAAAAATTCCATCACTCCTTATATTGTGGACAAAATTCAATCAGTCCTGCTGAATTTGATCACCCTTTAAAATCATTAAAATCATGAAAAATGTATTATTTGCTTAAATTTCGAGCTTTTTTTATGAACTTCCTGTTCTAATAAATGTGATGACCCCCAGATTTTATGGTGGGATATTTCACTTCCTGTGGTTGAATTATCAGAAGATTCACAGTGTGTCCATGATGTAGAATTGTGCCTTTCTGTATGATAGTTGATTATCCTCTGATAAGTGCCTATACCCATAACAGTATCACAGCGACAAGATCAGGCCTATGTATAATAAAACACGGATGTGTGTTGATTGGTTGCAATCATGAGTTGTTAAATTGAAAGATTGCAGAATTATCATTTAAAACCTTGAACCAAATTTTGTATGATTAACCTGCATGGCAGACAGTCTGTGTACATTTGTCAGTCACTCCCATATTGCATACTTGTACTGTTTAGAATGTGGGCAATTTTATAAATGTAAAACTACTGGAGAAAAGAATTTGAAACAATCCTGTAGGTAATTTTTGGTGTTCTCGTGTGGATAGGATTATTGATAGCAATAGCAGGAGTTGCTGGTCTTATTGCAGTGCTAGTCCTCCTGTTATCTCCCCTGTCTGATCGATTATCTCCCCTTCAGACAGTGGTGTCTGAGCCGTTAACACTGGAGTCGCAGGCATAACTATATTTAATAAGTAGGATGTTCTCTTTTCCTGGTACTGTGCAGTCAAGAAAATATGAACATTACAGATGTGTTTGCTGTACTGTATGGAGTCTGTTACTACACATACTGCACAGACTTTTCATGTTAAATGCATGGTGGCTGAACTGTATGGTATCCTGATTGATACTTTTCAGTAACTGATTTCAAGTGATCAGGCCACACAGTTATCAACTGTATGGTACTGTGTGTTATCATGGTTTGCCACCTTTCAGTCATAATTTGTCTGTATAAGCATGGTAGGCATGGTAGGAGGGTAAAGATAATCTATTTCCATGTTAGTATTTGCATTTCATGAGTTCTCTGATAACCTTTTTATACACGTAAGGTTAAATTTCTAATTTCCCAATTAATCACATTCCATATATAGTATTATTTATTGGTTTGCCATTTTCATTCCAATGCTTTTTTGGTTTCAGTTTTTTAATTTTTTATGAATGGATATTAATTATTAAATAATCTTCTCGTCCAACTCTGCTTTTTTCACATATTTAGATTTTACCCCAGCTCTGTGTTTAGAAACAAAATATTGCTGCCATTCCCATATACATATAAATTTTGAAGCCGTCCCAGAATTTTCCATCATTTACCATGGAATTAACTATAAATACTTCACCATTTTGTTGTATTTTTTTATATCACTTGTTTATGAGCCGTCCAAAATATTCAAATATAGTTATGTTTCATTGCCTCTAGGTTTACTTATTGATTTATTTTATATCCCGCTTTCCACCAATGAATTGAATTTTTATAAACTGTTTAGATTCAGATTATTTTTCTATAGTATTTTCATATTTTGTGATGATTCATGTGCTGTTTGACTAATGGTTTTTAGTCTCCTATTATATTTCTGAGATATAGCATATAAGAATAAATCTGAGTCTAATATATTGTCTGTATACACAATGTGTTAGTCCAAGAATAAAGGCACTGTGTTCACATTCCATTGGATGTCATTCCAGTCAGAGAACTAATCAAGCAGTCCTAAGTAATAGCATTCATCTGATCATGTGTGCTGAACAGCACGAAAGGAGTTGTTTATATCCTAAAAGTCCTGTTCAAATTCCTAGTCTCAGATAATATTTGAAATCCGCAAAATATATTCAGTCATGCCAGAACAGTTAGGTATGCAAAAATATTCCCGTCTCAGAGGTTTTCCTAGCATGTTATAAGCTGTTTATGTTAGGAGACTTTATTGTTCAGATTGATCAAATCGATATGTACAGTAAATTCCCTTATAATTTAATCACCCTAGTGAAATACATCACCCATATTTCTTGGACAAAATTGTTCTAATAAATTTGATCACGCTCTAAAATCATCAAAATGAACAAGAAATAAATGATTATCAGCATGACTGAACTATTTCTTCAATTTTCTCTTAATTGATCACCACCTGAGGTGGGGAAAAATTCCCTGAAGTCTTGTGATTGAATTATTTGGGGATTCTCTAAAACCTGTTTTTACACATCAAAGCCTGAAACAGATTATATCCAGTTTACTGAGCTAGCTGTTGACTTGTCTTAGCAAATGATTAGATGTAATATTTCTTACATCTTCTCTAGCCAAGTCGACGTACATCACGTTGCTAGAGAACTTTGCGATGTAGTTGACTTGGTTGGTGAAGATGTATTTCTTACGGCTTTTCTTCGAACTATTTAAGAAGTCGAGTTCCAAGACCATGTAGAACAATTTTCTGATCTATGGTCTGCATTACAGACAGAGTACCCCTCAATCCTGTAATCTCTGTGTAGTAGTAGATAACATTTTCAGCAACCTGAATGATGCTGTACTTTGAACGTCTGTTTAGTATAACAAACAGAAATACAAATGAGCAGAAATTCATATTAGCTCACCACAGGCTCATGATGCCCGTTACATTAATCCCTCTAATAATTCAATCTCCATATAAAAATTCAGTCACCCCCAATCCAAAATCAATTGGTGGTTTAATAAATTTGATCACCCTTTAAAATCATTGAAATAATAATAATGGATTATATGCATGATTTTGAACCATTTTGTCAACTTCCTGTTCTAATATATTCGATCACCCCCAGATTTTATGGTTGGAAATTTCACTTCCTGTGATTGAATTGTTAGAGGGATTACTGTAGCAGGTTTTCTAACTTCACTTGCTCATCATCCTTATATACTAAATTAACTGAGCTGTACTCGTTCCTACGATCAGAAGCTTCGATTACAGCTTACCATTATCACTTAGAATAACTGATACTGTATAGGCATATTAGAAAATTTGTGTTTTCTAAATGTCATCTGATTCCTCAGAATAAATTATCATGGATATAGTGTTGAATATATCTTCGTTGTTACCTTATTCATCTCTCAGATATCTCAGTCTGGATATCACAGAAGAAAATGGTGGTGGGGGGGAATAATGTTGGGTCGCCATATCTCCAGTCCACTTCCCCATATAAGTATTCTATAGACCTGCATTAGTTATCCAACATGCAGACACATCTTAATCTAGTCTCATGCAGTTTAGTAGTAGAGAAAATGTATCTTGAGGTGACTTGACCTAGTTTCATGGAGGTCACTTGACCTGAAATTACCTTTGACCCTGTGCATGGAGTCATGCACACAATAACGGATAACATGATGCGCAGGTTCAAACGTCACTTCTGGTCACGTGACCTCCACATGACATTAAAACAAATAGATCAAGTTAACAATGTTGCCTCAACGTATGCCTTTTGATGCGAAAAAATTGAGGAGTTGGAACATGTCTGGGGATTTTGCTCAACATCAACAATTTGGTCGGGGTCACAAGTCTCAACATGTTTTATTCTGTGGCATCGTCAAAGGAATTTATACGGTAGACATACAGCCTGTATTATGGGCTATGCTGTATAAACCCATAGAGAATAGCCTATATCATGATACAATACCTCTAGCAGAATGTAAACATCCGAGAAGATGGTCCGTCTTAATGTCGGTACAAACAAAATGGCATCCAGAGATGCTAATAACCCGGATGATGGCGATCGTGGTGCCATCTGCACATAAATGGGTGCATGAAAATCTTGGATATGTCGGCAAAAAATCTGGGCATTTTTCTTGTGGAGTACACTATACCGTGTGGGTACTTGTTTGTTTTTCTGTCTCTGGCATTTTTCTTGTGGAGTACACTATACCGTGTGGGTACTTTTTGTCTGTCTCGCGCTGTAGAGTTTGATGGGAGGGGTCTCGGAGAGGTTACATGTAGTTGATTTTCGCTTGAATGTTATGTTATGTTATGTTATGATGATAGGCCTGGGGTGGACGTTTTGAGATAGAGATGGACCATCCATGGTCCAAATAGGCCACATGGGGTTTTATTTTGATGCGCTCGTGCATTAGATTCCGACTGGTTAGGTTTTGTTGAAAGTACCGTCAATCTGCGCATGCGCAGTGTGTAGTAGCAGAAAAAGTGAAAAAGGCCATTTGGATGGACAATTTAGGGTAGAGACGGACCAACTGTTATCCAAGTGAGGCGTCCTATTGAAGCGCTCAAGGGATAGCGTCCGACTGGCTAGTTTTTTGTTGGAATTTAGTGCCGTCAATCTGCGCATCCGGATAAAAGAAAATAGAATATGGCCATTCAGGTTAGAGGTGGACCAACTGTTGTACCGTACAAGTGGGGCGTGTGAGGTGTTATATTGAAGCGCTCAAGGGATAGAGTTCGAGTCGGGTGGTTTTTAGTCAAGTGCCGTCATAAGCAGTCGTGGAGTACTATTGTTGTTTATCTTTAAACCCATTCTTAAGACTGATGGGTAATTATCACTAGTGCTACAAGAAAAGCAATCACATGGGGCTATATCTCCCAAATGCTGTTTGTTCTCTTATGCTTGAGACACTAGGCGGCGGACGGTGTTTGATCTGGAAAGTGGGCATTTGAGTGAACGTTTTAGTGTATACGTAGATGGATCATCCCTGATCCAAATGGGCCGTGTGCGGTGTCATATTGAAGCGGTCGTGGGGTAGAGTCAGACTGGGGTGGTTTGTATTGAAAGTGTCGCCAGTCGGTGTATGCACAGCCGTGGAGTAATAGAAAAAGTGTATTTGAGATTGGAGCATTTGGGATTGAGGTGGATCATTCCTGATCCAAATGGGGTGTGGGTGGTATCCTACTGAGTCACACTGGTTGATACATGTGCCCGCGTTCCGGTGATGACGTCACTTGCGGTGATGACATTACCTCCATCAAGGATCAAGGGCCAATGGTCAAAGTATGCGCATGTGATAGGATGATAGGGCGTTAATGTGTTAAGATAGGGCATTAAGACAGGACAAGAAGGCGTAACGATGGGCTTTAAGGTATAACGATGGCCGTTGACGGGCCTCACTGCATTTCGATGGATAGGTGTCAATTCCATGAGAGCTGTTGAGCTATTTCACTAGGGTGTTGAAGTGTTAGGATAGGCGTTGGCGGGTGTTCCTGTGATACGTTCATAAAAGCAAGCATATCACAATGACGTGCACAGTTTCACGTTGAACCGTCAACATGGGTTATGCATGATCTGAGTTCGAATTCACGTTTGCCAGACACTACGATATGATGCGGCACCAGAAGAGTATACATGAGGCACCAGAAGAGTATACATGAGGCACCAGAAGCCGATGCAGATGCTGAGAGTATACCGGTGGATTCTGAAAGTCCACCGACGCTGAAAGTCTATCCACTGATATGGAGAGTTTGCCTGCTATGTCACAGGGAAGCCTGACCGAGGAAAACCTCAACTTTTGGGATTGTATTGTAGATTAAGCTATTCATATTCATGCTGGGGCAATCGAGGACGAGAGACAGGATAACTTACAACAGGTGTACATCCAAATGCGCATCCACATCAGATGAACAGTCATGGCTATCTATGAACAGTATTCCCTGCTTTCGCTTTAAAGGAAAGGTGGCTCCAAGCATAGGTCCATCTTGAAGTCCAAGCATCACTTGAAAGAGGATATGGGACTGCCACCCACATAGGCCCTGACAAATGCGATAAAATATGAAAACACCTGTTTCAGGACATGCTGCCTTACAGTATACTGGACTGCCTACAGACACTTAGGGGGCTGTCCAAAGGACGAGCAACCATGGCCGAAGATTGCCACAACAACAAATGGCGGTTTCTGATTGGACAAAGCAGTCGAGAGAATACGTCTAACGGACAAGAGCGAACTCTACCAAAGACAGATGCAACACCAAATGGCGGCTTGTGATTGGACAAGAACAGCCGAAATGCGTCTAATACACAGAGAATTATCGATTTGTAAAACTCGGCTCCCCCAGCGTCGGTATGATGTGATGGAGGGGATAATAAAATGTGTAATGCGCAATACTAAGCATCTCACTTGGGTATAATAATAACCCAGCCACCAGCCAGATTTTCGGACAGGATTCTCGCTCGAGTTTATATGGGCAATGAAAAAACTGCCCATGTGCAAAACTGAAGGAGTTGTTCCGTCGGATTCAAAATGAACCGTGGGCGCATGGGTTCCCCCAATACCTCATAGCCACGTCGTACAGGTTATCTTTTCATATTGGGGGGCAGGGGTGAAGTGGAGTGAGCCTGTGAAACGGAGCATGCGCTGTGGAGAGGTTGACGCAATACTCATGTTGCTGTTGGTCTTTCCTTCGCTCCACTAATTGTGTCAAGTCGATGCTGATTTGGCCAAGAGCCATCCACACAACAGCTTTGCGCCCAGTGCAATCAGAGGGTATATCTGACAGTAGGAGATATATAATTTGTTGGCATGAGAATGTAGGAGATATACAATTTGTTGGCATGAGAATGTAGGAGATATATAATTTGTTGGCATGAGAATGTAGGAGATATACAATTTGTTGGCATGAGAATGTAGGAGACATACAAGTTGTTGGCATGAGAATGCATGATACAGGCTATTCCCTATTTTAGTACTAACGGATCATTGCAGCGTAGACCATAATACGGGGTGTATGTCCACCGTATAAATTTCCAATGCATTCAACACACTTTGATGACGCTGAGGAATGAAACATGTTGAGGCTTGTAGACTTCCGAATTTGTGCCGTCACACGCATGTATAACTGGCAATGTATTCAACACACTTTGATGATGCCACGAAATAAAACGTGTTGAGACATGCTGACCTACTAATTGACGTAACGGAAAATCCCCCGACTTGTCCAATTTGACTTGTCCAATTTTTCATCGCAAAAGTTTATCTCGAGGCAACTTGACCTATTTTCGTGGAAGTCACGTGATCATTACGTGACCGGAAGTGACTCTGTTATCCGTTATTGGGCGCATGCGCAGGGTCAAAGTTCCCTTATGGGCACTTGACGATCACGTGCCCTTCACAGGACCTCCACGAAAGTAGGTCAAGTTGTCTCAAGATACACACTCACTACTACTAACTAGTCCTGGACTTTTTTGTCTGAAAGTTCCTGAAAATTTGTAGGATTCCTATACATGCTTCGAAGATGTGCACCTTCATTAATGAGATGAAATATAAATTTTTATCAGGAGTTGGACTTTGCCTTTTTCTCCCATTCATTTCAGTTTACCGGTACATGGCAATCTTGTATTATCATCTCGTCTCCCAGTTTTGACTGGAGACCCTTGACACTTTGTAGGCTTACTAAATATATTTGACGATGTGCACCTCCTATTTTTGTGGTGAAATGTTGATTTTTTCCAATATTATCATAAATTGTACCCGTCAATTTCAGTTTACACTATCGTATAATCAACTAACCCGACAATTTTGGCTAAAAGGCCTTGAACTTTGTAGGCTTGCATACTTGAAGATGTGCACATCATATTTATGTTGCACATCATATTTATGTGATGAATTGTTCATTTTTATCAAACTTACTAATTTGAACTTCATTTTCTCCATCAAATTTAACAACATAATGAAGGGTAATCAGCTAGTTAATATTGCACTCAGATAATGCTGTCAATTCACCAATCATATTGTCTCTCGTTTGCAACTCAGCTGAAGCTTTATCCATAGAAGTGATGTATTTTTCTTAAATTTGGAGCGGAGGGATTCGATTTTTTTTTCTAGTATTTTTTTTTTTACTAGTATTCACGTCAAAACGGACACCCTTTCGTATATTATACGTCCGCACTGTTTTAGCAAATAGAAAGAAATGGCCATGGTAAATCCTTTTTCCATAAGCCAAATTGACGTAATCAAACATGGTTAATGTTTCTTTACATATGGTCAAAAGTCCCACGAGAAGGAGTAGTTATAATGGAGCAGCGGTATGTTCGGTCAACCATAAAGTCTTGTACAGAGGAGATCATGGTTTGAATAATACTAGTATCTTTTAAAATTATTGAATTTCACGGGTTGGGAGAAATGCATTCATGATATGTGACAAATAAAGTTCTTTTATCCAGGGATATTTAAATAAACAAATTGCTTATGGATAACAACTTCTAGTTTATTCAGGACGACGTTTCGATACAGGTACTAGTATCGTTCTCAAGTCAATTTTTTATCCAGGGATATTGATTGGTAAGTTTTACGGCTCTTACACGCTGATCATGTTTCTCGAATCTGAACCTGTTGCTTTCCAAATCTACTTCCGATGATGACCTCACTTCCCGTGATTACGTTATTTCCGATGATGACGTCATTTATGGTGATGACATCACTCCCTTCCTCCCTGATCATGACTGTCAATTTTCTACTACTACTGTGACGGAGCTATGAGCACAAGCGTCAGATTCGACATTCAGTGGGACGACTTCACACACAAGGATGATTACCGTGATAACAACCGAAGGATGTCGTATGACACTGAACACCAACATTTAATTCCAGACAGCATACATTAGAACTTTACTTAGTGGCAAACTATAGAAGCGGTACCGGTCATCAGATTTTAATGGTAAAAGTTACATGATAATCAAGGTTTTAGTAATTGTACATCTTCTATATGGCAAAGTTTCATATATATTTATGACAAAAACATAAGCAAGTAAAATCTTCAAAGCTTTTTTATTAGAAATTGTATTTAAAAGGCGTACTATTACGAAAGTAATTAGCAGGTTTATAAGATTCTGTGCGTACATTATGAACAATAGCTGCATGTCATTGTAATTGGTCTCTTGGGGGAACCACCCTGGTCCATATACTTATTATTCACATTCTAAAAAAAATAAACGGGGTTTCCTTATTACTATGATAGGGTATAGGCATATACCTATACCCTACTACCGGCAGTGTTTTATTCCTTTTTCTCCGTAATATGTGATTAATAAATGCTCGTCTGCGAGTGCCTTAGATTTCTAGCGAACCAAATCGGCCCTCAAATTACACAAGACGGTTCATCATTGTTTGTATTTCTGCCTTGTAGACAATCTCCGTATATACTGTAACATTATGACAGGTTTTTTTTGAGGCAGAATACCCCGATGCACACTTTGAATTCAGTTTTGCTTGAAACAATTGAGTTTGCAGACCTTGGCAGATATTGCATGCACATACTTCGGACTTATCACACATTCTCCAGATGAAAACGACAGAAAAACTGAGCTTTGTTGAATTCATTTACGTGCCAAAGTCACGCTAATAATTTGACTAAATATTTTAAAATGTACTTTATGAATGATTTTGGCCTAGAAAAGCCCTGTATTACCACTGTGAATTAAGTATTATTTTATCCTCCCCAAGCATAGAGTTATCTCTATTGCATCCTTCATCTTCTGTAGCCAAATCGACTACATGACGATGTAGTCGACCCGACTCAAACAAGAAACGTTGAAGTATAGTGAAAATGGAATATACATGTAACAACATGATATTACAAATGCCTATACAAACTTCGAGCAATGTATAAGACGTGATTTCAAATTTGGTTAGCCAAACTGATGACTATTAGTAGTAATGAAAGTCTGACCAGGTACATTCTCCCTTTATCTCTTAACATGAGAGAGGGGGGGAGGGGGATTTGGTTTAATGTCACACTCAATTTCATTTCACTCATATGGTGACCGCCAGTTTGGATGATGTAGGAAGCCGGAGTACCCGGGGAGAACCACCGCCCATCGGCAAGTAACTGGCAGACTTTCACACATGCACCAGCAGGGCTCGAATCCGTGCTGATTCAGCGGTGTGAGGCTAGCGATCACCGGCGAAACGCCTTAGACCACTCGGCCATCGAGGGTCCTCTTAGCACGAGACCCCAAATAGTCCCTTCTGGGGAATACGAAGTAAACGTGATATTGTGATTATTCGAAAGAATTTCACATGGATGATGCATGTCCGGGAACCTACCGATGAGGTCAAGATCAAATGAATGGAGGAAGGACATCTCCATGTTAAGAGATAGGGAGAATATACCTGGTCAGACTTCGATTACTACTGCTAGTTATATTAACTTATAATAAACCGAGTCTCTCAAATAAACAAAGCGAATTGAAAGCATCCATAAGTATGTCCATCTATACCAGCCCCACATTCCTTCTTTCCATTTAAGATGAAGGAGTCATTTTATAATTCAAGAGAAAAGGGTCCGATAATGGGACGTTGCCGGTAACCTGTAGGCAACATCTCACTTACATGGGATCTGGTCTTTACTAGGATGCTATTAATTTATCTCCTCAGACTCAAATCTTCTAAGGACATTAACAGCCTGATTCCCGATATAATTGTTGTTAATACTTAGACAAAAGGTATTGAAGGATAGCTGACAGGTGCCGTGACGCGTGACTCCAGGCATAAATGTGTGGTTCTTACTTATGCCCATGCCTACAGCATGAGGCAAACTTTTTTTTACTTTTGAAAACATGGTTAAATATGCATA
The DNA here is from genome assembly GCA_036873755.1 of Hanleya hanleyi. Classification (NCBI taxonomy): domain Eukaryota; kingdom Metazoa; phylum Mollusca; class Polyplacophora; order Lepidopleurida; family Hanleyidae; genus Hanleya; species Hanleya hanleyi. The sequence goes on from JAVTVY010004628.1 coordinate 309,083, forward strand.
ACATTATCCTATACTTTTTCAAACAAGGAAGTCCTATGATAATTTTCACAACTTCAGATCGAAAATAGTCCAATTATCACTGACTAAAATATTACTCATGCTGTAGGCATAGGCAGAAGAGAAAATGTATGAACCGCAAATTTACGCCGGGCGTCAGGCGTCAATGAACTTTCGATGCGCCTGAACAACCTTTTGTATAAATATTTATAGCGAGAATCGGGCATTGCGCAGGCACGGGTTTTGTTTTAGATGTTGTTTATCAGTGATCATAACATGACTTCACTAATATTGCCATGCAGACTGTGATTCGCGAGGGTTTCATCTCTGGTCGATGGTAATACGTTAACGGTTACCATGTGCTTATCCAGGATGCGGCTTGCTCGTAAAATCCCTATAAAACGCCAGGAATAACTATATAATGATCAAACCTTCCATAAATGTGTTGCTGTATGGCGTTATATATACATCGTCAACTGGAGAGTCGAGATAAGAGAACATAGTTTTATGGGCGTCTGTTTGCACCTATTGGGATTCGATGTTTCAATGTGCGCTACATATGTACCGGTACTCTAGAACATAGCGATCAATCCGTATACGTCCGGCAATCCCAGAAATACTACTCAGGCGTTCAATTCGCAGCTTCTCGTATAAACGAAAATAATCTGGGATAAAGTATTAGATTGTCATATTGTATCGCAGAAATAATGTAGAAGAAACCGTTTTAGAATCCGTTCCATTTCTTGGCTAACACATCGTTGATAGACATCCGTCGATTTTCTGTCTCCACTTGTCTCATGTCTTGAGAACGTTTCCACGTTGGACTTTCTGTTGGAAAGAATGATATATTTATTTTTTAATTTATCGGAGTTGAAACACAAAAATACACTTCTTTGGGATAAGACACCCGATTGCAAACGAAAATTAAAGAAGCGGTGTGGTACCGGTACACAAAATTCGCCCAAATCCTGATAACGTTAAATCACACACTAAAGCACTGTTTGATTTAAATGTCGTTTATATGCGTTTAAATGTATGTGAGATTAAAATATGTTACCCTGTTACTGAAACACTGTTACTGTGATATTTCTGTGTCACATATTTTAATCACTCCCCCCCCCCACCACCACCACCACACACACACTCCACAAGGCATAATTTGTCTGTGGGCACACATGGTAACCGGTAGAGACTTATAATGCTCAATTCTAAAACGAACCAGATATGACCCTTCTACAACCCTACATATGAACCAATATAACCTCGTTCCAACTGAAAAGTAGTGGAAGAAAGAGAGTCCGAAAACAAGTGCAGGTCCAGGAGGAGGAGGGGGAGGAGGAGGAGATATGAGCAGGATGCACATTTTAATCTTTTTTAGCCTCCCTACCATAGACTTTCAGGTTTCTCATCTGGTTTAATTGCACCCGATTTAAAACTTTTTCTGGTTTCAGATCACTCTACCATACTCCGTAATTGTCCTAACTGCTTTGTTTCATGACTTCCCTAAATGGTTCTGTGTTTATATACTGACCCGAACAGACCCGCTGGTAAACGACCTTTGCCCGAGAATCGTCTGTTTTACTCTGTTTGAATTTGGTGGCAGATTCGTCATCTTCCATATCACTGTCCTCATAACCCCGACATAGACAGTTAATCTGAGAAGAGAATGAAATACCATGGAGAATTCAAGTTCAAGTATATCATTGGATAATTAAAAGAAGAAAAATATGTTGGGTCCCCAATGGTTTATAAGATCATTGAATTGCGGGGACACTGCTAAAAAAATTCTAAATGAAATGCCGGATGTGATTGAATTATTATATTAACAATATATGTAGTTGAGTATCTTTGAAATTTTCCACAAAAGATAAAGTGCTGGTTGAAGCGTCGAATATAGCTAATGCAACAAGGCGGGATATGCATATCATCAATCTGATGAAAACTCAGACTTAATAACCGCTCCTCTATCGGACATGTCGCTAATTAAGATCTGGGACAGTCTGTATCTTAAATCTGTCGCGCATGTCAGACTGGCGACTAATCACAATCCAACTTCAACGGGCGAATAGTTGCCTATCCGAGCAAATAATAATCTTCGGTGATTGCTCATGGAGAACAAGAACTTCATCAGCCGCCTGGGTTGGATTCTTCTGCACCTCGTTCACTACAGAAATAATCGGAATGGCACCTATTCGCCCGTTGAAGTTGGACTGTGATTGGTCGTCAGCGACAGATTTAAGATACAGACTGTCCCAGATCTTAATTAGCGACATGTCCGATAGAGGAGCGGTTATTAAGTCTGAGTTTTAATCAGATTGTGCATACCATTTTTCGCTTCTATGAGGGTACACCTCCCCACTTCACCCCCTCCTCCCCAAATTATATCCCAACGAGACCGCCATTGAATATTGTTCAGACCGCCGTCGATATGCTGGCCTCATTTGATTGAGATTGATTTTGGGTTTATTGTGCCTTGTAAAAGATGGTATATAATCAAGAATCAGGCAAAACTCAATGGATCACTTGAAACATAATCATCGGATATGCTTAAGGGAACCCGAATAGCCTACCTTGGTATAAGTTCGATCTCCGAAGTCGTGGGCTCCCCACATAACTTCTTCTGATATCTGGCGGTATTCACACTTCTTAAAAGAACACACAGGTTTACACATCGAGTACCTGCAATATTCAAATAGCAAGCGTCAGATCCGACATTCAACATCCAGTCGTCGTCCATAAAAGAATTTCCGCATCAATAACCAAAAAACCCATTTGTATGACATTTAGCACCAATTCCACTTGTGTATGAAATAAAAATAATAAAAACACAAGATGGTTTCGTATACAAGACAGAAGCGGGCAACAGTTTTCAATGATGTCAGTACAACATGATGATGATGTTCTACACGTGAAATCCTAATCACTGACCAGTATGCTTTATCCAAATGAATGCCAACTCGTTTCCAGAGTAAGTACAGTCAAACCTGTTCTTACGACCACCTTTATTGAGCGACCGCCTGTTTTTTGAGGACCACAGTGTAAAAATCCCGTCAGGGACTTTTGCATATTAAATTACCTTTAATAAACGACCACTACATTTTCTGTTTTCAAATGGTGGTCGCTTAAGACAGGTTTGACCGTATTTCAGTCACGCTTTAATTGTGACTGTTCATTTGAACAACATGAATACATTTTGAGAAGACAATGGACTCGTTGTTCCGGCATTCAACCCCTTATATACGCTCATTAAAGCAGCGTCTATCTACGTCCCTTAGTCTTCGTTGTTTCTCCGTTGATTCGGATTGGCGCTCTGTATATCGAATTTCCGCGAACCTATGAAGGTCGGGCTTATGAATAACCAACATTATTTAAATCAGCAACCAATACGAAACCGAATGACCACTGCTAAAATCTAACCCAGCACGGATCAAATGTTTCTGCAATATCATGTAAGAACGAACGAACATCAATTAATTTCATTTCAAAGCTTTCTTCTGTAATGCATAATATCTTCACTGATGTTTTCTTTGTCCTGGAATAGAGTAATCGACGAGGTTCGGCCGCTGTAATCATGTTGCGTTCAGCCTGGCTGGTCGCTGACTCTGGCGCCAAACAGGCAAAACTACAACGTTTCCCCCGAATTAGGTCTAAAGTGCAGAAGTGTAGCTTTATTCCAGTCGAGGTAAACGTACATAATTGATTGGTTTCGTCTGTAGTGTGACGTATACCAATCCGCATCTGTGTGAGAAATCAGCTTACGAAAAGAGCATTATGGCACAGGTATACAAGCGCATCTAGCGACAAGATGTGCAAATTTGTTGGTCTGAATTAGCGGGGAAACAGAGAGAGTACTGTAAGGAACAACGATTTAGGACCGACGCTGATGTGATGTGCGTAGTCCTTTTTCTGACGATTATATATTTCATGAAGTTTAATGTATCTCATTTCACCAGTTCATCAGGGCATCGTACGCGAGGAGCTTGCAGAAGCAGAGATAGCTTACATAACGGACGCATTAATGGGCAAACGGTTCGTAAAATGTACCAGCCTGTGTTAATATTTTTAATTAGGCAGAGAGAGCTCTGCCCATAATACTCGCTCCGGAAATGTTACATCGATGATATGTTCAGCGTGTGGCCTGGTACTTCAGAGAAATTCAAAGAAGAGTCTCGCACATATAATGAATTTCTCTAAACTGAATATTCAGCTTCCAGTTCCACTCTACAGCATTTCTAGACGTTATTGTAAACACGGGTACAGTAGCAGTTATGCATCCAATTTGACAATACAGTTGACAATAGAGCGCGTCACTTGTCATATAATGAAGATCTATGTCTAACGCAACGAAGGGTATCCTTACTAAGTCTAATTACCCACCACGATACTGGGGGTACATGGAACGAACTGATCCCTTACTTATTATGTATTATATACAATTACAGTCTTTCTATGAGGTCAATATGTGGTTTTGTGGACCTGAGAAAACAATATTCATCTCGGCCGAGGTGAATGTTGTTTTCTCGGGTCCACAAAACCACATATTGACCGATATCAAAGTACTATAATTGTTTTTTATGACACTGACGTCTCCTTGTCGTTAAATTGGTGAAAGCAGTTAGAATATAGCATATAGTAGGCACTATGTTTATGTATGCTATGATTGTCTTTTTAATTTGGTCCTGATGCTGTTGTATGGAATTTGGATTAGGTTTTCGGATTATGGACGCGGATATTCTTTAATGGATGGCGGAATGATGAATGACGGGCTGGACGCTTGTAACTTGCTTTACTCTCCGCCATCTCGTGCCTCCTGTCAGACAAAGTGTAAACCGACGGCCAATTCAACGACTATTTTCATTGGCTGAGAAAACTACACGTCACTCCGAGTCAATATCACATTTATGGATCCGCTTCAGAGTCAATATGGAAAATTAGCGACAGCCACGTGACGGCGAATCGTCCAATGGAGAAAGGGTAACACACACAGTCATATATATGTATATATATCAGTGGTCCCGCTCAAAACATTTGCTTTAATTAACATCAATTGTTCATTCATATGCACAGCATTGTAGAAACATTTGATCCATGCTAGGGTTTACTATCATCTTGGTTACTGATCTGAATAATATACCGGTATCGAAAAGTTACCGATTAGACCAATTTTCATTGGCCATGATTCATTATACAGAGCGCCTCTAGCGGCACATAGGTGCGACGATTCGAATCAGCGGAGGATCCAGGAGAGTATTAAACATATGACTGACGCTGACTTCATGAGCGTAGGACGACATCCATCCAACCACAGGGGGACAAAGATATCATAACGACTCTGATCTACTACTCAAAACACTTTAAAGCTCCAGGCTGAAAGACTACTTGCTGAAACCGATGCCAAATTTCTCGAGTTTGAAAGGCAATTAAAAATATTTCCCTTGCAGCAAAGTTAATTTTCCACTCGGTGCCCATTTTGCTCAAGCCTTCAGACATCAAAGAAAAATAGTAGTAATCTGTTCATATATACCAGCGTCCCCTTTGGACGTGAAGAGTGTGCGTGCCGGGCCGTGTTGGGCATTCTTGGTCATCTGCGCATTTACAGATATAAGACGTGTGGTACGTTAGACTGTCCTCCTCTTTCCACGGTGATTTGTTCAGGGTGAATACATCGGCACAAACGGCAGCCTCCGGGCAGTAGGGTAAAGGGTTGTACTGTGTAGTATAAAAGTATGGTACCATAATTACAGTCCATCGTATCAGACTAGGTCACTGATCGATATAAGATCAATCGTATGTGTACTAAGATAGTGCGAACCACCACACTAATCATTACTTTTGGGGAAATTGGATTCTGGATTTCGTTGAAGGTGTCTTATATTCCTGAAGGTATCAAACTTGCACTGATGTCAATTGTTAAACAGCATTATAATCGCGGTGCGATGGAGTGCCCAATTACATCCATCCATCCAACACGTTATGATTTCACACTGAACATTACGATAAGAAATGGAAAGTCAGTTGGCATTCGGAAATATTTTCACAGAATCCTGATGTAATATCGACATTCTTTGTGTAATGGTCTTGATTAAAGTAGTAAAGTAGTTTACTAGTATTGGTGATTTCGCCTGATTTAACGTGTTTAAAGTTATAAGCGACACTAAAGTCTGTTCATTTTAATTAGTCGTATACTTAGGATCTTTTCAAAAATCAGTAGTTATCACTGCATAAATTTTCTTTTTTACAGCGTGTAGAACAAACTGATCTCTACAAAATGACTACCATTTCTCCGTGATATCGATAACATATTACGCTTGAAATAACTTTGTAATTCTCTCCATATAAAACTCCGGTACATTTGTTTCATGTACCAGGCCTCAATTACATAGAGAGACGTCATATTCATGCCCACTGACACAAAGGTCATTGATTCCGTATTAAGTAATAAATGTCGCTTATATCCCATGCCCAGTGAAATTGCAGAATGATGAACCGGACACACCTCTATGACCGTACACGGCATTGTTGACCTTTGTGCTAGTAAACACGAATACATTATGACGTCTCCCTATGTAATTGAGGTCCGGTACATGGAACAACTGTACTGGAGATTTATATGGAGAGAATTACAAAGTTATATCAAGCGTGATATATTATCGATATCACGGAGAAATGGTAGTCATTTTGTAGAGTTTAGTTTGTTCTACACGCTGCTAAAAGGAAAATTTATGCAAACTTATCTACTGATTTTTGACAAGCTCAAAAGTAGATGACTAATTAAAATGGACAGACTATTGTTCTATTTCAATGATAGGCCTACAACGCAAAAACACCAGATGCAGTTCATATCAAGCGAAATATTGAGAGATTGTCAAAACCGTAAAATAGAACATAACGGTAGTCAGATTTGATTAACTAGGGAGTATTAATACATATGTACAGAGCGTAAAGCTAAAGATTTACAAAGCCTTGTTCGAAACTCTCAACACTACAGCCATATCTATATATCAAAGTAATGAAATTTTGATATCAAACAAAAAAATGGATTTAAGTCGTTTTGCTGTGTCACTTTTTGTGGTATTGCCTCCTGGTGGCGCTGATTGATATAAACAATTATACTTGAAGTGTGCTATCAAAGAGAAAACATACTTTTTATATCAGATATTTAATGGGCAGACACCGTCCATAAAGAAATTCCTGGTCGATTTTAAATATGAAACTATAAAAGCACCAAAGTATAGAATGAGGAATGAAATGAAAATTTTCAATATGATTAGTTACACTCTCAGAAATCTTGATTGTACTTGGTTCTTTAGAATATTTGGATCAACGTGGATTGGTTCTTTGCCCGATATACAGGTGGAACCAAAATCTAATGAAGAGCACAACATTTGGTTCCATATAAGAACAAATCTGAAAACAACTAGTTTTCTGAGAGTGTATGGTTCTTTGCAAGATAGAAGTCTTCAAAAGTTCTCAATGATGTCAGCATTCAGCAAGACATCAACAAGACGTCATGACGTCATCACGTCTTGGCTTGCCATCGATATCACTACCTGCATGAAGAAGCGCAGATGTGGGACGCAGGTCTGAATATACAGACATGAAGGGGGAAGGAAGTCTCAGCGCTTCCTTCTTAATAAGGCTGACGTATATCTGTTCTCTTATAAACACGACTATATGCAGACGCCGTCAAAAACCGATCATTTAAAAGCTCGTTTCTTCTCATTCACCAAACGCTATATAGACGATCTTCTCGCTGTGGATAATCGCTATATAAATGACGCAGTGAAGAATATATATCCACCCTCTTTGGATTTGAAGAAAACTACAGATATCCCTAACGGCACGACATATTTAGACCTATATCTCTAAAAAATGAAGCTCGCCTTCTCTCTCGTCGAATTTATGACAAAAGAGATGACTACAATTTGGACATCGTAAACTATCCCTTTCTTTGAGAGTAATATTCTAGTGGAACCTGCATATGACGTATACATGTCTCGCCATGTAGCATTTGCTAGATCCTGTGTTAAATATGATGATTTTAATCAACGTCACAAAACATACTGATTATGGCTCTTATAAATATACCCGATGCTGAATATATAAAATTTCCGGTTTAATGACGTCAATATTACGTTAATAGTTTGTTTCATTAATTATCTCGAGATACGTGAATAAGATACTTTTGATATGATACAGCTAAGTTGCGCATGCGCGTTGTCTTCAGAATCAAAATTGATTCACTTTGCCGTATACCCGTCCTCCAAATAGCATCCTTGTACACGCACTGTTATATAGTATATGTTTGCATTGGTATGGCGAATGGGGTTAAATGACTGCGCTTTGTCTCTATTGTCCTAATTACACCATCATTAAATTTGCTCTATGCTTTCTACAGCCTTGATGTTTGACACTTTTGCGCACAAAAAATCAACGCTGTATGAGACTGAAAGACAATGAATGATTCATTTCACAATGTCAAGGTTTTTTTTAGAGCGAAAACTTGACCATCTTGCATAGCAGATCACGTTCCGTCTACGCTCATTGCATTCGCGACTGCTCGGCCTATTCTGTCGAAGTCATAGTACCTCGAGCATTAATGGTGTAAGAATTTTACAGCTCTCAGCTGTAAGTTGTGATCCGCCGCACGTGAAGCACATCACATGCTACAGAATGTGTTTCCGCTATCATAGTCCTCGTTGTATTTCTCCCTTACCAGGAGATAAATTATATATCCAAATAAAATGGATATTCCCTTGATTCTACTCGCGGAGGATCTCTTTAATTTGAAGTGTTTCTCCTGGTATTTCTTCTCGAGCTGATCTCCAAGTTAACGGAAGTCATACAGCTGACATGCGCTGTTCGGAGTTTCGGCGTGATACGGTGCTTTCAACATGGATGCCATAATGGATTCCTAGCAGTGCGTCACGAGGTACTACAAATGTCCTACATTATCCGAGATCGTGTCGAGTGCGCTCAGCGTATACGAATCTTTTGTGACATGATGAGATGCCTTTGTCGCGTGAAACAATAAATCTGATTGGTCAATATACCCCAGATGTTGCTTTGCTGATTTGTTGAAATTTACACTTGCATTTTCCATGAACACGATTCATTCCCATGTGAATCAGGGGTATCTAAGATAGAGATACCCCTAGTATCTTAGATGCCCCTGGTTTTAGCCTGGATGTGGATAATTCAGAATAAAGCAAAAAACGCCTGTATATTGATTCCCTGTTCACACATTAAAAGTTCACGCTGTCAAAAGTTTACGTTGTCAAAAGTTCATGAGGTCACCAGTTCACGAGGTTTAAGTTTCACGTTGTCAAAATTTCGCAAAGTCAAAAGTTCACGAAGTCAAGAATTTACGAGTTCAAAAGTTCACGAAGTCAAAACTTCACGAGGCCAAATGACGTCACTAATCCCTGATCCCTTTCGCATTTCATTTTGTTTGGTGATTATGTTAGAGGGGAACACAAGGAAAAGAGCTCTCCGATGTGATAAATTCGTTATACCAGTCTTTTTTTGTGGTTATACAGACTGGTATAAAAGATATAATACTAAAGTCCGCTGTTTTGTGGTTTTGACCTTCACTTTTTGTGAGCTTCCTATGCCGCTGATCTATAGCAGCATTGGAAGATGATGTACAGAAGATCAGTGGTTTCCTTCAAATCCAATGATGGTGGATATATAAATCTATCCTTTACTTTTTCGTAAATGTATAGCGTGTATCCAGTGTATAAGGAGGTCGTCTATTTAGCGTTTGTTGATAAAGGAGATCTTACATATTCACACAGACATCAAACCATACAAGGTGCTTTTGTATGCTTTTTGTATACACTTGAAATACTAGTAAAGAGACATGATGCCCATGTACACAAATGTTCACGAAACTTACCCAAAGGTTGAAACTATATTAATGAGTATAAATATTTAGATCTAATATTTTCACAAAGCTTGCCCTGAGTTTGATGCTATGAATGAGCATAATATTTAGATCTAATATTTTCAGGAAGCTTACGCTTAAGTTGAAGCTATTAATGAGTATAATATTTAGATCTAATATTTTCATAAAGCTTACCCCTAAGTTGAAGATATGAATGTGTATAATATTAGATCTAATATTTTCACGAAGCTTACCCTTAGATTGAAGATATGAATGTGTATAATATTTAGCTCATATATCTTCTCGAAGCTTATCCTTGGGTTAGGTTAGCTTAGCCTTAAGTTGAAGCTATTAATGAGTATAATATTTAGATCTAATATTTTCATAAAGCTTACCCCTAAGTTGAAGATATGAATGTGTATAATATTAGATCTAATATTTCACGAAGCTTACCCTTAGGTTGAAGATATGAATGTGTATAATATTAGATCTAATATTTCACGAAGTTTACCCTTAAGTTGAAGATATGAATGTGTATAATATTTAGATCTAATATTTTCAAGAAGCTTACCCTTAGGTTGAAGCTGCCATGATCTTTCGCCAGACTGGTATCCACCAGAAATAGTATCACAATGGCAACGAGCATTGAAACACCGGTCATCATCTTCGCACTTGACTAAAACAGTAAATCCAAGAGTAAGATCACAAAGCAGTTCACAATATTTCACATTGAAAGAGGACAATGTGGAGCTTGATATTTATATTCTAGCGCGACACTCATTTGACATATATATTTCTGAAGACCGTGGAAATAGATAAATGAGTAGTTCGAAATTGTCACCATACAGGATCTATAGTTTCCCGGTATGCGTTTATACCAATTCTTGACCACAGACTCCTCTAAGCAATGTATCTAGTACAGTCGTATAATATATAAGCTTGTGTCAACAACGTCACTTTGATACGCTCGGCTCCGGATGCTGTGACGTAGTTTTACCGGTTTCATTTCGCTTCTTCATCGATTCGCCGGAATTGATGATACTTATAATTAAGTGTATAGGTCCCGCGAGAACAAAGGAAGTTGATACCTTGTAGAGATGTGCAAAAAGTGAATGGACCCGCTCTATGTAAATATAAAAGGCTTCAAAAAACTACAAGACGTGCTATTTAAACGAAGATTTTATTTTACAAAGGATTCTTGTCACTGAGCACAACTGACTATATTTATAGCATATTGATAGATTATCGATTTTGCCCGAGGTACCATAGCCGGTAAATTTTGATATCAATGTAGGTTAGATTTACTTAATACTAGAGTACCAAAAGGAAGCGAAATCGATTGAATATAGGCATTGCTCCGTCCAATAGTCCGATGACTATGATCACCGAGACGTGGTTAAACGCAATAACACTAAGTGCATACGGTGAGCTGATCATCATGATGCCAAGTGAACAAACGCATATACTTGATCATAAAATGTTCTCTTGAAAGCAGCACTGATAACTCGAGTTTGGATAACCGGAACAATCTTTGATCTTCGATCCCCTCTTCGCTGGTCACAGAAGCATGTTGATTTGCAGATGTCATGACTTGGGGTTACGATTTCAAAGGTATAGCTACAAGCGTCTAATCCGTCATTCAAAATTCCGCCGTCGTCCATCAAAGAATTTCCGCGTTCATAATCCAAAGACCTACTTCATATAACAGCATTAGAACCAAACTCAAAAAGTAATCATAGTATACAGGTTGGTTTCCTACAAGAGAGAGGCTATAGTTTCCTCCAAAGAGAGAAGCGGTCAACATTTTCCAACATTTTCAAAAAATATCAAATCCGTATCGCTGATCAGTACCGGTATTCCTAGTCCATGTGATTTTCGTTGTAAAGTCGTTATCTTAAAGTCGTTATCTAGATAATGATGAATCTCTGTGATGCTTTGATTGTGACTATTCAAATGAACAACATGGGGATCTTGGAGCACATAGGTTCATACGACCCCTAGCCCCGGGTTAAACGGAATTAGACACATGTTACGAAACGTAACGCCATAGATCTTGCACGCTACGCTCGAATTTTGTTATCAGCATGCGATATCCTCTCGAGTCCCGGGACTAAATGGACACATCAAAAATGTCCATTTTTCTTGTGTGCTTATAGTTTTCTGGTCACAATGCATGAAAATCATCATGCAGAATTTGAACGCTTCTCGGTTTGTCCACATTTGTGGACATTGGGACATCAGAACTTCAAGTACAGATCGAAGCTACTCCAGAATATATTTTTAGTCGGGTAAAAGAAGATTGTATTTTAGGTTATTTGAAAGAAATTCGTTTGTTGCATAACTTTTAATGTACGTGCATGTCTTTTGGTGTGTTGTGTTGCTTACTTCCGGGTTGCTGACTTGTTTTTGTTAGAATTTTGTTTGATCGTCGCTATATAGCTGAAATATTGCTGAACGCGACCTTAAACCTTAATTATCTCTCTCTTTCTCTCGAGTACAGATAGGGGCCTAACCCAGACCAAGTGGAAATAACCATCCGCCAAGTATGTTTGTCTCTTTCTCTCTGGAATTGAGAAACTGACACAACAATAAAACTACATTTTTCTTATGTGCTTAGTTTTGGGTTCACAATATCATGCACAATTTAAGCCTCCCGGTTTGGTCTCTTAGTTTAGATCATCAGTCAAATATATTTGTCTTTTTCAGTTTACAAATGATTGATAACAGCATCATTTAAGAAAATATTCATCAATGACACCATAATAAAGGCCGTCACTCTAAATTATGTAGTACATTAATTATATAGTGTATGGTCCCACAATGTCCACAAAAGTGGACACCTACTGTTCGAGTTTCGCTATATCGTTACTTATTAAAGAAAAACATGCTTTACAAGTCTCTGGGTATCCAACATTCTTGCTACCTGCATAGTTTTGTTTATTCTAAAGGAACATTTGGAGAATATTTCCCACAAACCTTACCACAAGGGCTCATTTCCATCTCTCATCTATAGTTGATCCGATCTTGAAACCGCTGAAGTAGGTCACGTGACCATCAATTATAATGGATGTTGGATAGATGGCACCACATGTTAGGCTTTAGTTAAGGACATACATCCTTGCTCTCAATGAAAGCGCCTGTTCTTGTGTAGGGGCTTAAAACTTATGTCCACAAATGTGGATGCCGGATCTCGGCATTAACATTTGTTTACATAAGTCCAAATTTGAGAAACTTTGAGTGGAAGCGCTTGGTGGTATAGCCCTGTTTTACAAGTTTCTGAAATAAAGTTTGTGACGTTGATTAAAATCGTCACATTTTATAAAGGTTCTAACAAATGCTGCTAAGCGTGATATGAATACGCCATATATATGCAGGTCTCGCTGAACTATTCCTGTCCAGGAAGGGATAGTTAACGATGTCGAAATTCTAATCATCTCTCTTGTCGTAAAGTCAACAAGAGAGTAGGCCCGCTTCATTTTTACATAGATATAGGTCTAAATATGACGTGCCGTTAGGGCCATCTGTAGTTTCCTTCAAATCCAATGAAGGTGGATATATATTCTTCACTCGTCATTTATATAGCGATTATCCACAGCGAGAAAATCGTCTATATAGCGTTTGGCGAATGAGAAGAACAGGCTTTGAGATGATCCGTTTTTTTAAAGCGTCTACATATAGTCGTATTCACAAAAGAACAAATATACGTCAGCCAAAAGGGTGCACAATTAGTACCAGTTGGAATACCTATATGCTGCTGAATTATTGTGGTGCCAAATTTCATATAGATATTGTTAATGAAAAATTCAAGCAAATGTATACACAACCAAAAGAAAGATCCCGTGAATGATATCCCTTGCATGCGATAGAGCTAAAGAATGCTTCTGACATTAATATATCGGCGATCAGTTTTCTGGAACACCGATACCATTAATAAACTAAGACGAACAATAAGGTCCTGATGAGGGATTGTATTATAGAGAGTCGTGAAATCCGACGTGTACGGTATGTGTCCTTTCCCATCAAGTTTTTCGTAAGGCATTTAAAGTTTTTCAATATTCACATAAATTCAACGCCCTCGATTTGGAGATAGTGGCGTAATACCTTTCCCAAAATATGTTTACCTCCTGAAGGACCCTCCTCGACAGGGAGAAAGAAACTTGTAGAACCAGCTATGAATCTAGCTTTGCGTGAAGTTTTATGCATTTTGGGAGTCCAGTATACTTTTGATATGTCGTTAGAAGAGAAATATATCTTTTCTTGAGAAACGTTTTGTGGTTGTTAAATAAATATTCCAGAGTAGTTGCAGTTTGTGAGTAAGCAAATGTATTCGTTGTTAGTTGCTTACACTCAATTTCTTAACCAGAACAAGGCGATACTTATATGAAATGCAAGGGGTTTCTGTGAACCTAAAATGATTTGGTACAGCGTTGCGTGGCTTAAAGCCAGGCTCCGCCTCTGGTTTCTGAATAAAATATATCCACACCAGTGACCATATTTCTATGGAGACCTTCTTTTTTCGTCTCATCAAAAATGTCCATTTTTCTTGTGTGCTTAGTTTTGGGGTCACAATGCATGAAAATAATCATGCAGAATTTGAACGCTTCCCGGTTTGACATTGGGACATCATGACTTCAAGTACAGATGGGAGATACTTCAGAATATCTTCTTAGTCGGGTAAAAGAAGATTGTATTTTAGGTTATTTGAAAGAAATTGGTTTGTTGCATAAGATTCAATGTATGTGCATGTCTTTTGGTGTGTTGTGTTGATTACTTCTGGATTGCTGCGTCGGTGACTTATTTTTGTTAGAATTTTGTTTTGTCGTCACTGTATAGCTGAAATATTGATGAACGCGACATTAAACCTTAATTTTCTTTCAAGTACAGATAGGGGTCTAACCTAGACCAAGTGGAAATAACCATCTGCCAAGTATGTTTGTCTCTTTTTCTCTGGAATTGAGAAACTGGCACAACAACAAAAAATTACACTTTTCTTGTGCTTAGTTTTGGGTTCACAATATCATGCAAAATTTAAACGCCTCCCGGTTTGGTCTCTTAGTTTATCCACACCGGTGGACATTGGGACGTGTTTACTTGAATTGCAGATAATCTAGATGAAGTGAAAATGAGACTTTGATCATCAGTCAGATATATTTGTCTTTTTCACTCTACAAATGATTGATAACAGCATCATTCCAGAAAATATACATCAATGACACAAAATAAAACAGGCCGTCACTCTACATTATCTGGTACATTAATTATATAGTATATGGTCCCAATATCCACAAAAATGGACACCTACTGTTCCAGTTTCGCTGTATCGTTACTTATTAAAGAAACAGACAAAAACTGCATGCTTTACAAGTCTTTGGGTATCCAGCATTCTTGCTACCTGCATAGTTTTGTTTATTCTGAAGGAACATTTGGAGAATATTTTCCACAAACTTTACCACAAGGGCTCATTTCCACCTCTCATCTATAGGTGATCCGAACTTTAAACGGCTGGTCACGTGACCACCAATTCTAAGGGATGTTGGATAGATGGCACCACCTGTTAGTATTTAGTTGATGACATACATGCTTGCTCCCAATGAAAGCGCCTGTTCTTGTGTTGGTGCTTAAAACTTATGTCCACAAATGTGAATGCCGGGGTCGAAGAGGATATCTTCTTGTATCCCGGCATCCATATTTGTAGACATAAGTCCAAATTTGAGAAACTTTGAGTGGAGGCGCTTGGTGGTATAGCCCTGTTTTACAAGTTTCTGAAATAGAGTTTTGTGACGTTGATTAGAATCGTCACATTTTATAAAGGTTCTAGCAAATGTTGCTAAGCTTGATATGTATACGCCATATATATGCAAGTCTCGCTGAACTATTACTGTCCAGCAAGGGATAGTTAACGATGTCGATATTAATCATCTGTTTTGTCGTAAAGTCAAGAAGAGAGAAGGCCCGCTTCATTTTGACATAGATATAGGTCTAAATATGATGTGCCGTTAGGGCTATCTATAGTTCCCTTCAAATCCAATGAAGGTAGATATAGATTCTTCACTGTGTCATTTATATAGCGATTATCCACAGCGAGAAAATCGTCTATATAGCGTTTGGCGAATGAGAAGGAACAGGCTTTGAGATGATCCGTTTTTGAAAGCGTCTGCATATAGTCGTATTCACAAAAGAACAAATATACGTCAGCCAAAAGGGTGCATAATTAGTACCCGTTGGAATACCTATGCTGCTGAATTATTGTGGTGCCAAATTTCATACAGATATTGTTAATGAGAAATTCAAGCAAATATATACACAAGTAAAAGAAAGATCCCGTGAATGATATCCCTTGTATGCGGTAGAGCTAAAGCATGCTTCTGACATTAATATATCGGCGTCATTTTCTGGAATACCGATACTATTAATGAACTAAGACGGCCAATAAAGTCCTGATGAGGGATTGTATTATAGAGAGTCGTGAAATTCCATGTGTAGGCCTATACATGTCTTGACGGTATGTGTTCTTTCCCATCAAGTTTTTCGTAAGACTTTTAGAGTTTTTCAATATTCTCATAAATTCAACGCCCGAGATTTGGAGACAGTGGCGCAATACCTCTCCCAAAATACTTTTGCCTCCTGAAGGGCCCTCCTCAACACGGAGAAATAAGCTTCTAGAACCAGCTATGAATCTAGCTTTGCGTGATGTTTTATGCATTTTGGGAGTCCAGTTTACTTTGATATATCGTTATGAGTGGTTGGAAGAGAAATACCTCTTTCCTTGAGAACGTTTTGTGGTTGTTAAATACATATTCCAGAGTAGTTGCAGTTTGGGAGTAAGCAGACGTATTCGTTGTTAGTTGCTTACACTCAATTGCTTAACCAGAACAAGGCGATTGTAATATGTCAGAATGAATATTATATTCTTTGGAGCTTTGTATGACGAATTTATTATGAAGATTTGCTTGAACTTCATTTCTCAGAAGTTGTTTTGTTGGGGGATATGACGGATTGTTTCAACGACCTTGCTGTTCAGCGAGTACTGTAGGTTCAACTTTTCTCGCTTTGACCACTGAATAACGTACTGTTTCAGTGCAGCCAGGACTAATTTCTGGTCGGCCTTCAGGTTTATCATTCTCGGCTCTCTATATTTAGGTCCTTTCACCAGGAGTGTTTAGACCTTCATCACTCACTATATCAAGGTTACCAGTACCAATTACCAGAATATGTAGGCATGGTGTATAGGTAAATTTCGACGATTCACAATCACAACTATAACCTCTGGACGACTATAAGTTCCAGTCAAACTGCTTGACAGCATTAGAGTACTCGAATATTTTGTTGGCTATAGATTTAGTATACTTATATGAAATGCAAGGGGTTTCTGTGAACCTAAAATGGTTTGGTACAGCGTTGCGTGGCTTAAAGCCGAGGCTCCGTCTCTGGTTTCTGAAAAAATATATCCACATCAATGACCTTATTTCCAGGGAGACCTTCTTTTTTCGTCTCATTTACTCAATCAGTTCGGTGTTACACAAATCTGGGGCAAGATATGCTAATGTCAGAATGTCAGATCTTTTTCCGCTTCTATGATATGGTGACATATGTAGAAATACCGAACAGGTACAAATTATGTAGACTCATTTGTCAAAGAATATGAGTCTATTGAAATTAAACTCAGAACAAGAGCTGTAGGAAAACGTGTATCGTCATCTACACGCCGACTGAATCATCCCTGTTTTTTTAGTATTTCCCGTTGCCACTTTTGGCAAGCACATCACTGGGGCATAATACCCCACGCACCAGTTAGATTTTCGGACTGGATTCCCGTCCGAGCGGCACATCGCCGGAAGTGAAATATGAATATAAAATATTAAAAGCGCTATTTCTCGAACGTTCCAATCAGATTTCATTTCTGTGTTATACCCGGTACCTCTGTTGACATAGCGATGAAAAGAATGCCCCAGAGATTATTTTCCCTTTGCGAGAACATCTGAAAAGTAGTTCGCCCATGTGCAATACTAAGGAGGTTGTTCGGTCATATGTAAGGAGAACCTCGTGCGTGACGATGAAACTTACCAAACCATACCCTTGGGTCAAACTCTAACACAAAATGTTAAAAGCAAATCCAAAATGGCCGCTATGATGACGTCGCGGGGACGTCATTTTTAAAAAAGACACCATCTGGTCCATTTTTCGGTCAGATTTTTCGAATTTTTTATTGATGTAATTTCTTCGCGAAAACTGCATGATAAATTAGTAAATATTAATCTGATGTGAAATAAAATAGTTGTTGTCCACCTTTCCTCGCGGAAGAGCAGTAATTTTGAAGAAAAATAAAGATAACATCACATTTCTGGTACCCCACATGGTCGCCATTTTGAATTTACCCATGATCCTCTGCTCGGAGGGTTATGCAAATAGGCTCAAAATTACCCCAATATGATAAACTGCACAGCCATGGAGTGTCAGCTCTCAATTTTTTTGTCGTTCCGGAGAAAGCACAGAAAGTTTGATAGCTCCCCTCCCCCTCCCTCTCCCCTCCCATCCAGGCATGGTAGGGTTAATTTATTCAGCCTAGGCGAGTAAACTTGGTTCCTTACTTTACTGAGGGATTTCATTATTACACGTGATAGTCAGCTCCTTGTAGCATTCTGTTGTTACATTATTTTGGTAACATAATATACCAGTCGTATCATACGTAATTGCAGGAAACTGAAGGGTGTCATGGAAGTGATATACAACGTTATCGACAATTATGATAAATGTCAAGCATTTTCCGGGTTGTTTCTGCGCTCATTAAATCAGATTGAGTCCCGACATCCCTTACTCTCCTTGTTCCTCACGGATTCAGACCAATGTAAAAGGAAAGGTAGTCTGTTAGCAATTGTAGTCCGCTATTTATCCAATCTGCTCCTCCATTTGGATATGTCACTTGTCGGATCTAACCGGCTTGCACTAACGCGAATGTCGACCAATCCTGAGAAGTGCTTTGAAGGGAACATAATGGTATGGGCTTTTTTGTTGGCTCAGCCGAATTACACGCCAAGCTGGTGGGGTAATCTTCTGATGTTGCCGCGCTCCCGTCAGATTGGCGCCATTATACGGAGTAGAAATATGGAAATGGTCCTTGGATTAAACCTTTGGTTAAAGCGGATACGACGACCCTATATCCC
This sequence comes from Hanleya hanleyi, assembly GCA_036873755.1. Classification (NCBI taxonomy): domain Eukaryota; kingdom Metazoa; phylum Mollusca; class Polyplacophora; order Lepidopleurida; family Hanleyidae; genus Hanleya; species Hanleya hanleyi. The sequence goes on from JAVTVY010004628.1 coordinate 328,127, forward strand.
CCCACCCTACGTCTGCGAGTGAAGTAGTTAAAATGCGGCCGTGATGTCATAAGACTATTAAATATTCATGACCTGGACACTCTGAACACCAAATTCAATTGAAATCAGCAAGATCCTACATAGCGACATATACGATTGGGGAGCATTCGTAGGATATTAATTTATTAAGATTGCTTGGCGCCAGAACGTTCCTCGAGACGCCTTTAAAGTACGGTTGTATTGATAGCAACCGACTTTGAAATTTGATAATGACATTGATATTTGAACTTAAAATTCAATTTAAATTCTTATTAAAACTTTCGTCTGCCAGGTAGGCTGGGATTATTTGTACAATTAACAACAGGAACCATTTCTCCAGGGCTGTCTATGTCGTACACTGCGTTTTCTGTATCAAATAGAACACCTGACAAATTCTCGCTCATCCGACCTACATATCAAACATGCAATTGTTTACAGTTCCATACTAAAAGACTTTGACCCGTTAAAGAGGCACACGCGTATTAATAAACTACTCATTTTAAACACATTTGGCCTACATTCCTTCACTCCTTAATCGGTTGCAGAGGTGTTGGAATCGTACTCTTGATGCAAAGTGCCACCTTTTATCCATCCTCGCGAGCCAGTGTTTTGATCGATCTGTTAGGATCTGCAAGGATTTAAGATTCACCTAGACTTGTGAAGATGCCGTTTATCTAAGAACTTGAGACGAAGCAATCAGAACCTACACACACACCGATTGTGTGTAGGTTGACATCTTCCACCAGTAGCTCCACCAGTTTTCCTAATATGAAGGTAGGCGTGGTCCGATAAGTCAGCCAATCAATGACCCAGTATGGCACATTTCGAAATTCAAATGGATTTGAGGTCACTGACGTTTCGTGCCTATTTATAAGACAATTGGTGGGCTAATATACCAAGGTTAGTTCATGTGAACGTTGACTTGATGTGAGATGAGATTCCCCATTCAGCCATATTCATACACAAGCCGACTTCTCCGTTCAAACTTCTAGTTAGGCCCCTAGGCAGTCCACTAGCTCTGTAAGAATTTATGAATAGGCACGAAACGTGAATCCATTTGAATTTGGAAATGTGCCATTTGAGTGGGTTATTAATTGGCTGTTCTTTGTATCTGTCATATTAAGAGTAATGACGTCATATTAAGAGTAATGACGTAACTACTGAGAGAATACGTCACCCTACGAAGTCGTTGGGTATGTTCTGATTGGCTTATCTCTGGTTTGTAGCAGAAAATTACACCTCGGGTGATTTCGGTGATCTGATATATCCAGACTAATTCCAAGTGTGAACGGAGAAATCGACTCGTGTATGAAGATGTATTCATCGGATCCCTTTCTAATCAACCAACGACATTCCACGGATAGCTTGATATATCTGTGGGCAGCGGAAATTTAATTACTATCACGACGTATTGTTTTAGTGGTCTATCCCAGGAGAAAATCGATAAGGAATATTGATCTTACAAGGTCTATGATCAGTCTCCGGAGGTGGAGAGAACACCTTCTCCGGTCGACCATCCAAACTGTCCTTGTCTTGTATAGATACGCCATCGGGATAATAATTCAGCTAGTATGACATTTGGGATTGTTCCGATATGAGATAACGTTGATCTCCATGACGTATTTTGTTTTCAAACATTCTAGACGGCGCGCTTCCCATCTTGTATGCATGACCTATACATGTCATCTTGTCCGTTTGAGTCAGTTTTAGCCCATGCCTCTTGAGATCATCTTCATTTTATCCAGCCAATTTCTACGTTCCCACTTCGAGGTTGGAACTAGACATGATCTGGTCAGGTCCATCGTGAGTTCAGACTGGTCTGGGTAATCTTGCACAGTTCAATTTTCGTATTTCGATTTTGGTTTCTCAAAATCAAAAATTGAAATTTGCTGTTTTTGCTTACATTAAACCGTCTCAAATAATGACGTTCTATCCCAAGCAACCTAACAGCGAAGTGAATATATCTATCTATTTTAATCGGCCCAAGAAACCTGCCTCAGAATATAGGCCTACGTACCGAAAAGACAAAATAAAAGCAACCAATGTCATTGTAAACACATTTTTATGAACAAGAAAAACTTCAAAGGATATTCAAAGAGAATTATTCCAGGAGTTATCCGGGGGTTTTTTTCAAGTCAAATACCATGGTTACTCCATTTTAGGTCAAATACATGAATTAATTTCCTGCGGAGAACTTGGACGAAACCATGATAAAAAGCACAGGCCCGCAAAACAAGAGATTTGGGGGGTGTGGGCGGTGGTATTAGGGTGAAGTGTCGAAATATGGGGTCTCTATATATAACCCCATGCTTTATATAAATCCATTCACCCTAATACCACCGCCCACACCCCCCAAATCTCTTGTTTTGCGGGCCTGTGATAAAAAGCAAGGATTTTAGAGTATCACGAGGCCAAAATTAAAAAAGTGTTTGTTTGGGGTAACGGACCCTCTGTCATGGAAGTTGGGTCGGTCGGTCGTTTTTTTTTTTTTTTTTGGTTTTTTTTTTTGTAATTTGTACATGTAAATGGGAGATACACATACATGTCGGGAATACATGTAAATTGGAGGACGTCATTTGAATAATGCAATTATAAACTAGCCACAAGACAGTGATTCATAAGCATTCGTGATTTCAATTTAATTCCTCATCAAGACCAATAAGCAACACTTGATCAAACATTGAAAATATCTCATGTATCGAGACGATAGCCGACACTGGCACACACTGAGGTATTCAGATGTGCATGGGATTGACGGCGAGCACATTCCACCTGGAATGAAAGACGAACTTGATACTTTTGTCGAATTCCAACGTGGTTTTGACAGTTTGAGTAAACACTGGATGGAACCACTCGCTCCCAACATTGTTACCGGCAGACACGCTTACGGTGACGCTATCGTGGGGTTTCTCGTACATTTTCTCCAACACTTCCTCCCACGTCGACTCCAGGAAGCATTCTTGGAGCGAGTTTTTAGTGATTATGTCATTTTTCTCACGAACTGTGATACACAACACCACCATGCTGTGCCCCCCGCAAACCCGAGCCGTCTTTCGGGAACCCTAATTTTTGGCTAGCTGGTAACTTTCAACATTACACATCATGGCTACCGAAACGAATTCACAAGCATGCGTGTACTTCGTTTCCGCTCTTGTTAGACAACACGCGGACGGAGGTCGGTCGGACACTGCTGGGCATACAAAACGGAAGGTGAAACGATTTATAAAAAAGAAAAAAACGGAAGGTGAAATGATGGATTAATGGTAAAAAAAACTTTTCAGTCGGCACGATTTTGATGGGTCGGTCGCGTTACCCGAAACAAACACTTTTTTAATTTACGCCCGAATGGTCGCCATTTCAAATTTGGTTGGTCCAGCTTCAATAAGTATACGGAAAGTTCACTGAGGAAAGTTTCGCATCTACTATAGACCGTAACAATGATGCTGGTCGCGTATATAGGGTCTACCACTTTCCAGAATCGCAAGTGAAACTTCAGAGGACGTTATACATACATACGAATTAAAGCTTTCCAACCTGGATCGATAAGTCAGACAAATTGTTCATCAAATAGATTCAAGCGGCATTCAATATTCAGCCGTCGTTTAGCGTTCATAATCCATAGACATAATTCATACAGCATGATCAGCACCAAATTGAAAAAAACACAATCATAGTATACATAAACATGGGCTAGAAATTGACAAGGTTCCCATGTGTGTTGTTCTCATCTAAATGTGCCAATCTGTTTATGAAACATGAGTTTCTTTGATAAATAAAAACTAATTTAGACATCGCTGAAAATAAGTTCTCTCTAAAAATCTCAACTGAGCAATTGTGGATTTACCTACCTTTTTTCTATACATACTGACCCAAGCCAAACCGGCCGCAACTATAGAACATCAAATATGTCCACAATGCTATATGATTTGACCCCCGTGCATCATTAGAGGGTAGCACAGGAACATTTCTACGGAGGAGATACTCTTTCACGCCTAGAAACAAAACTTTAACAAACTTGTATGGCAATTCTCAGACAGATATATAGAGTGAGAATTTTTTGATTCGCTACAATAACTAATTAACTGTAATTGCTAATTGGACGTTAAGTTATATCGAGCAGATTGAACACAATTTGGATACCGGTATATGATGACAAACATGAATGGCGAAAAGATCAGCCACTCTAGTGAACCCCACCCATGGACAACCTCGCTTATGACCCAAATAGCAGGAAAATTGGCTTAGTGATTGTTATTGTTTCTGATGAGTAATTCCTCTGTTTAGTGTATAATTATGTGACATTATAGCTAATACATTGGACAGTTATGAAGCATTTGACGGGCCATGTCCGTTTCCAGGACTTCAATATAATATAAATTGTCAGATTGCTCTGGTATTGAGTGCCATCTCCCTGGAGTAAAAAGGCAAATGTATTGATTTTCCAATAATTAATCAACGGTTCGCTGATGACAGACTCTAAAGCTATAAAGGAAGTCATAAACTATATCAAGACCTGAGATTGTCATTACGAACGGGATAGATAATAATTCTTATTTTTATTTTCTGGTTATCACGCCATTCGCAACTGTGAGACGGATTTGTTGTCTGTGGAAGCCGGATAAAGCCCGTCTGCGCGAACCCAGTCAAATTAAACATCGACAAAGATTTGCAAGGGCCTCTTTGTCCCTGTATATGAGTACAGTGGGCGGTAACTTCCTTTTTCCGGAGTAATTTGCATCTAGATGTCTATAGCCGATCAAAAGTTGTCGATAGCCGACCAGTCTGAATTTTGTTATGACAGCATACATCGTCCACGTCGAGATCAAACAGATTTTCTGATTGCCGAGATAGATGTTCATTTTCGCACACCGATTTAAATTGTCAATTGATGTCACTGTGAAATTTCGATCTACGAGCAGATGAGGAATTAAGATAATATGTGCTTCTGATTGGTCCGTACTGTCAATGTGTTCAAATAGGTGCGAATGGATAAAGCTATATCGCAACCCAGCTCTCTCGCCTTTATTTTCATCGGGTGATGCTTCAGTATGAAAGTTTGTCAGTCTCAGTCTCTTTAGTCTTAGAAAATCTGCTTTAGAGTCGCAATAGCAAGGCCATGAGCACGAGAGAGCAGGAATAAGTTAACCTCGCAATATCGCTACCTCGCTCTTTGCAATCCAGCTGCATGCCTCACTACCTTCCTAAGCCACACCTCACTTTTTCCCCTAGATCTTTTCAAAATCTCGCTCAACATCTTGCTCTCTAGCCAAGTGTTCGTGAAGTATTATCATGAAAATGCGACCAGAAAAAAATGAATGTACCGGGTTTCTCAAAAGTGTACTTTGCAAGATCTATATAGGTCGAAGTGTCCCGACTCAACTACTGTGAAGTTTGGGGGACATCGCTCCGTAATAATGAATATGTTCGATTCCCAAACCAAGTAAACTTTCGTCATTGTTGCTAGTTCATGTAACTATGTAGAATCGAATTAATTTAATCCGAGCTTTTGTCTAATTTCTTAAATCTGAGCGAGCGCATTTGGAGTCTAACTTCACGTTCCTATACGAAAGACGGATATGGTCATTTCGCAACCTCTGAAGCGACAGAGCGAGGTTGCGAGAATGCGAGACAGAGAGACAGCGAGAAAGCGGAACGAGGGAGTGCGTCGGAGAGCGGAGCGAGGTAGCGAGATTGCGAATGAGCGAGATTGTGAGGTTGCAATGTAGCGAAACTGCGAGGTAGCCAGATTGGTAGAGTAGTCTCGCTGTCTCGCTTCGCTCTCTCGCTGTCTCGCAATCTCGCAACGTCGCTCTGTCGCTTCAGAGGTTGCGAAATGGCCTTATCCGTCTTTCCTTCTATTCGTGGAGGGGGGAGGGGGACTTGATTTAATGTCACACTCAAAGTTATTTCACTCATATGGTGACAGCCTGTTTCAGAGGTGGAGGAATCCGGTGTACCCGGAGAGAACCACCCCGCGTCGGCAAGTAACTGACAAACTTTCAGACATACACCAGCGGGGCTCGACCCGGTTCAGCTGTGTGAGGCTAGCGAAGCCCTTTAGACCACTCGGTCACCGAGCCCCCCCCCCCCCCATACAATTGGGTCTTGTGGGAAGTTTTTATAATTACACGCTATAGTCAGCCTCTTGTGGAATTCTGTTATTACATTATTTTGGTAACACTAGACCACATGTATCATACATAATTACAGGAAAATGAAGGACGTCATGGAAGTGATATATAACGTTCTCGACAATTACGATAAATGTCAACTATTTTCCGAGCCGTTTCTATGCTCATTAAATCAAATTGAGTCCCAACGTTTACACTGATTCTGACCAGTGTAAAAGGAAAGGAAGTCTGTTAGAAATTGTAGTCTTTTGACTCAGCTAACACTTGTGTATACCCAATTTTCCATGGCCATTTTACAATGTTCAACATAAAACTGGTCCGTGTGCATTGCGAAGTACGATAAAATTTCATATTTTTTGTAATGAAAATATTCGATAAAATTCATTGCATTTTTATATATTTCTACATTTTTATTGTTATTATACATTTGTTTGTTGGCCAATAGCACGTTCAGAGCTACTGTTTTCTGGTTTGTACATTATACCGACGCTAAATAAAGTTTCTTACTCTTACTCTCAACTGGCTGAAATAATAACATGAACACTTATCACCGCCAGAAACAATTGTTCGTGTGTAAACTTCGTCATAGAAAAGAAGCCGAGACGTCTAAGAACGGAACTGCTCAAACGCATTGAAAAGCTGATCTCTCCTCTGCACCACACGAACTGTGTAAATTTGCTGTATCGATACTGTTAAGCGGCCTATAATATCGGGATAGATTTTGGAATACAATCTCAGTAAACTCAGATGTAATATCACGGAAGATTATATCTGAATTCAGCGCTATATAAATCCCATGCGAATTTGAAACTACATTTGTCAGCCAATCAGGTGGCTAGCTCGGTGAAACAATTTCAAAATCACGCCCACAGTAATTACACACGGTAGTACGTGGACTAATGTATAAACATTATCGGGAAATAGTATCCAAATATGGCATCATTTCCAGAGAGTGTGCGTGGTAAACCGTAAAGATCAAAGAGTTTACTCCCGCCGAAAAATCGAGCTTTGTTAGGGGGTAGAAAATATCAAAAGATTGTGCCGTGCGAAGATCTTAATCTCCGTGAACTAAACGCCAATCATTGTCAAACAGAAAAGGAAGAAATTGTCGTGATGGGCTTATTATGAGATCTCGTAGAATATCGGCGAACACTTCGCACGAGGTTTTCATAATGTTACGTCTAGATGGTATACCCCTGATTTACCATCTTGGTTTACCTAGATTGTTGGAATACCAATCTGTGGATTACAACAACAAATACAAGAAGCAGACGAAATACCACGATTTATATTTTTCAGAATGTTCCATACTTTCAATATCACATACCATATGAAAAGAAGTTCCCGGTTGAAAAAGGCAGCGATATCATTCTATACTTGAGTATAAACGGATATGACCGTGCCAGCAACTAAAATTGCTTACTCGTACACACGATCTAAGAAAGTGGCGTCATTTCTCCTAATATGGTGCTTGTGTTTGCTCAATCAATAATGTCAGCCAATCAATAACGCTCTTCATTTCGAAATTCAAATGGTTTCGAGGTCAGTGACGTCTCGTGTCTATTTATACGTTCCTTGAACATTGAAGGGGCCAGATATATCAAGTGAAGTTCCAAGTGGGAGCGCAGAAATTTGCTCGATAAAATGAAGATGTGTGTATCAGGCTTTACACAAACACGAATTGGAGAATCACTGGCAGTCGGTCTACATTTCCTAGGACTTGGATTCCTTTCACACCGGTTCTATTGCCGCTTTGACCGCTAGAGGCGCTTTGTGTATCGAACTATCGTGGACCAGTGAATATCGGCCTTTTGAATAGAAAATTAAATGTCGGTTCATTCTTTTCAGGAATAGCCAATATGAAAGTGAACAAGACCAGGTTTGTCTTTCGGTGAGATGCAGTCTTATATATACACATGGCACGTCCTGACTCATCTTCTCTAGCCAAGTCGACGTACATCACGTTGCTCTGCACAGCGTAGAGAGCTTTGCGATGTAGTTGACTTGGCTGGTGAAGATGGTCCTGACTAATCGAAGACTGCTTCGCGCCTGAACGTTTCCGCCAGTCTCGAATAACAATCGAATACGACATTATTTATTCCGTCTATGGTGGGACGTATTCAGCTAACAACCAATCGGCATTTGCATGAGAAATCAGACCACAATAATTGGATAACTAGTACACATCGACTCTATAGTCTGTCCATTTTAATTAGTCGTCTATTTTGGAGCTTGTCAAAAATCAGTGGTTAACTTCACATCATGCAATGTTGTTATCGCGGCAATATCTCCAGATCATACATAATATTACGGGTAAATTCGAACTGTCAGGTCGGTACGGCATTCGCCATCAGAAGAGCAAAGAAAATATGCAACACGTTTACTTATTAATTACTATTAATAATTGATTAATATTAATAAATAATAACTAATTTCCAACCTCCTGGACAGTTTTAGGAGAACATTTCTATAGAAGGTTGGAATAGTGTTTCAAAATAGTCGACTGGAAATATGACATTGTAATAAGCATCATGGAATTTTCAACTTGTAGGATGAAATAAATAAGTTCAAGATTCCAATGTTATAAGAGAACATTTAATGGAATGCCCTTTTCCCATAACACAGGGTTTAAATCCTTTGCTCAGAAACGGTCCTTCGTGTAAATCCTAATGCACCGAGTTCAAGATTTCCCATTCAGCCGACCTCTATCTAATCAACAAACGACATTCCATGGAGAACTTGAGATATCTGTGGGCAGAGGAAATTTAATTACTACCTCGGTGTATTGTTTTAGTGGTCTATCACACGAGAAAATCGATATAAGAATCTATGATCAGTCTCCGGAGGTGGAGAGAACACCTTATCCGGCCAACCATCGGCACTATTCTTGTCTTGTTTTGATACGCCAGCGGGATAATAATTCGGCTATCGGGATTGTTCCAAATGAGATAAGTGGATTTTTATGACATATTAGTTTGTCAGACATTCTATACAGCGCTCTTCCGATCTTACAGTATGCAAGATGCATCTTGTTCGCTTGAGTCAGGTTTAGCCAATTCGTATTGGGATGTACATGTGTTGGGCATGAGTAGTAGAGAGGGTGTAATAGTTGGATACTTGACCTACTTACGGAGTTAGCTTCCCCTGTTTGGCTGGTAAGGACCACTGGGGCTGTAAGTAGGTCAACATGCCAACTTCCCCAGTCACTTCAATGGCGCTATACCGCTCGAACTAACGGACCATGAGTGACTTCCGGAAGGTCTAAGGCGGAAGTGTTGGGGCATAGGTGGGTCATTAATGGGTTCATGTGGTATGCGTGGATTTGAATGAATAAAATGGAGTAGTTGTTACATTTGGATAACCCCTGCGGTACTGTGAATGGTTCAACAGAAACCACTCGGTCTACATGAAAGTTAAAATATGAGTAAAAGTGATAGACCAGCAGATGAAAACATTACCTGTCTTTACATCGATAGCTCAAATAGAATACCCCATTTTAATACCATTTGATCAATCTCTGTTGAGTTCATGTACGCGGTATTTCTTTCTGGACGACAGATGATCTGCCGAGTATTCGATTTGAGGTCTATCATTCAGTTGAGCACATAATTTTCACATAGCCAGGATCTATGCCGAGTTGATTAGAGAAAACATGCCGTGTGGACGAAACGAATAGAAAAAATCGAGTACGGGCTAAAGGTTAATTAAAATTAAATTCCAGAGAGAATGGCTCTGAAATCCGTGAAACACCCTTTCTGACGGACAGACGGAGGGATTGCGGAAGACACGAAACAGCCTGACAGCGTTTAACACAGGGAAAAGGACTAAATCTTTTTAACGTGTGTAATTGCGAGTATCTTGGCTGATTGGTAGTCATTGTGTAGATCTCAGTGTGCTACACATATTGTTACGGTTAACCGGTACTCCAATCCCCGAGAGAAATACGCAGTTGATCGGTCAGGATGGTGAATAATATTTGTCTATCAATCACCTTTTATTTATCAGTTCTGGCACCACCGGTTTTCAACCAGATAAAGAATACAGGAAATGCTGTTTGAATCTTCATTCAAACAACAATATTCTGTTCAGTTTGTTTCGCCCTGTTCATGAAATCAATACACCAAGATCTATCCCTAGATCTAGATTTGGGTAATCTCAAGCACAAATAAAATATGCTTCACCACTGTGTATAAACGGGAGATAGGAAATTCTCATGCGTATAGATGTTATTTGTGCAATTTCATGTGTTAGAGCTGCTGTAATCCCCATTATTATACCTCACTGTGTATTCGTTTATTTTGATCGGTTGAGACACCATCACGTGATATTCCGCAATTCTCGATGTCTTATGGAAGAACAGCTCGTCAATGTGATGTCCCACGATCTCGCGCCGATATCACACGATCACGCACTGACGTCACACGGCAGAGGCAATGTCACACGTGAGCAGACTCTTTCGTAGCATTGTCGTCTGTTGTGCTGTCATTCCGCTGTAATCACGATGGCCTAAACTCTCGAAGGTGATGTTCGTGATATCACACATCACAGCATGCAATATCTGTATAATGTACCCCGTCGTCATCTAGGTCGGGGTGGTTCGTCACATCAAGGGCGACAACTGTGGTCTGCAAGAACTTCTTCACACCAAGGGAGACAACTCCTGTGTAACCACCCGAGCTTCTTTGGTTCGGGTGGGACGACTGTCTGTGATGGATGGTGACATATTGAGTTGTCCCTTCTCAAGATTAACGTATAGGTTCTCTGAAGGATTAGTTTTTACCCCGAGCTATTATGCTGAGTTTCATTTGATTCATTCAGCCCGATCTAGATCATCCCTGGAAGGTCCCCGAGTGTTTCCACCGTGGAAGGAGTGCCACTGGTTCCCGTTGTTATTTCGTAGTGGGGGATCTTTTCCTACTCCCGGTTTAATCCCTGCCTTGCGTCTAATCGCAGTCCAGTGACTCCGCTATAATTTGGTTTAATCGCACTCCTGGATGTGGGCTAAGGGTCAAAGCAAAGTGAAGAAATTCTGTCTGTGTTCGCCTTTTATAGATTGCCGGTGAACTTTGACTGACCTCTGATCGCTTTTCTTTGATAGGCATTTAGCAGTCGGCGTATATAGCACACCTCCTCCCCACAGCGCATGCTTCATTTCGCAGGCTCATTTAGCATCCCATTTGCGAACACTTCGCCATCCATAAGATGGCTTGCGAATCGTGTGTCTCAGTTATCGCGGAGCGATAACCGGTACTGTTCCGTATTCTGTTCGGCCTTCATCCGGCGGAGAACAGACTCGAGAAATCTGATAAATTACAGGTTGTCATACCACTTGGGAAACAGATATTGTCTGGGCTTACAAAACATATAGGTATGAATAACTTTCGTATCATCCAAGAGGTGTGGTAGATCTGAGATTTTGAACAAGTAGGACATCACCTGACTCGAAAATGGCGGGTTACGTTGGGGGTTACGTCGGTAGGCTTTAGCTGATTGGCTGACGAAGTCACGTGGTATTGATTTCTGGAAATTCCCTCTTGCAGTTGCCGAAAGTAGGCTGAATATGGATACACACGATCCCAGGGTCAGTCTTACCGCGTATAGATGACACAGATGGTTACAGGTTGTTAGCATCCCTGCATCCAATAGCGAAAGTTGACCTTCAACCTCCAAACAGGGTTATCTCCCTTCGTGCCAGTCGATCGACCCTGCCCTCAGTCAATTATACAGGGCGAAAAAGACCCTGGCAGTCTCCTCACAGTGGGTCTTCACCAAGCCTTGTAGCCTTTGACGAAGAAAAAAATGCGAGATTATCCGAACTGCTCTGTATCGCAACAACTTGAATTAACCAGAATTAATCAACTACAGCACAACCGGGGGATTTGGCAGACCAAAGACAACAAACATCTGTGACTACGGGTAATTAAATAATTGTTCATCTCTTTACAACAACAACAGCATTAGGCCTAAGGCTAACGGTCGTTTGTTTGAAAACAAATCAGCGATCCTTGTTTTGTCGAAATCAAAATGGTGCCGCATATTCACATCTGCAAAATTATATATCCTTGTATTTAGTATGTGGATAAGGACTGTTTTTGGCTGGTAAAATTCAGGTTTTGTGAAATGATGTTTTGGTACATGACTGTATGTAAATTGACTGAGGGCAGGGTCGATCGACCGGCAGAAGGAGAGATAACCCTGTTTTGGAGGTTGTTTGATCTATACTACGTTGCTATGACGTATAGGGGGAAACCCACGTCCGCACGGTTCAGTTTGAATCCGGCCGAACAACTCCTTCAGTGTTGCACATGGGCGAACTATTTTTCATATGCTCTGTCCAGATAAACAAGGAAAATAATCTCCAGATAATTCTTTTTAACGCTAGGTCAACAGAGGTATTATGCAGCCTTGAAAAGTAATCGAAATGCTCGGCAAACATCTATTTTAGATGTGCGCGAAGGCCCCGAATCCGGTCCAAAATTCTGACTGGAGGCTGGGGTATTATTAGACCCCCAGCGAGGTGGTTGTATAACACATTGCACATTGTATAACACAACTTCTTAATTGCTGTTGAGCTGACGTTTCGTTGGAGATACTTCCAACTTTTTCATTAGCTTTGAAAAAGTTGGAAGTGTCTCCATTGAACGAAACGTCAGCTCAACAGCAATAAAGAAGTTGTTATCCATAGAATAGAATTGTGTTATCATGAAAACTCTTCTCTTCTAAATCTTTTATCAAAAGCTTATCAAATGTCTAGAATCAGCAGTAAATAAGAATGATCTTCGTTGAAGGAAGTTAATTCAATCATTTACAAAAGAGAAAACTCTGCGAAAGTTACTCTAATGTTACGTGAATACAATGAAAATTATCTAACTGTAAGAAATGGATGGACAACTAGAACGATCATTTAACCAATTATAGTAAGTAGCGACAACAGTGTCGATGTAGTTATCTTTAAAACGAACAAAGTAGGTCGCTGTCATATCTCTGACAAAATCGTGGCTATAGGCTGTGTCATACTACATGGCGTACAATAACATCCGGGAACAGACGATCGTCAACAATTACTTTATTGCCGAACTGGAAATATCAGCAATATATAAAGTTATCAGATCGTCACAGTGCCCCCTCCCCCCCCCCCCCGACCACGTAATTGTTAGCTGTCCTCAGCATTACAGAAAGTATCAACATGAAATTATCCCTGTATCTTTAATCAAGACAATATTAATTCAATATCTTTTTATACCTTCTTCAGGTTGGCTTGTCTATGGACATCGCTCATTTGGTCCTTTATCTCATATTTAGGACATCAGATCCTTATCTGGTCATCCATGGATAGCATCCTGAGAGTGACATCATCGTCATCTTAATCATCATCATCATCATCATCATCTTTCTTGGGGCATTGTCCATGGGGCGACATATTCATCCATGGTGTATGGTCCAGTGTGTGACATCACCATCCATGGGGTATTGTCCATGGAGCGACATCTACATCCAGTGTGTATGGTCCGGTGTGTGACATCATCATCATCATCATCATCCATGGGGTATTGTCCATGGAGCGACATATTCATTCATGATGTATGGTCCAGTGTGTGACATCACCATCCATGGGGTATTGTCCATGGAGCGACATCTACATTCATGGTGTATGATCCGGTGTGTGACAACATCATCATCCATGGGGTATTGTCCATGGAGCGACATCGACATCCATTGCGTATGGTCCAATGTGTGACATCATCATCCATGGGGTATTGTCCATGGAGCGACATCTTCATCCATGGTGTATGGTCCAGTTTGTGACATCATCATCATCATCATACATGAGGTGTGTTTGAGGTCTCCATACCTATCCAAAATATTGAACAATTTTAGGGTTGGACCCAATTTTATTTTTTATTTTATTCTATTTTTTATGTATTTATTTTTTAATTTGACCTTCCGAGTTCAATGACAATTTTATTATTGTTATTTTTAATTTGACATTCTGATTTCAATGCTATACGGATTACAATATTGATCCGTTCCAAATTATCAACAATTATTGTTATAATTCACTAATTCTTGTTATCACATCGAACTTGATACAAGTAAATCTACCTATAAATGGCTATGGAGTATTCTAACATATTATATAACCAACTTCAAATCTACTTTCTTTGATAACTGTTTTCAATATAACATGTAAAGAAGAAAAAATGACTATCAACCCACCTACCAACCTAATGTTAAACCTCTTTATCGCTCTTCAAACACACTATTACTATGGTTGGTCTGAGAAGAATAGCACCTACTTATTTTCTTATAATGTCTGTGCTTCATCCGTTCGCGTATTTGATGACACAAACTTGATCGAGAATATCTTATTTCATGGGAAGCACACATGTTGTTTTTGTTTAAAAGGTAAAGAAGTTCATGTAATTTCTTTAAATATGGCCCAGTCATATCCTTAATTTTTCTAATTTTTAAAGGGTTCGTCACATCTACCAGCATCCATCATTCCAGAAAACTTGGCGGGGGGACATTAAACCAGATTATTGACCGATAGAAACTTCGGCAAATCTGGCAAAGTCAGACACAAATAATTGCTTTCTTTGGATGAAATTGTCAACAACTGTAAGGAATTTGACTACACAATACATTTGGAACAGGGCACTACCGTTTTCACTCCGAACTCCTGGGCAGTTTAAAGGATTGAACCATACTCTGCCGAGAACTAATTTCTTGCGCAGGAAATGATTCCATTGCTTATTTGTATTCATATTTGTGTTCAAATATTATTTAGGCATCGATGCGTGATATTGATGGGTTAGATCAGAAGTTTAGTAGGATTTGCCGACTAGCCTTGCTGAACACACGGAGAATACCGATAGAAGCTTATTTTCCAAAAATAGTGCCCACATCCCCAGTTCAGAGACCCAAGTCAGAAATTGAGGATTTCCGCCCGCACCTAACCCAGTTTATAGTAATCTGTTTATAATGACTGCTCCCCTGTATGTTTGTTTCCTAACCGAGTGACCAGCGGTTAATCGTGATAAATTCCGAGTGGACTTTGGCAGGGTATACCACTATTTAACACGAAGAAGAGGATAATTTATTTCATGTAAGTATATATGTCTGAATAACTAATTCGTACACTTCAGAGAGCACGAAACCTCATCTTGGCATGTGAACGATATTATTTGTCTTAAATAGTCAGAAAAGATGCTATTTTCTGTTCTTTGGGTCCAGCGTATAGTTTCCGATGTCTTGTGCGGGTTGAAGGCGCATAAAAGTGGAGCTCTGCTAAATATAGCGTGATGTTTGGTGTATGGCTTATTCTAAACCAGCTATGTATATTTATACACAAGTACTGAAACCATGTCGCCCTCTCTCACGCGAAAACTAACATGCACTCTACATGTGGCTAAAGTATTAAGCTTAACCCTAAAGCTTTAAACTTTTCCAACTTTGTGATTCCTGAAGAATTCGTAGCCTATATAGTAGGCTTATACACGGAAATCTTAAGAAACTGTAGAACAGGGAAGATCGTATAACAAAATGCTGTAGACTTTAATACTGTATAATCAGCACCATGCAGCTGGTGTTTGGACAAATTGACTCCTTCTTGCCGGTGTGCCCATTCCAGGGAAATTTAGATCGCCTACTCCATAGGGGAAACTACTATTCCCAATTCATGTGAAAATAAATTTCATCTTTGTAATATACCAAGGGAACTAAATTTCTAACGAGATATCTTTCCTTATAAACGCATATATTCTCCCTAAATATATAAAACATGTGCCGGTGGTGCATCTTTGAGGTTTACTCAATACAAACAACAACAGTTGCTGTCGTTGTTGTTCGTCAGTAATCTCATGGTCTAGATTCCCGCCTGCACTGTAGCGTAATATACCGGTATAATATATTTACTATATACCGGAATATATTAACACTCTAAACAAAATATGAAACATTTTTGTACGTCACATTAAATATCACATTCGACCAATTGAGAGAGAAGATTTGCGTCAGTGGAGTTTGAGGAAAGCTTAAGACTGTTGTAGGCATAAGGAAATATTTTTCATAAGAGAACGCTGATGAAATCCAGTCGCAGTACGGTGGCAGTAAATTATCTTTTTGACCGACTAACCAGTGCCAAAATACATCCATCCATCCAATAGATGTTTTAAGTTCTACATACATCAATATAATAGAGTACTTATCTATGTACATGTATTTCTGTCTATACATTTAGGCTCAACTTAGAAACATTCCTTAAACTCTGGGGTGTGATGACATCTCTACTCCACATATTAAAAGTTCGTAACCGAGTTAACAGTTTGCCCTAGTTATCAAGACGAACGTACTCTATACGGACAGAATGTAGGAAATCTGATATCTTGTAGACTTAAGATAAATCCACCTAGAGACTTGGGAATGATGCCATGGATATTAAATGCTGGGGACCAGTAATTAGCTGTCTTGAAAATGACAGATTAAGCATCTGCCTCAGTCAATGATCCTTTAAATATGGTCCACAATCAAGTCTGAATCCCCATTAAAATCTATAGGATCGTATAGGGCAGATAATTTGTCCTATAGGAAATTTAAATCTTACTCTCTAAAAAACGTTGAGTGAGAGTGGAAATTGATCCCACTCAATACTTGAGTGAGATTTTCACTCAACTTGAGTTACTTTTCACTCAACTTGAGTTAAATGCACTCAACTTGAGTGACATTCACTCTAGCATAAGAGTGGAAATTGATCCCACTCCCCCAAGTTGAGTGAACTTGAGTGGTTTTAACTCAAGATGAGTGAAAAGTAACTCAAGTTGAGTGAAAAGTAACTCAAGTTTGAGTGAGCAGGTACATTTCAGTTTTTTTAGAGAGTAAAGGATTCAATAGGATATTTTGGTAAGAGCTACATGTAAGCAGCTCAACACTCGAGGGACATATTAAACCACACTATGCTGAAAATTGCTTCATAACGGGCCATGGTATAGTCTAATCCGGGAAGGGTTTATCTCTCTTGTACCACGAGCAGCGCTCTTGTGTGGGGAACTTCCAGCAAGTACCAAAGAAGTAGTGGGAAAATAGGGCCCTGACATAACATGTGAAATGTGAAAGGGGTATAGGTGACGTCAGTATGCCGCCAGAGCGCCGTCAGCTCGTCGCGGAAGCGCCGCCAACGCACCGCAAGGCGCCGTCAGAACGTAAACAATGCGCCATCAGATGCCACGCAATCTTCACGACCAATCAATATAGGCTTCATATACATCCATAAGGTGTCCGTATGCTTTCATATAGCAATCGAGTCGTCTTGGGCAAATTCGACGATAAAATAATTAAATGTATTGCTTGTCGATTGGGTGAGTGAGTGAGTGAATAGGGTTTAACGTCGCTTTCAAAATTTTTTCAGCTATATCACGACGGGGAAGGGAAGGGATTGGGTTATTGAATAGCGCGATATACTGACAATTCAGCCGATATACCCGCAGGCCTGGTCGAATAAATTCTGTACTATGTAAATAACAGATACGTTGTCGTGGTGCGATCCTTTGATAAACAAATCGAAAATCCTCGTGTCTTGTTTGGCCTCTTGTCATGAGATCGTCCACTATTGTCAGATTTCTTACACTGAGATCATAGCATCCATCAATTCCTAAATTCATGGGTATACCCTTCACAATACCTATACAGGGTACTTTCAGAAGCATATCCTCGATACGGACTGCCATTTGCCATAGCAGTAGATAATTCTCTGCGGAATATAGGCTCTACACATCTTTCGATGCCTCGTTATAATGCATCTGTTCACTTAGTCTTCCCGCTTCCTGTAGGTTCAGCCATTTTCAGCGTAAATGAATGGAATAGGAGTTTATTCAGAATCCGGTATATGTGATTTTCTATCTGAATCGAATTCATATCCCTTTCCCTTGTTCTAGCTCAAATGATGATTGTCACGGTCTCACATTTTGACATACAGCTTGATGTCTTCTTAAATTCGGTAGTCTGCTTAATATCTTAGAAAATATGTGACCTACATGAGCCATAGCTGATGATATTAACACTTGAATTTGCTTACTAAAAATGTAGTCAGATGACCATGCTTGTCCTTTCTGTAGTCACCGCACATGTACAACTATCAAACCAGGTTCACGTTCCATGTACATGTACATCGTCCATGGACTAACATGTACCGACAATAGGCGTCCATGGACGTCCATGACTCGTCCATGGACGTTCATGTCCCATTCATCAATCGTCCATGTACCGACCATAGGCGTCCATTTAATTTCACTAAAGTGATCAATTAATTGTTATTGTCTTAATGTGATTGAATAAGATAGCTTGAATATATATAGCTTGAATGTGATACAGCTAAGTCGCGCACGCCCGTTTATCCTTCAAAATCAAAATTGATTTACCTCCCCTTATACTTATCCTTTCGATAACATCCATGTATTTACATGGATGTATACATCCACACGGGTCTGGTAGTTAGAATTGGATGATTATTCCAAATCCTTCTCTCTATAGATTAAAAATAAGAGTGATCAAGCATGACCGACGATTCTTTACAAATAATCGCGACTTCATACATGACTGTCGTATGCGCGATTCTGAGTGGCTGAGTCCTTGAACATATAGGAATGGATTGCGAAATTTAATACGGTTTTCCCTCTGTTTAAACTACAAGGGTTAGTACATTTCGCCGCAGCAATGGATACGGGTTATATTCGAAGTATATGACGTGATTAAATTCTTTAAAATTATACCTACGTCATCAAACATGGCGGTTTCTTACTTGATTCTGATTGGTCTTAAAGATGGCGCGACAATTATTCCAGAATATAAGCATAACAATAAATGTAGGGGTAATGATTTCATCTGTCGAAAATATAATCAAATATTAGTCTTATTATCATTAAAGGAAACTAAAAGTCTGGAATAGTTTCTCGATCAATTATTTCAAAAATTACGAAGACATTTGATAAAAGGTAAACCAGAGTGATTACTTACCTCCTATTTTAAAGAACGGTAGTAATCCATTGGAAAACATAAGGAAAAAGCGATTGACTGGTGTAGTCAGAATAAAACACTGTTCCTAAACAAAATGTAGTCCTATTGAATGTCCGAGTGGCTGTCAGGGCATTGCGCGGTTAAGTTTGAATATTCGATTCATCTAGAAATTTTAAACGGTACTGTACCTTAGTTAACACTGTTTTTCTATATTTCGTATGAAATTATATTGCAGAATCGGTGGAGAACCAGCCATGAAGGCCTTGATAATATTGTCTGCATTAGCAGTGGTGTGGGGTACAACAGAAATCGAAGAGACAGAAGTTACGGTAAGTGGTAATATATATTTAACATTGACGGAAATTCAATAGAGAACTTGTACAATAATCAGATAATGTGATTGCGACTTCCTGTTTGTCGATACTGACACAGAGATGCAGACACGTTACCAGGAGTTATTTAAATGTACCGAGCATATACTACTAATGGCCGGAAACAGAGCAACTGCAATTTAGCGTTCGGCAATATAAAATCTAAAGAAAAAGAGAACCCCAAACACTGAAATTACCAGGTAAATGCTTGTTATTATCGATCAGTAAAATGTATTCCATGTTATCAGCGGTGATAGAGACAGTTTGAGAAAATTAAACTACACTTTTAATTGAATAAAACAGTAGTCAGTTATAAAGAGTTTCGATAACTTTGTATACGCCCGCTCAAACAGCGGACGTGTTATGTGATGGCGATTTGTGTCCGTCCATCCGTCCGTCTGTCGGAGCGTAATCTGTGACAGTTTTCTGTCTACAGTTTCAACTGTTTGTTAGTGGATACCCTGGATCGAGGGCAGAGGCCAAAGGCCACAGTAAATCCTTAAAAATCGCAAGTTTTTGTGTCATTTGATACACCATGGCCAGACGATGTGTCACATACCAAAATTGAGTTCTAGGTCAAAAAGGTCTCGGTCACCCCAAAATAAGGAAATCATTGAAAATTGCGATTTTGTGTGTTAGAGCATACATTAGGGAGAAATGATGAGTTGTGCGGGTGTATATTTAAGCCCATTTTTGCTCTTGTTATATTTTTAACCAGAGAGGAGACTTAACTGTATGTCCAGCCCATGCTGTGTGCGCAGATATTTTTGACTTTAATCAAACAGACCCGGACACAGGGGTGAAGACACCGAAGAGGAGAAGAGTGATCAACTGCTTTTGCCCCAACAGCGACAGTTGTCCTAACCACAGGCGTAACACACTGCATGCAAGTCCAAAACATAGGTAAACTCATATTACCAGTTATCTCCCCTGTCTTGAAGCTAGAAGCACACGGACTCATTTGCGTACACTTCGCCATCCATAAGATGGCTTGCGAATCGTGAGTCTCCATTATTGCGGAACGATATCCGGTATATTACGGGATTCTGTTCGGCCTTCATCCGGCAGAGAACAGACTCGAGAAATCTGATAAATTACAGGTTTTCAAACCACTTGGGAAACAGATATAGGCTAGGCTTACAAAATATATAGGTATAAATAACTTTCGTATCACCCAAGAGGTGTGGTAGATCTGTAATTTTCAACAAGTAGGGCATCACATGATTCGAAAATGGCGAGTTACGTTGGGGTTACGTCGGTAGACTTTAGCTGATTGGCTGACGAAGTCACGTGGTATTGATTTATGGAAATTCCCTCTCGCACTTGCCGAAAGTAGGCTGTAAATGGATACACACGATCCCAGGGTCAGTCTTACCGCGTATAGATGACCGAGATGGTTACAGGTTGCACACGGACTGTGAGACAGCCTGTCAGGCGTGTCAAATACTATAGGCTACAAGCTAGGCTTGTCGCGGTGGTTTCGCCAGATTTTTATACGCCCGCCAAAAGGCGGACGTATTATGTGATGGCGGTTTCCGTCCGTCTGTCTGTCTGTCCGGCTATCCGGCCCTCGTGTCCGGTCTATATATGGGACAGTTTTCTATCTACTGTTCCAATTTTTGGTAAGTGAATACCCTACGGGGTCGCAGACGATATATCGCGTACCAAAGTTAAGGTCGAGGTCAGAGGTCAAAGGTCACTGGCATAAAAAAAACCCCAGGAAATCATTGAAGTGTTCGTGTCCGGTCTATATCTGTGAACAATTTCTATCCACAGATGCATTTATTGTGAGTGTATACGCTAGGTGGAGACGATGTGTCGCGTACCAAAACTGAGGTCGAAGTCAGAGGTCAAAGGTCACTGTTGCCTAAAATCAGGAAATCAGGGACAGTTTTTTATCTACAGTTCTAATAGCTGACTATATGTGCTAGGTTGGAATATTCAGAGTTCTCTCCCCTATATGCATATATATTTGTTATATATATATATATATGTGGGAGTTGAATCCCATGTTTGAAACAGCTACATTTAAACTGTTGTGAAATAAAAACCATACATTTACTAATTTAACGTGGAGAGGGGTCCTTTATGAACTTCATACCTGTTTATTAACTCAAGAACAAAGGTTTACTTCATCACTTTTTTCCTTCATGAAAAATTCTCTCCTCTGAAAGGAATCCATTTGCAGGAAAACTACTATTTTCTTGTGTTTGACTATTGTCGATTCAGTGTGCGATATGCGAGCCCTCGGCTCTTGCTTCAAGGTTAACTAGTTACCAAGAGTTAAGCTAATTTTAGTTTATCATTCAATATAAAATGTAATATATGTTACATTCTCAGAAGCACAAAATTGTAGACCTTTCTCTGGATTGCTAACTACCAATTGGAATCAAGGCTATTAAAAAACCTTGACATTTGGACCAGTGTAATTCCAGATATACGGGCGTATATTGAAGCCCCTTGGGCTCTTGTTCGATTATTACTACGCTGGCGGTGAAATTGCATCAGCATCCACACGAAAAAGACTTTCGTAATTGCAAAGAGACTTAGTAATTTTATCAAGAGTGACATGAAGAATGACAACTAAAACTGTATTTCAACCGATAATGATATGACTCAGAGAGGCTAAATCATTGTGATCATGGTTCTAACATAGTTTTGTGGAAATTTGACTCTGGCACTACTTTCGACCCGTCCGTTTGGCGAAGTCAAAAATACGTTAATTGCATCGCTTACAGATATCAATCACTTTCCATAATATTCCACTTATTTGGATCGAAATGAAATATATTTTGCAAAACCAGGCCCAAAATGCCTATCTGGAATGGTTCGTTGCCTTCGATACCCCAACACGCTGCTTGGTGACGCCCGTAGCTCAGTGAGGTACTGGCGTCACTTGATAACGGTGTGAGGTGCTTGAGTCTTCACTGGAGTAGCCATCGTCTTAGCAATTGTTGTTTCTACGCCCGACATCGTTTGAACGCTTTACATCAGTCTGGAGCCCAGTCTTAACTGGCAATGACCTTTTTTCGACAAAATGTAATCAATGAGAAAATTAAAAACTAAGCGACTGCGTGATGCGATTTGAAGAATTCAAATATGCATTATTAATATTTATATAATTAAAACATTATATTATTATTGTTCAAAGTATTATTTCACAGTCAAAAAAAAAGTGGAACAACTCCGGGCGTTTGAAATCCCATTTCCATAAGGGTTGTGTCCAGGAGAATAATAGCACACTGCTGAGCGGTTAATTAAGCCCCCAATAATTCATTTGTTTTTATTTGTGGTACCTGTATATCTTGTTCTACTTTTACAGGCAGCAAATCTGCGAGCAGAAAAACACGCTATCAAAGTGTAAAAATGGAAACGTGGCGGAAGAAATGCACGCACATGCAGACGAATTTGATGGGAAGACATTTTTTCGGGTAAGCCTTCTTCCAAAATAATGAAATAAGTCAAGCCTGAATCAAAAGTTGTCTTGATATATATACTAATCTGTACTATCCGCCTGGAGATTTGGTTAAGCACTTAGGCTTTACCAACCCTATTACTTTGGCTTTGCCAACGGTATATAGCAATTAAGCCTGCCGGAGCCCACGTCAACAGTTGAACACACAGGCGATGGAACTTGCCAATGATTTGCAAACTATCTATCAAACGAGTAGTGAATTACTAGTGCCAGTGTTGCGACCTAGACAGATAGATAAGCCTAGCACGATGTAGTTAGTAGAGAGCGAGATGGACCGCCGCAACACCGATGTTTCAGAGGTGGATCATGCTTTATAGCCTGGTTGATTTCCAAACGCATGGACATACTGCAATGTCAGCTTCAGATGTGAGCCAAAATTCACTGACGAGGGCATCTTAGCTTGCTAAGGGCATTTCACGTTTCACTCAACACTACGAGCAGAAGTTTCTACGTATGATCGTGCCATGCGTTCGGATGATGTGACGAGGGTAATATCATGACGTAAGTGGATATGGGCCGATCATATTTAATACAGATGGCTACGAGAACAAGGACAGCGAGGAAGACGAGGAATTTAGGTACCGGTATACACTGTTTGACTGGAACAAGGACAGCAGGACACCAAAATGCATCTCTTCAATGTAAGCCAATATTGAATTTGGTTACATGGATCCACAAATGCAAGCTGTTTGCCTCCCGGTCATTTCTAGGAACAGACATAGAAGGCCGGTTTTGGATAGACAACTGTGTTAAAGGGGAACGAACAAAACTCTACTGACTAACATGGGCGTATGAATGGAGTACAGTGGTTTTCTCTTTCAGCAATTGGTCATACAAGGCACATGGCCTGACCTCATAGTCCGAGACTGGTTGCATAAGATACGATTGGATTGGAACGCTCTGATTGGATTGGGCTAAATAGACATATGTTGTTTGTAGACATGGGGATCTGTTCAAAGACGAACTCTGGCTATTAAAGATAACAATTGACCGTGTTCATCTGAATCTACGGGCGATCTCTCGTTTCTTCAAACAATAACGTTGTCATATGCCTTGCGTGGACGTGTCGAGCATGGACTGACAATGTTAGAACACCTGTTATGTCAATACTTCGTCAGCGACGACCAAGAGGCAGCGCGATTCGTATCCGATTCCCAATGACCTGCTCTCGGCACTGACGGATGTATTCATCAAACGAGAACCGACGTGTCCATCACTATAAGCCGTACTTTTGGTGTATGGCAACTATGGATTGATTGGACCATGTTGTTTTTTGGTTGACATGGTCGACGATGGCTAACAACCATGACACCAACGTTGTGTGTACCAGTTAGCGAACAGTAGAGGATAGAATCTATAGAAGATAGGCTTAAAAGCAAGGAATAATATTACTATTGCATATACTTGTGAAATGAAAAGAAACAAAAGAATAAAAACGACAGCCAGGTACGAATCTGCTTTATATTGTTTGCATTAATAATACATGAGCAGTGTGACTAACGTCACAGGACCTACAAAGTAGAGTAGGCATTAGGACTTGGAACGCGAACTGAACTCTTGGAAATCCCCGCCCCCAGTTAGAATCCTGCCTATATTAAGATGGGCACCGCCCAAGTCAGAATCGCCAGTGATTTTCATCAAAAATCACCAGAAATTTTCATCAAAAGTTGGTCAGCTCAAGACTTGTTGGTAACAATCTCCTAATGCGCCTTCATTCCAAAAATAAATAACGATCGCCGATTTAATTTCACAATTTGTTAACTAAAGGAAACAGATTGAATAATAAAAAAGTTCAGTAGATTTCAAGCTTTACGTGTGAAAATATATCGATCTCTTTAATGGTTTTCAGTGCCCTTGTCCAGGATCAAAACAACTTTTTGAATCGCATTATTTTCCCAACAATACAACAAATTTTTATATATAGTACTATAGTAGAAATGTAGCATTTATGTAGTTTACGGTAATTCAACTCCAGACCAACACCGTCTCTACACAAGATAATGATTTCATGCCATTCTCCTGAGCATAACCGGTACAAAGACGAATAAATAGCGTCTACTTACTTTATCTAGTTAAATTCTACCCGAAGAAAATAAATTAAGACCCTTTAAACATGCCATCATGGCTTTGTTTCACCCTCAGTAAACTTTTATCGTTGTTACTGATGCCATATCTTTCTTCTGCTGTGTCATTTAATTGGTTGATGTAGTAAATTTCACCACCAGTGCGTAACTGTAACTTGACCTGAATTTGACGCCTGATGTTGTCTGTGAGGAAATGTTTCAAGGATGTGAAATAGGATACACGTTAAAGTCCACAGTTTTCATATATCTAGATAACAATATACTGAATTGTGTGTAGGCTGGCAAGTTGGTAATAGCAGTGTAGAAAAAGGCACTAACAAATGATGGAAATTAGCATTTCCTATTTCATTATCCCATCACGTTTTGTACTGTGTTATATATACAGTGAAACATACAGCCAAGGGTTCCCGATGGGCATGACAGTGCACTCGCTGAGCTATCAATAAATAATAAAAAAAATAATTATAAATTTTCAGCAGAATTCGATCAGCTCAGAACTTGTTGGTAACAATGCCCTAATGCACGTTCGTGCCAAAAATCAAGGTTCTAATGTCAATGGTTCTCCTTATTTTGCCGACGAAAGGACTCGGATGGACTGACTGACTGACTCACTCACTAATTACCGGACAATTTGCGATCTGTAGCCTACTTCGTAGGAATATGAGTTCGTATATTAATCTTGCAGATACTTTGTCGCTGTTCTCGGCACAGGAACCCCGTTTCGACTGGTGTTCGCGGATTGGAGTCACGTGCTACACAGTTCCAGAGTGCCTCGTATAATGATCACACAATACACAGTTATGTCTGCATCCGTAAGTATGCTTACATTTTTAAGCTGAAAGGTAGAGCATAATCGACTTCTTCCTTGGAATTCATAGTCTGAAGGACATATTGATTATCCAGTAATTTCCGTGCACACGCTTAAAACTAAAGTGTTGAAACTTACTCGTAAAGTGTTGAAATAACCCTTTAAGTGTGTCCACATGGACAACACTTAAAGAGCAGTCCCTGTGGACACACTTAAAGGGTTATTTCAACACTTTACGAGTAAGTTTCAACACTTTAGTTTTAAGCGTGTTGCAAGAGACTCTGAAGCTCGTGAACATTCTAGTCTCTCGTGAATCCCTTCTACCCTTCTACTAGAAGTCTGTAGAACATGTGGTGGGAGTTATGTTTACTCAACAGACTAGTTAAGAATTGTCTTCCCAGGAGATCTCTAGAACTAGAGGTGTCTCGCCTATTTCTGCAGTTGAACTGTTGTCTATCATGTCTATTTTTGTTGCTGAATCCACATTAGATAATTCCTTGATTCGCCATTGTGTTTATATATTTATTTGCAGGGGACAGAAGGGGCAGGGCGAACAGAAGACAAAGAGGAAACTAAACCAAGGAAAATCGTATACCAATCCAAATTCGCTTCGTTCGATCCTATATTTTGTTTAGCGTCTGACGTACTGTTAGAAAGTAGTGGTCAGGTTCCAGTCGCATTCATTCCGTCGTGGAAGGGTCCCTGGTGTTGACCTTGTGACACAGTGTCGCAACCTTCAAACAGGGTTGCGCCCCTTCAGCCATGTCGAACTGTCATAATTGGAGAAAACCCTGTTGGGAGGTTGAGGAATAAGGTTATTCATGAAACCACGGCAAATAGGAAGCAGATGCTATTAAATGCGCTATCATATTTTTCTGTCTTGGATACCCTATATCTTCATATGATAACTAAAGTTTGAAGAGAGATGTAGCTATTTCAAGCTAGACTTAACTCCACATCCTCTCCCAGGATCCTTTGGGCTGCGCAACTCAAACAGTTATTAAATATATTTAAAAGCGCCAATGACCCTTGGTTTAAGGCAGCTCTGTTTTACAAAATACCATAGAACTACATGATGTGGACAGATATATCAGTGAATCGCGGCTGATATCGAGGCGCTCAGTTAGAAGGTCGCCATATTCGTTTACCGTGACGACGAATGACCTCGGGTCAACGGCGGCACAGTCCGTGAAACCCCAACAGCGCATCACGGGATACCTTTCAGTATTATAACAACTGATTGGCTAATTCAAATTTTTAAAAAGAAATCCGGGTTTTTTATTGGTGAACCTATTTTGTGAAAATCTCGGATGAGACAAAATAAAAAATATAGATTGTACATTAGTTTGTGTCACATAGAATTTGTAAGGTACAGGAATATCCAGCGTATTATTGTATTAAATAATGGAATTTTACAGAAAATCTCATGCATCATGGATATCCTCCAAAGAGGAACCATATTAATTTTGAGGTCAAAAGATCAACGGTCAAGATCAGTATGGTCAAAAATCTTGGAAAACGTCTATGTTTATGCTATAAGTACACTTAATGACGAAGAATTTTGGCCAAAGTCTGCGTGGTCCGTCCGTCCATCTTGCTTGTTAACACATTTTCTCTTTAAGGAGTGTTGTCACGCTTTTCAAATTCATATAACATATGTAACTGGCAATGGTTCAAAAGCCTATTGAAGATGACCGACCTTGACCTATTTGGTGATGGCCAAATTCTACTATTGGTGATATCTTTTGAAGGATTACATCTAGGTTCTCCAAATTTATACCACGTGTACAACTGGTGATGGACTAGAAACCTTTCCAATTTGACTGACCTTGACCTATTTTATCAAGGTCAAATTCTAGTTATTGCACAATCTTGAATGTTCAGAAAGAAATACGGTATTTGGTGTATCCAATGAATCACAGATTTTCTGTAACGATCCATTGACGGAGGTACATGTAGTCAATATTTCAATGTTAATTCAATATTTTTCCGAGTCTTGCTATGTATATATTTCCACAAATATTAACAAATTTTAAACTTGTAAATAACTGTGATAGTTACAGAAACTCAGAGGCAGATTATAATTTTTGTATACAGTACGATTTTTCTCCGATTATGATTGGAATGTTATAACGAATTGCCGTGTTCGGAAGGTCTAGTCAGAATATATTGTAACGAATTTTGCGTGTGTGTGATTGGTGCATTTATCTAGATTCCATTTATCGCTGCCACCAGTGACGTAAGGTGTCACGACCATCGTCCAAAGTAACATCTATGACTGCCCTCCAATAGGCATACTGAAACTAGCCCTCTCATAGGCTTAAAACGACACTAGCCCGCTGATAGGCTTAACCCTAGCCCTCTCATAGGCTTAAAACAACACTAGCCCTCTCATAGGCCTACTGAAATTAGTCATCTCAAGTTCATCTGGGTAACGTCCATCATCAGTCATCTCCCGAAGGCGTTCGTTACATGAGTTCGCCTCTTTTCGCCAGATACTCGTGGTATATCGAGCTGGTAAGGAGGTCTTCTATCATCTCAGATGACCCGCCAGAGGTTATATGAGTGGAGCATCATGGGAAGTGTTTCATGCATACTAATCCCAGGTATACAATAAGTATCCTGGTATGTTTCACGGTACCTCTTAGGTAGTTTCCACATTTCGATAGATAATCAAATACATACGTAGATAACCTTAAGGATACTTCGAATACCAAATTTCCATAGATGTGACTATGTTTTCATGGTATCCCTAAGGATATCTTGGCTTAGACAAGAAGGAATGAGACAACACAGATATTTCAAGTTCAACAAATAACAAAACTGTATTCTGTATAAAGGAAACTGTTTCAGGATATATATACAAGAATATCTGATCAATTTTAAGCTTTTAAGGATATATCAGGATATCATAAGGACACATAAGGATATATCAGGATACATCAGGATATACCAGGATATCATTAGGATATATATCCTTGGCTCACAGGATATACACAGGATACTTTATCTTTATGTTTAACTTCAGGATATATATCAGGATATCATAAGGACATATCAGGATATCATCAGGATACATATCCTTGGCTCACAGGATATACCCAGGATACCATCAGGATACATCAGGATATACCAGGATATC
Source organism: Hanleya hanleyi (assembly GCA_036873755.1). Taxonomy (NCBI): domain Eukaryota; kingdom Metazoa; phylum Mollusca; class Polyplacophora; order Lepidopleurida; family Hanleyidae; genus Hanleya; species Hanleya hanleyi. The sequence continues at coordinate 357,164 of JAVTVY010004628.1, forward strand.
ATCAGGATACATCAGGATATACCAGGATATCATCAGGATACATATCCTTGGCTCACAGGATATACCTATCCAACTTACACAATATGCATTTATCTTTAGTTTGAGGACATAACAGGATATCAGAAGGATATCCGACACACTGTCGCAGGGTATAAACTATAATAGCCGATCCCTATAATCGTGGCTGGTATCCTAATTATTATATACGCGACGGATATGTGGAGGATATCCTAAGGACATGCGAAATATGTATTCAGGATATACAACAGTCGGTAAATCACGATACGGTACGAATGGCCGAATAGGATATCAAGGATATGTCGCCGTATATCCTTAATCGAGGCTAATAAACCACCCGTAGCTCCCAGTAGGAAATATATTCCTCACTACGGTGTCTTCTGTGTAGGATATTGACCTGCTAGTGATAATTCTATTTTCCCCCACCCTAAGGATATATGTGCTGCCCCAAGTCACCAGTGATATATATGTATCCAGGTCCGGAGGATATATATCCTATTCCCCATGGAAAGGAAAGGTCATGTGCAACCCGGTACACCTACGAGGGAATTGCACCTCCCCGCAGTGTCTTCTATGGTGCTGGTTCCATATCAAAGGGTCCACTCCGAGTGTCCTTCTCATTAGTTGCAGGATACATATATTTTGGACACACATCACTAGTATCCTACAGAGCACACATACCCCAGGAAACACCAGTGTCAATGGCAATAAAGGTCTGGCTATACCTATGCAGCTATATAGGATATCTGTAGGATATATATCCTATTCCCCATGGAAAGGAAAGGTCCTGTGCCACCCGGTACACCTACGAGGGAATTGCACCTCCCCGCAGTGTCTTCTATGGTGCTGGTTCCATATCAAAGGGTCCACTCCGAGTGTCCTTCTCATTAGTTGTAGGATACATATATTTACTGCCAATGACACCGGTATATCCTATATTATATTTCCCTCACATTTCTGCTATTTAAGGATATATATAGATATCCTGCAGGATATATATCCTTCAGGATACATATCCTAGTACAGGGTATATATCCTTCAGGGCATATCCTACAGGATACTATTTCACTAGTATCCTGAATGGATCATCTCAGTAAGGGTATATCCTAGGAAGGATATCATCTTTATTGGTCATCTAAAGTAGTCATCTCCCGCCAATGGTAAATAGGCGACCTACCTTGTACACGACAAGGGGCAAAATGCGAAGAACCTCTTCTATCTTCCCGTTTATATAGCCCGCCAAGGGTAAAACCACGTGTCTACAATACCTACGCTGATTGGCTGAGCCACCGAAAGCTGTCTGCAGCCGATCAAGCCATGATTATAGTATCCGCAAAAATGTAATAAACTCACCAAATTTCCCTGAAACACTACTAAATTTCTACTGAAATATTCACCTAGATACCCATAGAAATTAATTCTGAAGTTTTTATACAGTTTACTGTCCAAATTTAAAGTCCAAAGTACGTCGAAGCGTCTAGAATGTAGCTTCGCAACATGGTCTCGTCAGGAGACGAGCATGATAAAAATTCACGGAATAAATGCATCTACCAGGCAATCAGGGAATTACCACAAGCTAACAAGCATTTACTAGGTAAGATAACATTTAGTACAATCAGATACCATACTATTTTAAACAATTTAGCCATTGAAAACACTAAAACTGGTAAAAAATAGAGGCACATGGCAGTGTTGAAAACTGGCCCCGCGATAACGCATTACATGCTGGTACAAAACAGACATGTGACACGGACTATAATAAACCTGTAAAACTTATGTACAACATTCAAATAAACATTTAGCAATCAGACAATTTCCCACAATATTATATAAATGCACACATACACATATATATGGATTTTTCTCTGGGAATGTTTTGCACGTGTTGTATTCCAACTTAGGAACCAAAATCCAGATTCCGACCATTTAATAATAATTATTGAAATAATACACAGGGCAAGACAAGACAGTGTGTCGAATGGAAACGTCCAAGGATAGCGACTTCCCACGATTCATGAATTGCGCATGCGCATTTACAAATGATTCAATTGGTCATACTTGTAGTTCTATTTCCTGCCTCGGAGCTATTGCTGTTGATCTTGTGATCCGCTATCGATGGTCTCTCGTGCAGTGGAACTCAACCAGCTTCTTGCAGTCACTCCGACTGTTGGACTGTCGTGCAAACTGGTAAAAGGATCAGATCAGTCGGTAACAGAACCGTGGCATTGCTGGCAGTTATGGCAGGTAGATTGGTAGTAAAATGTGAGTGACTGAAATGAAAAATGTGAAAAACGTTCACACAGTGACCATATATACACAACTGTGTCGGATTCAGCATGCGTAACTGGCTTGTAACAAGTTATAGATATTGTTGATATGTGTAAACAGTATGCATATAGGATTGTATTACGAATGTCATAAGAATTGTTCTAGATTTTCAAATCCTAAGTCGTTCTATCCCTCCTTTCGCATGTTATATGAAAACCCAATAATGTACAGCTAAAGGAAGGATTGTTTATCAAAGTTGTTATATTCAGGGTTGTTGCTTACTCGTTCTTGAATTTCGGAGTAATAAAGTTTAAACATGATTTAAAAGTTCTTTGTTAACGCTGATTTTTACACGCCCGCCCAAAAGCGGGCGTATTATGTGATGGCGATTCCCGTCCGTTCGTTCGGGTGCGGTTGATATCTGGGACAATTTTTACCCCTCTGACAATATCTATGGCCGTTTTCTATACACAGATGCAATTGTTTGGAGTTGATGTGTCGCGTAGCAAAATTGAGATCAAGGTCAGAGGTCAAAGGTGTTTGTGGCCTAAAAATCAGGAAACCGTTGAAAACTGCAAATTTTTTGTACCAAAAAATGGGTCAAGTCCAATGGTCTAATGTCACCGTGACCCTAAATTAGGAAACAGTTAATAATCGCATTTCTTTTGTGTCAGTAGATACATTAGGGAGAGACAATGTGTTGCATATCCAAATTGAGATCAAGGTCACGGTGACCCCAAAATAAGAAAACCATTGAAGGCCTCAATTTTTTATTTGGAGGATGTTTTAGTGGGGGAGGGGCGATGTGTTGTGTGGGCGTACATTGAAGTCAATTTGGGCTCTTGTGTTCATTATATATACCAAGCCAGTCCTCCAATCCGCCTTCTGCGCTATTCCTAATGCCGGTTTCGGCCGCAAGGTGGCGCTAGCGCTCACGGCACTTTGGTCTGTTCCGGTTTAGCTGTCTGCTACTGTAAACATGTGCAAGAGGGAAGGCGGGCATTGTATTTCGCCTCGTTTCATCAGATTTTCTCACTGATGGAGAGGACCTTGGTAGTTTACGTAAGTATAGTCATCAAGTCTAATTTTTACTCGTTTGTACAAGCATAATAAAAGCCGCTTTGTCAACAAATTGGGCAATCAAAGCTCGTCGTTGTTGTTGTTATAAAACATGGCCGGCAGTTCAGCCTGATTAAACCACACTCTACTGAAAACAATCAGCAGGGGCCAGTTTGTTCGATCAAAACCTGGTCTGTTATTGGGTCTCGGCCTGTTGACCTTGTACCAAATAAATAAATAAAAGTACTGTGAGAAATAATCGGATTATTAGTTAACCCGGCTACCATGTAGCTGTTAATGTAGCTGTATGATTATAATGTGATAAACAAGAACCCAACCCGCCTCAGTTGGGACTGCTGGTAGTGTTTCATAATTTTATTGTGAAAAGACACACTGAACAGGAAATTAATGTGCCATATGTCTTCTAACTTCTCATAAATACTGAGGAAGTAGTTTATGCACTAATAGCTACTTATTTTTAATTTTTTAAATACATTTAACTACAGGACTCTGGTTAAATGACATTATCAAATGATAAGCTCATTATACTGAGAGTTATTACCTCCCTTTGACCGATGCGTGTGTACGTTGGGGACTCGCCCCCGCTTTGGCTTACGTGGGGCTACGTCACAATGCCTATTGTCGCGTCAGGTCAACAGACAGACGCTGGTTACCGTCGTGTCAAGATCGGATGCAGGAGCGAAAAGCGTATGATCGATCTTGAAGCTCAAATAGTCTGGATTTAATTCCCACCCACCCTGCCCTTCAAATAGATTAACGATAATTCATGTTTTAGTAAATGTTTATTCAGTTTTAGCGGATTGTGTATTGTGCCTCCACTCGCGCGTAGAAGTTTATACGCACTCGGTATTTGCACTTTGCAATAGTTTTTACTTGTCCCGGCTTTTTGTTAGTTCTGTGGAAAGGTATTTCATGGGTCCCATACTGTGTGGAAGGCATACATAGTCTATAATGCGTTGTATGACCAGGGGTCTGCCAAGGTTTTGCCCAGGGGACTGGTAGGAGGCATGCTTTTCCACCCAGTTGGCCTATGTTTACCATGGGAACCTGCTGGAGAGGTATGCCTTCTATGCGGTCATGTACTGTATTTAGGCCAAATGTTTTGTCCTTAAACTTCGCCATTGTAGCCAATGGAAGGTTTGCTAGGTCTGCCGGGTTGGGGTACCACGGGGACCGCGTAATATGCTAGCGCGTAAACAGCTAGCGCGTTGTCATGGTAACCTGTCATGAAATCCCGCGAACACCGTATGTATTTCAGAATAAAGCCGTGGCCATTTTAAGCCATATATGACTCCGTTTTCATTTGTGTTGTTGTTGTAAATAGCGAATTCAGGTGATAATTATCTAATTATATATCATGTATTTCTTCTGCAGAATGCTCAGACTTGCCAAGTGAGGACAATCTAACAAAAACAAAACATTTGCAATTTATCAAGAGAATAAATCATCTCAATATGATTAGAGCTGATTGAAGCCAGGAGAACTGCGACAATATTATCAGTGATAATGCCTCCACAATCGTACGATACAGTAATCCTTTATCCCTGAGTCGATGACACGCAAGTCTCTACTATAACTAAACAAATGTTTTATAACAACAACAACGACGAGCTTTGATTGCCCAATTTGTTGACAAAGCGACTTTTATTATGCTTGTACAAACTAGTAAAAATTAGACTTGATGACTATACTTACGTAAACTACCAAGGACGTTTCCATCAGTGAGAAAATCTGACGAAACGAGGCGAAATACAATACCCGCCTTCCCTCCTGCACATGTTTACAGTAGCAGACAGCTAAACCGGAACAGACCAAAGTGCCGTGAGCGTTAGCGCCACCTTGCGGCCGAAACCGGCGTTAGGAATAGCGCAAAAGGCGGATTGTCCCTGTCACAGTCATTGTTCTCTCTCTCTACATAAATTCGTTCAAACTCTTATTATTAAATTTGTTAATTAGGTTATGATGTGATACAAGAAATGAGGCTGAGCGATTCATGCCGATGATCGTCCTTTCGTAGATTTTAGGTGGCCCCGAAAAGGACCGTTGAAGAGCGACATGTGTTTTTAGCGGGATTGAGACAGATTCTGAGAACCGGTATAACGAAGATTGGCGGTTAGTCTGATCAGCATTCTTTCCTATGAGTACATTACTGCGATAAATTGTCTTAACCGGTTGGAAATCCACGGGCTGAGTTTTATTTACAGACGCGCATGAAAGCCAGCTATTTACAGAGAATTGATGTCATGGGTATTCCCAGACGTCATTGGGGAATCCCGATCGTCCGTAGGTCAAAAACAAATGAAGTGAGGGGACCCCCGATTTTCGGGTTTTGAAACTGTTATCTATGGTAGACCGTTAATGCCAAAACCCTGCTGATTTTAACCGCGGTGTAAATCGAATTCATACCACAGTGTAAATATTTTTGACTCGCAATGCAAGTATCCGCGCAATGCAAGGATCCCTCGCAATGCAAGGATCCGCGCAATGCAAGGATCAATCGCAATGCAACGATCCCCGCAATGCACGGATTGCGAGTGAATGGATCTGTCGGTTGTCGACGCGCCATTTTGTATAGTGCTTATCAGGTTAGGGCGATCCCGCTCTCTAAAATGGAGGTAAAAAAGGTCGTTTTAGCTCAATAACTTTTGATTCCTTTTTAACCAATGCATCAAAATTTCAGGCGCATTGATTTACCTATTGTTCCATGTCATAAAATTAATTTGCCATGTGAAGAACAAACCAATGTTGTTTGAACAGCGCGAAGGATGTTTGGCCTATTATTATGCAAATTAGACAGATGACAATTTACTTTTTTACTACCATTTAATGCGGATAGATATGTCTGTATGCGCCTCAAGATGATTTTGCTGAATTCATTGTGTGAACTGATTTATTGAGCGAAAACGACCCTTTTTACCTCCATTTTAGAGAGCGGGATTCCCCTAACCTGCTTATTATTCTTCTCGATTTTCATTGGCTGTTTTTTTCCTCGCATTGCGGGGATCCTTGCATTGCGAGTGATCCTTGCTTTGCGAGTCAAAAATATTTACACCGCAGTATAAATTCGATTTACACCGCGGTAAAAGTTCGATTTACCCCGCGGTGGTTTTTGTTGAGGATTTAGTCCTCTCGGAATGCTTGTCTGCCCAGCGAACATGGGAGAAACCTTCGTTATCCTTACACGGGCGTTGTTACGCTGACCGGAATCTCGCATAATATCATTGTGTCATTTTGATTGTTCACATGATCTCTACTCCGGAGTTTATTGGTTGATGTAGAGAGCGATCTGACAACAAAAAGCATGTTACCCGCACATGCATGATATTCTTTGTTTTGTCTGCAATACACGATTTACCAGTTTGACGACACCAGCGCACCAAGTCGGGCGAAGACAGGCCGTACTCCGGGCATGTGCTTCATAAGAACATAGGTTAAACAACTGGAGAAATGAGCAACAATACTGTTTACTCGAAAACGACTGGAAAGAAATATTTAATAATTGGTGAGGTAAGGGGAACAAATACTATAGGTTATTATATACGACAGTTATTGGATATACTTCCTTCCGTTTTCGTATAATCAGCGTTATTGTTCGTTTCTTCCGTTGTTTAACCTGGGCCCTTATGGAGAACATGCTCGGTGTACGGTCTGCGTCTTCAACCGACTGTGTGTGCTGATGCGTGACGATCGCTGACGATCGCTATACCGGAAAACGATTTATTAAGCAGAATATTTGAATCCAGGTTCAGACGTCAGAAAAACTTTGTTCGAGAACATTTCTCGAGTTTGTGGCACAGATGTGTCTCAGGAAACAATGTCCTGAGTTGTAAATCAGGAAAAAATGTCTTACATGGGCAAAAAGAGAGGAACCGGACATTCTTTTTCTTTGATAACTGCGTCAGAATATATATGGCCACCCGCGTCAGAAATTGTAGAGCTTCATACCATGTTTTAAAATATGAGCGGAAAGCGCGACAATTGTGTCATCGGGTGGTTCTACAGTAAGGGCCAGTTTTAAGTGGCAGTAGTCCGAATTTTTCAATCCAACATTTCAGCATTTTTGGGGGTATGATTTGTTACGAGGGAGGTTTTTTTCTTGACAATAATGATATTTTAAGCGATTGATGGAAAATATTTCTTGGAAAACGGTCAGTTTTGAATTTATGTAGTTAATCCTCTGTCATCTACGTCACAACAAAGATGCAAAAGTTCCCAGCTTCCCATATAAAATTTTATTTTATTTTCAGATGTTCTGTCTGGACACACTTATTACAATCTTCTCTGGTTATATTTTAATATATATTTCCCAATGATATTCCTATTGAAAAATGTCACACAATACATACAATTCTCTATTCATAGGACCATGATTCGATTACTTCCAAAATAATATTCTTTGTTGACTTCTGAATAGCAAAGAAACAGACCAATCATATTTTCAATCTTTCTTATCAATGTGGATACATGTAGAATAATATACGTACTTTTCTATATAAGTTTGAGATTTATTATCATCGAATATCGTCAAAAATGGCTCTCGTGACGTAGATGACATCCGTGATGTAGATGACAGACTGTGACGTAGATGACCATTTTCCACATTTGGTCTACACTGTCCGAGAGATTGAGTCAATCCCACTCAATATTTTGGGGGTAAAAATGTGACAGACCCAGACATTCTGAGTGATTTTCGATTTTTACCCCCCCCCCCACCAAAAAAAAACTGGCTCAAAAGGAATAAAAAAAATTGTGTTAAAATCAAATTTGACCCATTTCATGGGGGTCCGTCATGTCTATAACCAAAATTATTAAGCCAGAGTGACTCAATGTTTCTAACAGTTTCGCCCCCGTTAATAGCGATGGCTCTGGGATTTTGTCATATTTCAAATTCCCCACACAGGCAGTCCTTTAATTCTACTCTTCACTCATATATGGGCTTCGTTTGTCATCTCCGTAACGGCAATGTCATCCACGTCACGTTAAATGTCACATACGTCACACAAATGTGATGAAGATGACCGTGATGTAGATGACGCTGAGAACATGATTTGGCTCTTCAGTTCAGAATATTGGTATACTCAGCCTGGGACATTCGGTAAATATGGAGGATGGAGTCTGTAACTAACATTTTATCTAGAGATAACAGAACTAACACAGCTTTTCACTGAGGTAATATCCGTTCGTAGATGACACAGAATAAACATACTCCTTTATTGTCGGTCAATCTCAGCCCAGAACTAGTGAAATGTGGAAAAGCTATGCACATTGCTTTACACGTTCCTTCAAAAACGTAGGCATTGAGAACTACTGGTAACCAAGTGATCATCTGAAGCCAACTCCACTGCCACCATAGATCAGGTCAGTTTGCCGTGACGTAGATGTCAGGCGACGCGGTGACAGAAGATTTGAAGGAAACGTATGAGAATTTATTCAAAATTATAGAATAGTTTCTTCTCACCTTGCAGGAAACAAATATTCATCATATTCTTGACAATAAAATGAACCGCAACAAGACCTATCGCTTTTCAATGTCTTTTTCATCATCGACAGTTTCAGGGAATCCGATAGGGGACATGTATTTTTGTTGGTACAAAGAATCTTAAATGCCTTAAATTACTCAGAAAAAAATGCAAACGAAGTCTTTTTTATTCGTTGATCGGTAGATGATCATTATAAATCCTTAAATTAACGATATACGATGACCACAACATTAAAGGCCGCCTAATACAAAGATTTTTAGCTGTTTGGCACGGGGACATGAAAACTGGCCTTTACTGTAGAATGACCCCATCAGCATTTGTCAGGTCGCCAGCTAATGTCGTAATTACGTTATTAGCCGGCAACTCTGCATGCAGAGTCAACTGCTATTGTCGGAATTGCGACATTATCTAACGACTCTGCATGCAGATACAACGACTAATGACGCGATTACGACAATTGTGTCATTAATTATTGTGTCACAATTGTCGTAATTGAGAGACCACATCTCTCATGATGCTATTGTCGGAATTGCGACATTATCTAACGACTCTGCATGCAGATACAACGACTAATGACGCGATTACGACAATTGTGTCATTAATTATTGTGTCACAATTGTCGTAATTGCGACAATTGTGTCATTAGTAGTTGCTACACCTCCTACACCACAAGACGGTTGCGCAATCTCTGAACAAGAAAGTCAACTGCTATTGTCGGAATTGCGACATTAGCTAACGACTCTACATGCAGAGTCGACGACTAATGACGCGATTACGACATTTGTGTCATTAATTATTAGTCATTAGTAGTTGCTACACCGCCAACACCACAAGACGGTTGCACAGTCTCTAAACACGAAAGACCAGATGCGGCGTCAACACGCGTGAGATCATAGGTGACATCAATTATGTAGGTTTAATAAGCTGAGTATTTGAATTCCAGCATCAGCTCATCTCTCATGATGCATCACTCGACTTTTGTTTTGGATCTGCGCGAACACGACGCATCTCAGGTCTACTGCGCAACTACGGGACATCATGTGTTATAAGCAGGAAGTGGCGGCAATGCATTATTGCTAGTCTAATCTAAGGTTACACACTTCTAATTGATTTGATTCTGGTATAATGTAATAAAATAAATAATAAATATAATATAATATAAAAAAGTTCTCAATAATCGCTCTAGGTTTCCATCACAGTGGCTTGGGTAGCATTGAGTGGGTGTCTTCGACGATGTTGTTGTTGTTGTGATTATATATATATATATTTTTTTCAAGAATATAATTACTTCCCACCTTTTCATAAACCACAATGACAGTGGATTTCATAAAAATGATTTCTATAGGACCTACATCGATCTTCATACCACTCCTCTACTATAGATATGCATCTAAATGACAAGTGATGCAACTATAACGTTCATGTGAAAGACTCGCATTTTAGCAGTCTAGACTGTTATTGAATTGATTATAAGATGGATTGACTATCACTATAATCTGTTAAAATGTCCACTCCTCTCTTCATTGATAATAATATGTGCCATTGCGAACAAGACGGTGTTCATGTATTCTCCATTCATCCCGTTATAGCTGCCACGCGCGACAACAATGCTGTCATCTTTAATATATGCGCTTAGCTTTGTTGCGGATCCTCCTGCACGATAAACGGAATAAAACTACCGGTATTTAAATATGTATATATGTATATATTCCTGTCGACAATTTTCGTTTAGTGACAGCTGGTAACTGTGAACGTTGACTCCATACTCTAGGCACTCGCAAACTACTGGTTTATTAATCATGTATTCTAGAAAAATTAAGAAATATCACACTACCGGTATATATGCCTGAATGATCCGCGACATTTCGGCGAGCGACATATCGGCACGCGACATTTTGGCACGCGACATTTCGGTGAGCAAAATATCGGCACGCAACATTTCGGCACAAAGTGGAGGGTACGACATTTCGACTACTTTTTTTCACATCTGCATTTAGCAGAAGGGGGGGGGGGCGGAAAGTGTAGTAATCTTACTTATATGGGCTGTAAAATATGTTCGTTACATGATATGTTTTAAATAGTTCATACATTTGTAATCAAATTCTTAACTAATGCTCCTGTAGTGAGTTTATACTATCTGGTATTTTTATATCCGAGATTTTTATTCTAGAGAAACAATTTATCTTATAATGAGTTAAAATTACTTGTATTTTTTTATCGTATCAACTAATTTCTGTATTCGTCTCAACTTTGTTATTAATGGGGTTACATTGTTTTACGGTAGACATAAGTAGCCCTCGGCTAATGTTTTTTCATTGTAAAAAAAAATGACTTTAAATAAAGATTTGATTTGATTTGATTTGATAGCTTTAATAAGTCTAAATTATATCATGTACATGTGTCATGCATACGCATTTGTCTTTTCTAATGCTTTGGCTTGGCCCGTCGCCATTTGTCGGTGACGAGGCTCTGTCGTCGCCATTTCTTGGTGAGGACAAATGATGATGTCATTTCATCGCCATTTTTATCATATTTTGGCCTGTGAAATGAAGTTGCCGAAATGTCGCGTGAGTGCCGAAATGTCGTACCCTGCACTTTCTGTCACATGCCACATGTCGCGTGCTGAAATGTCGCTTGTCGAAATCTCCTGACACCATACTAAATATAGTATAGGCATATATACCCGGTGTATACTACATACCGGTAGTATTTTATTTCTTTGTTTTTCTAGAATATGTGATTATTAAACAATATTAGTTTGCGAGTGCCTTAGCTCCAGACAGAGGTTGGCAGGTGGGGAAACTGAACTGTAGGCCTACCGACTTTCATGCTTTCTCACTGAGCGCCTCTGAAGAGTGCTAAGCAAGGTTAGTATACTTCGGGAATGGTCTCGTACGTAATATTCTAATATTAATATTAATAATTAGAGAAAATATGCATTTGAAGTTTAAATGAGTATTTCACATTATCTTTGATGTGCCTCTAGAACACAAGACAATTAAATGGATAACAATTTATTTATAGCTCTGGAGCTGTCGTTTCGCTAGAGATGCTTTCAACTTTGTCACTGGAAAAACTGGAAATATCACCAACAAAACGACAGCTCCAGAACAAGAAACAAAATTGTATCTATGAAATTTTCTTGTGAGCATTGCGTGTTATTAGAATTTTCATTTTGTTGGAACCGGTGTAAAAGACTAAAAAGCTTCCACCATGCATCTCCCATACACCATACACCAGTAAGTCTGAACATGTCGTGGAAAGTATGATCTTCTCATGGCAAAAAATGGCAGTCTTGAAGGTACACTCTGCGGATACAGTCAAGTGACTTCCAGCAAACACGTCTGAAGACGTAAGGTGGCGATTGAGGTGCAGAGACAAAACAGAGCCGACAAAATACCCTGTTTTTGACAATATGGTAAAACAAAAATGTCGTGTGATCTTGGGTGCGTGTATTGGGTCCCTGCAGCGGAGCCTGTATCGGCTCCCTCAGGCAGGGCGTTATGTGGACAAGTCAAGTTCAGGTTCGCAAGTTGGCGACCCGAAAGGGGTAATTATCCCATGAATATAGGTAATAACCATAAACCTATGGCCTATGGGTCTGTAACCCGTTCGTGTTGGTCATTTAGAATTGCTAATGGCGTCTGGAACGCCAATAACCCGGATGACGATCGGTGGTACCATGTCTACACGAAGCGGGAGCTACCTCTGAAAGGGTCATGTAAAATTCGGTCTCGGAAAATAAACCCGAAAATGGCTAGCCATTGCAAATTGTTGTGGAGCAAATAGTAGCGTGCGTGCGTTCTATCGAACCGGCAAACGCTGTTGAGTAAGACGGGAGGGGTCTTAGGGCCGTATGACTAGCCGGTGATGTTATCGTGCGCTTACGTACTCGACAGGGAAACCTGTTGTGGGATTTTCTTGGTGGGATGTGGGCCACACGAGATCTAAATGTGTTCAAAAGACTAGGGTGGTGACGTTCAACTGTGTCGTTATTGTGCACATGCGTGCCTGAGAAGTAGTATATATACAGAGCGGTTTGTTATGAAATTGGCGAGATGTACCATACTTGGTCCAGTGTGGCGTGCTTAATGTCGTATCGACCTCTCTTGTTGGGTACAGTAAAACTGGTTTGGTGACGTTGAACTGTGTCCTCGGGGAGTAGTCTAGAAAGCCCAGTGTGTTATGGGAATTTGGCGAGATGTGGTGTCCCTTTGAAGCTCTTTTTTTTGTACAATAAGACTGGAGTGGAGATGCTGATCTGTGATACGCGCATGCGCAGTCGCTGAGTAGTATAGAAAGGACAAATAAGGCATGATTCGCTGTGGAATGTTTGTCACCGGCAGGTGTGGGATTGAAGTCACTTGCCACTTGTCTGTGTCTGGGCAGGACTATAGTAATAAACTCCCCAATAGGGAGTTTTTGAGTTTTTGACGATACGTGAGTCATACTTGCTACAAATATAGCGTGCTTGTGATTATTTATGGGAGATGGCCGGCGTAGTGACGCCCTCAACGCCCGTCCTAACGCTGTGAGACCCTAACGCTTGGAGTACACGCACTTACATCTATCCCCTAACGTTTTAATGCCTTGACACAATCAGATGAAAGAGAGAAAGAAATGAACGACAGCAAGTTCACAAATGTTCATATAGTTTACTATCCCCAATGTTACATCATACCCAAGCTGGGAGGACCGCCCTGGTTAAGTTTATCATGGTGTTTATTATTTTGTGTGCCATTATCACCAGGGCTCCTCTTGTCCAATGAGAAACCTCCATTTGAAAAACCACCCTTATTGGGCGCCTCGTAGGCCATTTTCTTTTCTGTCCATGCTCATTGTCCTTTGCTCTTGTACATTGCTACATTGTAGTCCAGGATACTGTAACGGCAACATGTCCTGGAACAGCAGTTTTCAAATTTGGCGGCAGTGTTCAGGGCCTCGGTGGGATGTAACCCCATATCCTTCCAAGTGGCTCTTGGTTTACATGATGGTCCTGTGGGTAGGATCTCTCTTCACTAGCAGAAACAAGCTGTTCTGTACTCATGATGCCCTAACACTTCCACAGTAGCTGTCACCATAGATGACCTACATTCGGTCGCGTCATGGATCTGTGGTCGTGTTTCCGAAAGATTACAATGGGTTTCAACCTACAGCGCTCGTCACAGTCGCTCGCGACTGTATATAGCTAGTTCTCACCATAGTGGGACATTAAAAGGTAGTTTAACCCTTTGTTTACTGACGGAACATAAAAGTCCAACCCTCTCTTAATTGACTGAGAGACGTCATCAGACGTATGATTAACCCTCTCAGCGCTACATAGTGGATTATGAAACTAACAAAAGTTCAATTGGATATCGGGGCATATTGAAATGCCTAATGTGCCTTATGTCCGCGTGTATGAAAGGTCGTATTTCTTGCTCTCTGAAGCTCATTTATGTTACAAGTAGCCTCTCACGTCACTGTGTGGTAGTATGAAACAAGCAAAATGAGTCGTGCGTGCAACCGTGCCGCCGGGTAGTAGTATTAGAAGACCATTTGAATGCACGTGTCTGTGCAATTGAGAAGTGATATGTTCTTAGAATAGATGCCTTATACGGGGCAGAGAAAGGTGGTGGTGGTGGGGGGAGGGGGGGGGAATAAAGGGGTGGGGGCTTGACACATGTCTGCAAGTTTGTGCTACTTTCATCTGATTTCCTCAGGTTCTCAAGTGTCTGACTGTTCGATGCTATAATAACTATGGTTCATCGTGAATATGTAGTTAGTCAAATTCCTCTATGATCGCTGTTGATATTTGACTAACTAATTAATAGAGTAATATAACTGACAACGTAAGCTCTTTGCATGAATTTTGCGCTTTCTGGACATTTTTATATGTTTCAATCCTTTCAAACTCGTATTTTCAGGTATTTCTTGTTGGAGAGTTAGTTCCACGGGCTAATCCATTATGCTATATTTACATAAATTCTTTTATTACGTTATTCATGTCTAATTTATTCTGAATTTATAGAAAAGGCAGCTAAAATTAAGATTTGGATTTTCTGGCCCATCCGATGTTGACCTTCGAGACCTTTTAGTCCCAGCAACTGGGTTGCTATGGTAACCACTGTTGCTCCCACCAAATGTCACATGTTTTGTCTCGGTACCCCATTTGTGATTTGATCCATGAACGATTTTTGTGTACTCCACTTATTTCTTGTAGCGGTAAACAAAGGGTTAAGTTGTGCTATCACATCCGTCAACTACATGTACACCAGAAGATGCGCGCTGATCTGCTAACGGGGTCAAACAGATGACATAAAAATTTCAGGGGAAGTTCTATGTTACCCCACCACAAACAAGAAAAGAATATCCGGCTCCTATCTATTAAGCCTAACCGGCTCCTATCTATTAAGCCTAACCAATTGAGGATATTATTTCATTTGACACCGGTACTCCAGCATATGACTTCATGCTATATTATTGAATATCACATCACACGCGCATGACCAAACTTCAGAGAATTTTATTCCGAATACGTGGACAATTTTAAAGAATTTATGCCTTAAATGAAAACAATAAGATCGTACCATGCGTTCGGATGATCGGATCCGTTCACCTGTATATCGATCAACGCATGTAGACGGGAACCAGCTGTTCTACCTGTAAACAGGAGTGACCACATTTCATCGACGTCTCATTGCATTTTACATTCAACTGAATCCCTCGTAACGTAATCCGACATATTACCCAGAAGAGCATCATCCATTACAATCGATATTATACGGTTTTCTTTTGAAATATGTTATTGACTTTTTCTCATTTCTTTTCTTTCTTTATTTCATTAGCTTTGATAAGTTGGAGGTATCACAAACAAATAGTACCAGAGCAATAAGAATTTATCCATAAAATATCCTTGTGTTATGTAATTAACATATATGATCTGACAAGCATGCAGTCGCTCGTCTCGCACCAACTTTTGGATTTTTCCAGCCGATAATGAAGATACCGATTCTCGTACTGTAAAATATTACTCTCTAAAAAAACTTGTAAGTTTAAGGTGGAAATTCATTTCGCTCAAGTTCAGTGAAATTCACTCAAATTTCACTTACTTGAGTGGAGTTGATTCACTTCAACTTGAGTGGAATTCAAGCAAAATTTATCACTCCATTTCTTCATTGCAATTTGGAAGGAATTTCCACTCTTACTTGAGTAAAACTGTTCACATATTAGCCAAGTTTAACCTGGTCAGGTGCCTCGTTCCTCAACGCCTGAATGCGACGTTAAACCTTAATTCTCTCTCTCTCTCTCTCGTTCCTCAACGCCATACAGGCATCCAATACGCCCACATGTAATATGCAAGTATAGCTCTGTTTTCACCCGTGCTTATACAATATTCCGCTCCCTTCAAATGGATAACACACCTTACTTGCCCGACAATGTAAAAAAAATCCGGCCTAACCGCAAATGCCGGGGTTTTTGTGGCTACAAAATGTGGCTACATTTCTCTATAGAGAGTGTAGCCACATTTTAGATAATATCTTTTTTATGATAAATAACAAACTGAAATAGCTCGGCAAACACGAATAGTCTGTAAATGTAGCCACTTTCCATGCAGACGAACTTCAAAAATAAGAAAAATATCGGTATTTGTCCAGGCCTTGCACTCACCTCGCATTTACCGATTGATATCGGATTTATTGGAACCCGCAGGCTTGTCGCAGAATTAGTATATGATTATGATAGTATTATATCCTATAACATCGTTTTTTTACTGAAAAAAATAACTGTATGGATGGAAACTATTCACGAATATAAATCCATCCCATGCCGATATTTCGTCGTTGTTGTTCCATAAAGCCGCGCCCCCGCAAACGAGGTTAGCGATTGGCTAACCGCTTGGTACAGGCGGGGATTTGGTGAAGCAACTCGGCCAATCACAGCTTGCTTAACAAAGGTCGGGTCGTCTGCATTTCGCCTCTTCGAAGATGGTGGAATATTCTTCGGCTATTTAGACCACGTTTTAGACAAATCCTGAACGATTTATATAATAAATAGTTCCCATCCATACTTGTTTAACTGAACAGTGAACAAGAACAAACCATGTTTCCATCGAGTGCAGTGCACATGCCGAGGTAAGTTCCTGTTTTGAACTGAACGGCCGCGAGTAACTTCAGTTTTCTGTGCATACGATGATTTTCGATGTTTGTAAAAAGGGTTTTTTAAATCATTTTGTCGAAGCTTTCAGTAGGTTATTATGACAGTGAAATGTTTCAATTAAATGTGGCTACAGTCTCTATAGAGAAATGTAGCCACAAAATGTGGCTACATTTCTCTATAGGGATTGAATGTGGCTACAAAATGTGGCTACATTTGTAGCCACAAAAACCCCGGAATTTGCGGTTAGGCCAAAAATCCAATAGCCGTTATCAAAACTCAAAGCGAGAAAGCCCCTCTGAAACCGCAAATCTGTTTTGCTCGCGAGTACTAAGAACTGTAAGTCTTGAACCTAAAGAGCCTAACGGTGTAAGGCAAAAGGATGGAGTTTAGTCCATCTGATCAGAGTGAAATTTTGAGGTAAGCGTCAGTAAAAACGGGTGTTAGCGACGTGCGGGTGCTGTAACGGTCGTGATTTTATTTTGGCTCAGTACGTGTTCAATTAATCTTATACAGAATAAGTTTTACCTATTGTTTTCAAATCTTGCCTGAGGATCCTTAATACCACAATCTTCGTCCCATCCCACCGCTGGTCATCCCCGTCACTGTGTCCCTGGATTCCACTCTTTTCATTCCATCAAAATTACAGAAAACCAAAAATATTTGGATGTACCAGAGGAGAGAATCCAGATATTTGAGTGTAGCAGTAGTAGTGGGGCCCTGATGGAGGTGGACCAACCAGAATTGAGAACGAAAGTGACGTCATCGTATGACGTAATTAGGTTGTGGTCGTAAGAAACCGGTTAAACCGGTTTAACCGGTCGTAAGAAACCGGTTTAAATTTATTTAAACCGGTTTATGTTACGTAATTAGGTCATGGTCGCTCGTAAGTAGATCGATTACGCAAGAAACCGGTTTAAATTAAGTCGTAAGAAACCGGTTAAACCGGTTAAACCGGTTTAACCGGTCGTAAGAAACCGGTTAAACCGGTTTAACCGGTCGTAAGAAACCGGTTTAAATTAAGTCATAATAAACCGGTTTAACCGGTCGTAAGAAACCGGTGTAAATAGGGCGGTATGGTGTCAGCCCCTTTGTTAGCAGCCCCTTTGTTAGCTAACAATAAAAACATCACGTGACAACATTGAGTTGATGGGCCACGAAATCCGAATGGGAAGCGGCCCTTAAACTACAATTTCAATCAATCAAAAAAAAAGTTCAGTGGTCATATGCCTCTCACGCACGAAGGTGCGTTTTTACGTATTTGGTCGATCTCCTGTCTCGGTATACATTGGATGACGAGAAAACATTTGAGGAAGGTAAGTTCGCATTATCAATCATTCCTTTGAGAACAAGCGGTTCGTTTCTTAAAAGATCTATTGCTCGAATCATAGCGTATGTTGAGAGAAGGTCTTTCGTATATTATAGACTAACACAACACAATGTATTAGAGTAAATGCCATGTATAGTTAACTAACCGTGTGAGTTAAATTATGTACCTCGGAATGTCACAGCCGAGGGCACATCTATTGTCCTTCTCTGGGCGCAACGGTCCATTGCACTTTAGCGAACGGTCTCCTTTGATACGTGCCCGTGTACACGGAAACGACATTCTTTCAGAAACACTCGAATTTTCTTAGTCTAAAACAGTTCGATAATCTAGGTTTATTATTTGTTAGGCCTTAAATATATATATATGGGAGAATTTCTGTTAAATACTGTAAGGTTGGTCATACCGACGGTGCGTGTATAGTTAAATGACCGTGCGCGTTAAATTATGTACCTCGTATTGTCACAGCCGACCGCACATCTGTTGTTCTTCTCTGTGCGCACCGGTCCATTAAGTTCAAATAGGGATGTATTATGCGTCGCTATTGACATCAATACCATTCCATTCGCTACCCCTAACAGTCTCTGCACAAGGGAGAAAATTGAACTATGTTGTCGTGTACTAAAATAGGCCAACAGTTAGCTATGCATCTGTCTCTTTGCCCGAGTTACTGTGAGAATAAAAGAAACGTTTAACACTCTTTCTACCACAATTATTTCAAGAAATTCGATAAACTCATATAACATAATTTGACAAAATCAAAGATAAATTTTTACCGTATTAGCGTCGCTAAAATTAAGGCCTCTCAACGTGTTATTTATCCGGCAACTTACACTATTGTGCAAGTCACCAGTACACTAGCATTGTTTTACAAGTCACCAACACTCTAGCATTGTTTTACAATACAATACAGTAAACACACACGGTGAGCATTGGGAATGATCGCTCACGATATGATGACTATTTGTATCGTGTTCCGACGAAGCGTAGCGTCCGCAAAAGCGCCCGCAACGCCCGCAAGCGCCCGCAACGCCCGCAAAAGCGCCCGCAACGCCCGTAAAAGCGCCCGCCACGCCCGCAAGCGCCCGCAAAAGCGCCCGCAACGCCCGTAAGCGCCCGCAACGCCCGCAAAAGCGCCCGCAACGCCCGCAAGCGCCCGCAACGCCCGCAAAAGCGCCCGCAACGCCCGCAAGCGCCCGCAAAAGCGCCCGCAACGCCCGCAAGCGCCCGCAAAAGCGCCTGCAACGCCCGCAAAAGCGCCCGCAACGCCCCCAAGCGCCCGTTTCAACGCCCTTCGATATCTGAGAAAAAGAGAGAGATCAACACGTTCACAAGTTTTCATATATTTTATTATCCCCAATGTTATGCCGTACCCAAGCTGGGGCCGCTATAGGTATGTTTACAATTCATAACGTTGGAGTGATATCGGTTTTAATCACGCTTTTGTCAGTGTTCGTGAATTCCTGAAGTTCATCTACGGTCATCATCATCTTTTCGCTTTATTTCTTTATTTCAGCATTCGACAGTGAGCTTCTTAAATCACCGTCAGTTTTCTGATCATTATTATTCGGTGTACCAAGTCCTAATCAGACTCGCTATCTACCAATCCGAGAAAGTCCGTAGGCAACATGTCCTTGAAGAGCCTTTTCCGCATCTTGATGGCGTTTTTTAGGGCCTCTGTTGGAGGTAAACCCATATCCTCTTCTAAGTAGCTCTTTGTTTTCATGATGGCCCTGTGGTTACGATCAGTTTTCATTTCAAGATGAATCAAGGTATAGTTTTCATACAGAGCCATTGCAGATTTTATGATTCGTGGTTGCATGTTGATATAGGCCTTCTGTAAAGTCTCTTCATCCTGTCCATCTGCCTGGATAGCAGCGGCGTGTGCGTTAATAGCGTTGTCCACAAGGCGATCCCAAAATGACGACTCTCCTTCGTCCGTGTCTGAATCACCCAAACTTTCGCTTTTCTCGGATAAGCTAGTGCTGTCCGCATCAGACCATGAGTTTTCAGCGCTGTCATCGCCATATGATGAGTTCACGGTATCCGTATCATCGCATAGACTGTTTACATCAGAGACTTCGTCGGTGTCTTCATACCCATGAACATTCTTCCTATGTCTGATCATATCGTGGTACCTGGTGAACGATCGGTGACACTCTGAGCAAGAATAAGACATGTTGAACTGAGCGAAAAAAATGAAATGAGTTAGTCTTTCTAATAGGGCTGTATTTATGAATGATTGTCGCAGCGCCATCTATACACCGATAGGAACTCACGCTGTGCATGGATGGGTCCTATCCGATTGGTTAATAAGTCTTCACGGTGTAATGCTTTGACATATCTCTCTCCCTTCACGTAAGGCGCTAGCATCCCTCATCTCCACCAACGTCCGGTAGTAGCGGGCGTTTGCGCCCGCAAGCGCCCGCAAAAGAGCCCGCAACGCCCGTAAAAGCGCCCGCAACGCCCGCAAGCGCCCGTTTCAACGCCCTTCGATATCTGAGAGAAAGAGGGAGAGATCAGCATATTCACAAGTTTTCATATATTTTATTATCCCGCAAAAGCGCCCGCAACGACCGCAAGCGCCCGCAAAAGCGCCCGCAACGCCCGCAAGCGCCGCGTTTCAATGCCCTTCGATGTCTGAGAGAAAGAGAGAGATCAGCATATTCACAAGTTTTCATATATTTTATTATCCCGCAAAAGCGCCCGCAACGCCCGCAAAAGCGCCCGCAAAAACGCCCGCAACGCCCGCAAAAGCGCTCGCAAGCGCCCGTTTCAACGCTCTTCGATATCTAATAAAAAGAAAGAGATCAACACGTTCACAAGTTTTCATATATTTTATTAGCCCCAATGCCATTGGGGCTAATAAAATATATGAAAACTTGTGAACGTGTTGATCTCTTTCTTTTTATTAGATATCGAAGGGCGTTGAAACGGGCGCTTGCGGGCGCTTTTGCGGGATAATAAAATATATGAAAACTAGTGAATATACTGATCTCTCTCTTTCTCTGAGATATCGAAAGGCGTCGAAACGGGCGCTTGCGGGCGTTGCGGGCGCTTTTGCCGGCGTTGCGGGCGCTTTTGCGGGTGTTGCGGGCGCTTTTGCGGGCGTTTGCGGGCGTTGCGGGCGCTTTTGCGGGCGTTGCGGGCGTTTTTGCGGGCGCTTGCGGGCGTTGTGGGCGTTTTTGCGGGCGATTGCGGGCGTTGCGGGCGCTTTTACGGGATAATAAAATATCTGAAAACTTGTGAATATGTTGATCTCTCTCTTTCTCTCAGATATCGATGGGCGTTGAAACGGGCGCTTGCGGGCGTTGTGGGCGCTTTTGCGGGCGCTTGCGGGCGCAAACGCCCGCTACTACCGGACGTTGGTGGAGATGAGGGATGCTAGCGCCTTGCGTGAAGGGAGAGAGATATGTCAAAGCATTACACGGTGAAGACTTATTAACCAATCGGATAGGACCCATCCATGCACAGCGTGAGTTCCTATCGGTGTATAGATGGCGCTGCGCCAATCATCCATAAATACAACCCTATTAGAAAGACTAACTCACTTCATTTTTGTCGCTCAGTTCAACATGTCTTATTCTTGCTCAGAGTGTCACCGATCGTTCACCAGGTACCACGATATGATCAGACATAGGAAGAATGTTCATGGGTATGAAGACACCGACGAGGTCTCTGATGTAGACAGTGAGAGTCTATGCGATGATACGGATACCGTGAACTCATCATATGGCGATGACAGTGCTGAAAACTCATGGTCTGATGCGGACAGCACTAGCTCATCCGAGAAAAGCGAAAGTTTGGGTGATTCAGACACGGACGAAGGGGAGTCGTCATTTTGGGATCGCATTGTGGACAACGCTATTAACGCACACGCCGCTGCTATCCAGGCAGATGGACAGGATGAAGAGACTTTACAGAAGGCCTATATCAACATGCAACCACGAATCATAAAATCTGCAATGGCTCTGTATGAAAACTATACCTTGATTCATCTTGAAATGAAAACTGATCGTAACCACAGGGCCACCATGAAAACAAAGAGCTACTTAGAAGAGGATATGGGTTTACTTCCAACAGAGGCCCTAAAAAACGCCATCAAGATGCGGAAACAGCTCTTCAAGGACATGTTGCCTACGGACTTTCCCGGATTGGTAGATAGCGAGTCTGATTAGGACTTGGTACACCGAATAATAATGATCAGAAAACTGACGGTGATTTAAGAAGCTCACTGTCGAATGCTGAAATAAAGAAATAAAGCGAAAAGATGATGATGACCGTAGATGAACTTCAAGAATTCACGAACACTGACAAGAGCGTGATTAAAATCGATATCACTCCAACGTTATGAATTGTAAACATACCCATAGCGGCCCCAGCTTGGGTACGGCATAACATTGGGGATAATAAAATATATGAAAACTTGTGAACGTGTTGATCTCTCTCTTTTTCTCAGATATCGAAGGGCGTTGAAACGGACGCTTGCGGGCGTGGCGGGCGCTTTTGCGGGAGTTGCGGGCGCTTTTGCGGGCGTTGCGGGCGCTTTTGCGGGCGCTTGCGGGCGTTGCGGGCGCTTTTGCGGGCGTTGCGGGCGTTGCGGGCGTTGCGGGCGCTTTTGCGGGCGTTGCGGGCGCTTGCGGGCGTTGCGGACGCTACGCTTCGTCGGAACACGATACAAATAGTCATCATATCGTGAGCGATCATTCCCAATGCTCACCGTGTGTGTTTACTGTATTGTATTGTAAAACAATGCTAGAGTGTTGGTGACTTGTAAAACAATGCTAGTGTACTGGTGACTTGCACAATAGTGTAAGTTACCGGATAAATAACACGTTGAGAGGCCTTAATTTTAGCGACGCTAATACGGTAAAAATTTATCTTTGATTTTGTCAAATTATGTTATATGAGATTATCGAATTTCTTGAAATAATTGTGGTAGAAAGAGTGTTAAACGTTTCTTTTATTCTCACAGTAACTCGGGCAAAGAGACAGATGCATAGCTAACTGTTGGCCTATTTTAGTACACGACAACATAGTTCAATGTTCTCCCTTGTGCAGAGACTGTTAGGGGTAGCGAATGGAATGGTATTGATGTCAATAGCGACGCATAATACATCCCTATTTGAACTTAATGGACCGGTGCGCACAGAGAAGAACAACAGATGTGCGGTCGGCTGTGACAATACGAGGTACATAATTTAACGCGCACGGTCATTTAACTATACACGCACCGTCGGTATGACCAACCTTACAGTATTTAACAGAAATTCTCCCATATATATATATTTAAGGCCTAACAAATAATAAACCTAGATTATCGAACTGTTTTAGACTAAGAAAATTCGAGTGTTTCTGAAAGAATGTCGTTTCCGTGTACACCGGCACGTATCAAAGGAGACCGTTCGCTAAAGTGCAATGGACCGTTGCGCCCAGACAAGGACAATAGATGTGCCCTCGGCTGTGACATTCCGAGGTACATAATTTAACTCACACGGTTAGTTAACTATACATGGCATTTACTCTAATACATTGTGTTGTGTTAGTCTATAATATACGAAAGACCTTCTCTCAACATACGCTATGATTCGAGCAATAGATCTTTTAAGAAACGAACCGCTTGTTCTCAAAGGAATGATTGATAATGCGAACTTACCTTCCTCAAATGTTTTCTCGTCATCCAATGTATACCGAGACAGGAGATCGACCAAATACGTAAAAACGCACCTTCGTGCGTGAGAGGCATATGACCACTGAACTTTTTTTTTGATTGATTGAAATTGTAGTTTAAGGGCCGCTTCCCATTCGGATTTCGTGGCCCATCAACTCAATGTTGTCACGTGATGTTTTTATTGTTAGCTAACAAAGGGGCTGCTAACAAAGGGGTTGACACCATACCGCCCTATTTAAACCGGTTTCTTACGACCGGTTAAACCGGTTTAAGCGGTTTCTTACGACCGGTTAAACCGGTTTAACCGGTTTCTTACGACTTAATTTAAACCGGTTTCTTACGACCGGTTAAACCGGTTTAACCGGTTTCTTACGACCGGTTAAACCGGTTTAACCTGTTTCTTACGACTTAATTTAAACCGGTTTCTTGCGTAATCGATCTACTTACGAGCGACCATGACCTAATTACGTAACATAAACCGGTTTAAATAAATTTAAACCGGTTTCTTACGACCGGTTAAACCGGTTTAACCGGTTTCTTACGACCACAACCTAATTACGTCATACGATGACGTCACTTTCGTTCTCAATTCTGATTGGTCCACCTCCATCAGGGCCCCACTACTACTTGTAGCAGCGGAGAGAATCCAAAATATCTAATTGCAGCAGAGAGGAGAATCCAAATATCTGACCGTTTTCAGAAAAGTTGAGTACAGCAGCGGGGAGAATCCAGATAACCGAGCATAGCCTGAGGAGAATCCAAATATCTGAGTGTAGTAGCGGGGAGAATCCAAATATCTAGGCGTAGCAGCGGGGAGAATCCAAATATCTGAGTGTAGCAGAAAAGCGAATCAAATATCTGACCGCATTAAAAAAATATCTGAACGTAGCAGCGGGGAGAAACCATATAGATGAGTGTAGCATCTCTCGGTGTAGTACCAGGGAGAATCCAAATGTCTGAGTGTAATAGCAGGGCGAGAATCCAAAAATCTGTGTACAGTAGCAGGATGAATCCAAAAATCTGTGTGCAGTAGCAGGATGAATCCAAATATCTGAGTAGCAGCGGTAGAACAAACATCTGAGTGTAGTAACATGGAGAATAAAAAAATCTGTGTGCAATAGCAGGGTGAACCTAAACATTTGAGTGTAGCAGCGGGAAGAATCCTAATATCTGAGTGTAGTAGAAGGGAGAATCCAAAATATCTGAGTGCAGTAGCAGGGAGAATCCTAATATCTGAGTAGCAGCGAGGAGAATCCAAATATCGGAGTATAGCAGCGCGAAGAATCAAAATATCTCATTACATGTAGCAGTGGATAGAATTCAAATATGCGACAGTAGCAGCGGGGATAATCCAAATGTCTGACCATAGCAGCGAGTAGAAACCAAATATCTGATTGTAGAAGCGGGAAATTCGAAAAGTCTGAGTGTAGTAGCAGAGAGAATCCGAATATCTGATTGTAATCATATGATCTGACCATATTTAAAAAAAATATCTTAACGTAGCAGAGGGGAGATACGAAATAACTGAGTGTAGCAGCGAGGAAAATCCAAATATTTGGGTGTAGCAGCGGGGGAAATCCAAATATCTGTGTAGCAGCGGGGAGAATCCAAATATCTGAGTGTAGTAGCGGGCAGAATCCAAATATCTGAATGTACATGTAGTAGCAGGGAGAATCCAAATATCTGAGTGTAGTAGCAGGGAAAATCCAAATATCTGAGTGTAGTAGCGGGGAGAATCGAAATATCTGAGTGTAGTAGCAGGGAAAATCCAAATATCTGAGTGTAGTAGCGGGGAGAATCCAAATATCTGAGTGTAGCAGCGGGGAGAATCCAAATATCTGAGTGTAGTAGCAGGGAGAATCCAAATATCTGAGAGCAGTAGCAGGGAGAATCCAAATATCTGAGTGTAGCAGCGGGAAGAATCCAAATATCTGAGTGTAGTAGCAGGGAGAATCCACATATCTGAGTGTATGTAGCAGCGGGGAGAATCCAAATAGCTGAGTGTGGTAGCGAGGAGAATCCAAATATCTGAGTGTTTATGTGGCAGTGGGGAGAATCCAAATATCTGAGTGTAGTGGCGAGGAGAATCCAAATATCTTAGTAGTAACGGGAGGAATTAAAATATATAATTATTGCAACAGGGGCCCAAGTATATTCTCTGTTTATTCTCAGATGAAGGCGGTGTACGTTATCCTAGCCCTGTGCCTACTGATGTGGGTTACAGCGGAAGCCCTCCCATTAGCAGAATCCCGTAATTTACAGGAAGCGGCTATCAGTAAGACTGGTGCCAGCGTTCTAGATGGTCAGAGATTCAAGCGGTCCTTCAGGAGAAGGGTGAGTGAATAAATTCAATTTAAAATGGTAGTTTCATGTACAATTCATCGTTCGATCCTGCTGCATGTGTTGCAACAGAATTTTCATCCCCGAAATTCAAATTGAGAATGAGAAGGAGAAATACGTATTATTTTTCATCACTGCAGAGTCAAAACGTGTGATTTAAGGCCAAACCTAACAAGAATTGACTTTCATGCTTCTAAAACTGAAACTGATCTACTGATTTTCAACTAAAGCCAGCACAGGTGTTCTAAGTTGATTGGGTAACACGAAGATACGATGATTGTATGCCTCATCAAGAAATGGGATTGTGCTGTCCGGCTGGAAATCGCAAGGAAATTTATTATTCTGAGAGAACTGTACACTTATTGGAGATAGAATTACCTTTTTATACCATTGCATAGGGTATAATTACCTCTATCATATCCTACGATGAAAACCAGGTAAACCCTGATTTTCAAGAATTTGGCAGCCACGAGAGTTGTTGTTTGGTTTGCCCTTAATGTCTCATATAGATGGTCAGTCGTGACGTTTCGTCTTTTTCATGGGAAATCTTCGACACACCGACACGTTTCTGACAAAACATTGTATTGTACTGTTTCTGTATTGACCGAACCATTGTCTCTTTATTTTACAGGGCGGTAGACGCCGTACAAGTAGACGACGCAAGGGCCGAAGAAGGCATCGTCGTCGCCATTGATTTCAAAGTTCGATAATTTTACCAGATGACGAATATTCAACTGAAATCATTCTGTATGGTAGCAATGACCGTAATAAAATTCAATTCGTCTGATGTCAAATTTAATTAATTTGTTTGTTTTTTTCTTTCCCCATAGGTTTTGTCCAAATCTAAGGCACTAGCACAATATGGTATACTGATCATATATTCTAGAAAAATAAAGAAATAACACACAACCGGTATGTAGTTTACACACCGAGTATGTGACAAGTTATACCAGGTGCAGTCCTATACCACATACCGGTAGTGTTTTGATTTCTTTATATTTCTAAATTAACAACCCATTAGTTTGCGGGTGCCTTAGGCCCAATTTGTTAGGGCGATAAAGATATCTATCGTATATGACCACAGCCTGCCTCGTTGCGGGATACTTTTGGGTTCAGTGAGGGTAATCGAAAAGAAAAGAGTCAAATAAAGGAAACTCATGCCCTTTGGGGTCCGCGTGGGGGTTGGGGTGTGGCGGGGTAGCTATATACAGTAGTAGTAGGGAAAGAGGGTTTCGCCTCTCATTTTGCCGGGGGAGATAACTCTTGCATCCACCAGGGGGCGCTGTTTCCAGGTTAAAGTATAGGAAGCGCTCATGCACGCCTTTGACCTCTGTGGCGGTAGGTGGCGGTCACGTGGCGGTCATGGGCATGTATTCTTCCGCGGTGATGCGGTCTGGCGGTGATGCGGTCGCGGGAAAAAGCTTCCGCGGAGAAAAAGTAGTCCCCAGACTTGAAATACGCTGCATGGTCCGATGGGGTCGAGTGAGGTATCAAAGTGAAGCATTCGTGAAGGGGCATCCAGTCATGGGTGGGTGCATGTAAAATTAGGATTTTTCCCCGAAACTATAAAAAGCGGAACACGGACTTTACCCCTAAAATAGGGGAAAACACCTATCAACCCTAGTCAAAAGGGCTAATATCGGTCCCCGGGCTTATCGGGACCTGCCTATCAAGTCAATGGGGTGGGTGCATGTAAAATTAGGATTTTTCCCCGAAACTATAAAAAGCGGAATACGGACTTTACCCCTACAATAGGGGTCTGTATTATACAATATAAGGGAAAATGCCTGTATGGGGTATGGGGATGGTCAATTTTTTTCGTGGGCTTTACTATGGCTTGTGGGGTCGCGTTTTTCTCGTCTCGCCAAGAAAATGACAATGGGAGGGGTCCCGGAGCGAATCGGTGAAATTTTTGGGAAAAGTCACCGAGGTCTGTATATAGGCCCATAGGCTGGCCAAGGGGGGTATAGGTCCAACCTGGGAAATTCACACACGTTCATTGTGATATGGGTTGCTTGGATTTGTTTTTCACGTCTCGTCATTTAGAACACCGAGGCCTGTGTAGGCCCATAGGCCAATACTGCATGGCTATGGGTGTATAGGTCCATACGGGGTGGACGGTTTGGGATCTAGGTGGGGCACTAATGGTCCGATGGGGTCGAGTGAGGTATCAATGTGAAGCCTATGTGAGGGGGCAACCGATGGGATGGATGTGGGGTAGGAATATCGTCATTCTGCGCATGCGCAATAGACAAAGTGTATGGAAATAGACGTTTTGGGATCTAGGGAGCCACTAGTGGGCCGATGGGATCGAGTGAGGTATCAATGTGAAGCCTATGTGAGGGGGCATCTGATGGGGTGAGTGCGGGGTTGAAATATCGTCACTTTGCGCATGCGCAGTGGACAAAGGGTATGGAAATAGACGTTTTGGGGTCTCGGTGGGCCACTAGTGGGCCGATGGGATCGAGTGAAGTATCCATGTGAAGCCTATGTGAGGGGGCTAGACTAGGGTGTCGTTTCCATTCTGCTGCGCAGGTCACGTGGGTTGTGACGTCACTTCCGGGTTTCACCTCCAAACCCAGAAGAGTTCCAATTTTCTCTTAGACGCCCGGATGTTCAACCTCCGGGGTTTTTCCCGGCCCGGCCGCAGCGCGCGCGCGCGGGTTCTCCGGTCGCACGCGCGCGCGCGTCATCACCGACAGTGCGCGGATGAATGTCGGGTCAAAAGGTCAAAGGTCACATCCAGGTCAAAAGGTCCAAGGTCTCCCTTTCGGCAAGGTTCGGCGACAATGTTGCGGCATCGATATACAGAGCTTGAACCCCAAAAGGGGATTGTAAATTAACCTGGGAAGGATGGGCAGTTCCATTTGGACCAATCAGCGGTCGAGAAAAAGAGCCAATGAGCGATCGATAAAAGAACCAATGGACGGATACTAGAATTTCGCTCACGTCTGCGCCTACATCCGGGCACTGGGATGCTTTCGCCTACGTCCGCGCCTACATCCGGGTTCTTGTACACCCGGGTAATGTTTTCTGGACATGGATGGGTTACCTTTGGCTCCATTCTAGGCCACTGATTGGCTAATACGGTGTTCAAAGCCAGTTTCATGCATTACGCTCATATAGAAAACACACAAGACAGGGTTTTTTGGTGAGATCTCATTTTGTTTTTTATTCAGTAACAACAACAACGTGAGAACAACCACGTGACAAATGAAGCCCAGAACAGGGGGGCTTGTACATTGAAAGAACTGAAGCCCAGAACAGGGGGCTTGTAAACTTAAGCCCAGAACAGCGGGCTTATGTATACATTGAAAGAACTTAAGCCCAGAACGGGGCTTGTACATTGAAATGATGGGCGGCCCAGTCATATACGAGTACATCGCGGTCCTCGGCCTTGAGGTACTCGTCAAACATCTGTACGATGGTAGATAAGGGTCTTCCCCGGCATCGATGGTACAGGTAAAACAAGCAATATTGTCCGCTCACACTACTGGCCAGGCTTTGCAACGTTTGACTGTTCCAACATCACGTCTCTGTGCCTTGATCCATGAAGTCTGTTAAATCGGGATGGAGGGGTGGCAGGCCGTACGGGTCAAAGTATTCGCCCTGCTGTTCTGTCAAGTACACGGCCACCCAATGTTCACCGGGCCGATCCATCGGATCCGTGTTGAGAACGTAAGCAGCAGGATACATACGGTCTAATGGGAACACATCTCGGGCGAACACCCCTTGAAACACCATGCGTGTCTCTGGGTCATTCTCCAGCACGGTGGTTATCTGGTCTGTATCCATGTTAGGTGGAGAAGTCACACAGGATGTTGCGCGCTTTGTCCACTTGAATGATGTTGTCAAACTCGGCGTAGCAGATCACATTGACGGTGCTCCGCAGGGCTCGTTGAAAGTGGATTTCCAACCGTAAATTGCCTTGCTTGGCGAGGGCCAGCTGATGGTCGTTCTCTAAGGTGGGGGTCAGATCGAAACAGAACAACGTGTATCCGTTCGCGTAGTCCTCCTGACTGATCATATTCCCTTCGTCCTGGTTGATTTGACCGGTGGCTGTAAACAGGCTCTGATAGGCTCGAATGAAATTCGCGCGCCCAAAGTTCGGTGTTAAGGCCGTGGCTGGCACCTGTTGTCCATCCACATGCAGGGCCACAAAAATTGATGCCGAAATGTTGAAAGTCAAACGGATTCTCTGGGTAGGCTCCGCTGAAACTGGTATTTTCCACGCAGGGCAGGATCAATCGCTTGGGTAGTTCCCCCAGGAACAGGTTTTCTTTGTTGGCGCTCATATTTCCAGCCGACACAGAGAACACTTTGGTTTGCACACGCCGGATAGGGTACTGGGCTGGTTTTGTTTCCAAGGCTTTGAGGTGTCCCAATTGAACGGCTGGATTCGGTTTCACTTTTCGGACATACAGGACTGCGTCTTGGATGACAATCTTATAATCAGCTGCATGCCCATCTACGTTAGTAGCCATCAAGGCGAAGGTCGGAGGCGCCCGTATCAGTCGGATTTTGATGGGGGTCTTGTTCAAGAGGTACCGGTCTTGCATGAACATGTCTGCGTGCAGTCGACCCATGAGATCCACCGAGACGCCGTTCGCGGTCAAAGCCTTCCGTTTGTTATATCCCACATTGTCGTTCTCTACGCCCATGTGCTGGGCTGTGTCCTGGTAGAATAAAGCGACTGTCAGTTGAGATTTTTTAGCCTCTCGCCCATGCGACAACAGCGTCTCGATGTAGGCTCGATAGGGGTACGTGTTGGTCGAGTCACTGATGAGTTTGTCGCTGAGAAATATATCCACCTGTTGAAACATCGAGTGGAGCCAGAGATTCGTCGGGTCCACCGTTGCTTGGTCCACGATTCTGGAGCCATCTCCATTGACGATCTTGGCTTTCACATACAAGTATGTATGGGCTAAATCCACATAGGTCGTATCCGCATTACTGATGGTGTTCTCGATGGGCCCTGTTTCGTTGATGCTGGAGAGCGGGAGATGCTCCACCCATAATCCTTGTTCGGCACTGGTCTGTGTGGGCGGCACGATCCACAAATCAAATTCACTGTTGGTGGAGGGATCAAGGACATGTTTTAAGAAAAGATATCCTGGGTCTTCGATGTGCGTCGTCGCTGGGTCGGTCGTCGACTGGTGCGTGGTCTCGGTGGTGCAGGTCTTTTATTCCCTACGGTGCGTTGTGCTTTGGCCACCAAGACGCCTCCTGCTTCTTTGGCCCGCCGTTTCAAGGCTTCTTTGGATGCCGTACCCCCCAAGACATCACCGGCCACTTGCAGTCCACTGCGTACCGCTTGTTCGCCGATTGCTGTCACCCCACGCGTCACCAACGGCAGGAACGTTTTGACGATGCTCCCGAGTATGTTCCCCAGTTCATGTCCTCGTTGCATGCGTGCACCACTAAATACCGGAAGGCCACCGCCGGCCTGTTGGGCATAATAGTCCATATAGCTGCGTGCATCGCACTCGTAAGGCACCTTCATTATACAAAGTGGGGAGCACGTGCTTGTAGAAAATGAAGTGTCAGCACCACTTTCCCGCGTTCGAATGCCACCGGTCGTCCCGTGTCATCTCTTATATCCACCGTGATCGTGTTGATGTCGGTTTGTCGTACGGGTATGTAGAGCATGTGAGTGAAACTGTGGGTGACTTGATCTCCATACGTCTTTTTAATGGGCACCACCCGTAACAGAGGCGTGTTGATATCGCCCACGATGTGGTTGTCCACCACGTCCGAGTAGACGTAGAGTCCGTACATACCCGACTTCATATCAATCGGGATCTCGCCTTGGTGGGTGGTGGGACCAGCGAACGTCTGTAGATCGAAACCCAGCATTTGCTGTAGGATAGGACTCAGTACGACACTCGCGTTGGCGGAGACGATAAGCTGTGCCTTGTCGTTGTGTGCGTTGTATTCGAAGTCCACGTGGTTCTTGAAGGGATAGGCTTTGATGGGTCTTGAAGTATTCGTGACCTCCCATAGAGCCTTATAATGCAACAGTCTTGACAGCCCACCCATGAACTCCTTGGGAGTATCGTATTGGCCTTCGGGGAGGGTGAGTCGGGTGTCTTTTCCTTCGTAGGTCACCTCGTACCACACTTCATTGGCACGCACGTTGTACCACGAGTAAGGGTATTGGATATCCACGAGGCCACATTCCCAGCGCCCAGGTAAATGCAACGGTTGCGGTAACTGGGTCACGTACTTGGCCAAGGTGTTGTCAGGAAACACATCCAGCGAACTGTTACTGGGTAGGGTGAGGTAAAACATGGCGACTGAGCTGTCCTGCTGCTGCTGTTGGTTTTAATAGGTCTTCCAGGCCTTGGGCGGTTGTGTCCGGCGTCGTGTTCGTCGCGTTGACTTGCTACGTGTCACGGCTCTGGTGATGTGGGGTGTCCTGATCAAGGATGGTTTTTTAAAGGTCTGAAAAGAAGGTGCCCGTTGGTGGTGTTTTGGGGGGTGACTCCGGTTCCCATTCGGATTCCCAAGAAGGTAGTGGGCCACTCGGCGATTGCTGGGTTCGCTGCATAAAGGCCCAGCGCTGGGGGTTCCCCACCAATTCCTGTGGTACATGCATGTCTTTCAAGCCTTGAGCGAAGACCTTCCATCCTCGAGGATCCGTGTGCGACCTGCGTTTACGCATCAGGTCATTCACTAAATCCGTCATGTGGTTGCCAGGAACCACCTGATTCTGTACCAGTAGTTCGCCTTTATCATTCCAAGTCATGTTAGGATTCTGTTTCATCCGTTGTAATACCAGGCCAGCTTGTTTCTTGAACGATGCAGGTACACTCTTCAGCACTTCGTCTTCCACCCACTGTGGGGCTGTGGGTGCTACCCCTGGTGATGGCGGCTGTTGGAGCGGTGCTGAGGTCGGCGGTGTGTCACGTGGTGGTGATGGTGGTGGTGTGGTAGAGAAGGTTTTGTATTGGTCCATGAACGTCATGTACCGTTGAAGCGTCTCATTGTACCGTTGTACTTTCTCACTGTCGCTTAACCCCGGTCTGTGTAAGATCTGTTGCATCTCTTCATCGAGGGTGTTTATGGTCTTCACCGTAGGTGGACAGGGTAGGGCGATTGGAGGTTTTGAAGGAACCGTGGTTCTACGAGGACCATTTTTTTCGTGTGGTTCATTGTCGGCCGAAGAGTCCACCCAATACTGGACCCAACACGGAAGCGGCCAACGGTGCTAAGATGGCCCCGAGAAAGCCGCCTTTCTGTAACACCTTTTCCTTTTGTGTTTGAGGGACCCGCTTCTGGACTAAGGTTCGGAGACCTGTCTTATGCTTGGCCAACTTGGTCTTCTGAGCTGGAGTCAGTGGAACGTTGCCTTTTAACAGGTTGTACCCGATCTCGCACAGACAGCGTACAAGGTCAGGGTCCGCACCGCGTACAATGGTTCGGACCAACTCGGGTGGGGCCGTCTTCAATACACGAAGCGTGGGAGCGTGCTTCCGTACTCGCGCAGACATCATGTACAACTAATGCCAGAACCCACAACTCTGCCCTTTTTATCTATCTCAGAGAACAGAGACAAAGTCAACCATGCGAGAGTGGTATCTCTCGGGTTTTTGAAGACCACCAGGTAGTGGGCATTTAAGCTGATGTTCCTATGTTCTTTGTTTTTACTGAACAGATTCTGCACAATGTAGATGATGCTGAGCCGTCGATGGTGGCTGCCTTTGGTAAAGAGTTGGGTGACCTGCGCATCCGTCTCCGCCATGAGATCATCCAGAACCACCAAGGTGTCCGGTTCCAAATCGGCCAGGTTGGGTAGGCCTTCCACGAACGTGATGTGGGGCATTGCTGCATACGCTTCCTGCCATTCTCCGTAACACCACACGACTCGGGCAATGGGTGGGGTGATCATGCTGTCGGCGTGTTGAAGGAGCTTCCGGACGAAGTGCGTTTTGGCGGAGCCCGTCGGTCCTGCGATGACGCAAGTGAAGGGATGCTGCCACCGATGGTCCATGGTTCGAGCTGTATGCGCTGTCGTGGTAACCCGCTCTTGTAAATTTCGTACGAGTGAACTGGAGTGGTGGTGGTGGGTACAACGTCGGTCGTCGTTGTCTGGTCACTGTGAGTGATGATGGTGGTGGGTATAACGTCGGTCGTCGTTGTCTGTTCCCTGTGAGGGATAAAATCTGGTGGGTTTTCAGACGTAGTGGGTGTTCTTGGTGTAGGTGTGGAGCTTGGTGTGGAGCTCGACGTGGCTTGTACACGGGGTGTGGTGGTGACTGGGCTCGATACGGGGTTGACTGGTGCTATCTGTAGACCGGTTTCACTGGTGGCTGGTGTTCTCAGTTGGTTAAGTAACGTGCTGACATAGGCTACGTCGTAAAACACACCTCCGTACAACAAACTCAGCAGGGTTAGCAATATCACCACAAAGCCCACTTGCGCTTTGCGCGTTTTGGGAGACGCTGTGTTCAGAGGCAGCTGCTGCTTGTCCATAGCACCGTGGTCGAACGTGGAATGAAGGATGACGGTAGTGGTGTCTGGCTTTATAGTCGTTTCACCTGGTTGGCAGCGACCCAGGAATTGAAGGAACTGGGCCAGCCTTGCCATTTGACGAAATGAAACAGTTTGCCACGTCGACGTTCCGTTTTCAAAATCTACTCCACCGTGTAGTAGTCTTGCTGTGTTTTTACGACAGCCTGTAATTCCATCTCGTAAAACGTCCCTAGCAACGGTTCCCCTTGAAGATCTTCCAGTTCATAGACTCGCTGCTGTTGGCGTAGGCGCCGTTTAATCAGGAAGTGCTCATCGCTCCAGTTGGGCAAGTAACTTTTCTCAAATTGACCTTTGACTTTACTGATCCGTACAGGGTCCCCGACCTTGTTCACCGCCTTCGTCGTTCGCTGCGATTGCCTGGGGTACAAGACACGCCGGACTTGGGCTTCATTGCGTTGGGTGACGGTAATGGGGGCTCTCTCTATACTCCGATGATAGGCTCGATTGTAACCACTCACAAGTTTCGGGAGAATGTACCGCCTTGTATTCTTATAGGTGAAATATTTATACATGAGGCCTTTGAATGTCCTGTTGAACCTTTCCACCACGGAAGCCTTGGTCTCGTTGTACGTATGGAAGAAAAACACCTTCTGGGCTTTCAGAAACTGTTGGAACGGTCTGTTGAGGAATTCCGTGCCTTCGTCGGTTTGCAAATACAAAGGTTTGCGCCCGGTCTTGAAGATGTCTTTGAACGCCGCTATGAGATTCGCCCCCGTTTTCGTCCGGATGGGTACCACCCACGCATACTTCGATAGGATATCGATGCACGTCAAGATATACCGATTCCCATCGTTGTGTTTGGCAAAGGCGCTCATATCGACCAAATCCGCTTGCCACTGGGCATCTATTCCTCCCACGATGACCCGGTTCCGTAGAAAATGGCGACGGACAGATCGATGTAAGGTATAGGTGTCTTGTTTTCTTAACCAATCTCGGACTTGGGCACGTTGTATCCCCTGGGGTTTGGCCGCTCGATAGAGAGCCGACAATGCACTATAGGCCGCCGGACTGTCGGGACTGTAGTATAAGTTATCCAACATCTTCTCCCAGCGCTTCATGGTGACAAATGACGATGGACCCTGGCTCTATCGTTTATTTATAACGGGTATATCTTGGGCCGGAGTTTCTTTCTGATTTTCTTCGTTGGCTTCCACAGTGTCCATGGTAAATGACCAGTCCAACTCGTCTGATGACCGCTTGATAAGCACTTGATCCACATCTACTACGGCATCTTCCAATGCAGACCATAGATCAGGGTGAAGGGTAAAATGCACTGTACCCCATCTAGCCGAGCCAATTGAGCAAAGAAAGGGCCGCGTCGGATGTACACATCGTGACACAAGTGGATGAGGTCGCCGTCCAGTTCACCAGACAACACCCGTTTGAATTTGGTCCAGCCCTCTCGGGACAGACGAATGTGAGCCGGGCACGGTTGTGTAGGGTCCGCGTCTCCCACCTCCTCCATGATATCGACCGTATCCGCATACACGTGCAGGAAAACCTCGGGGGTCAAGCTGAGATACGCCAGTAGTATATTCTCCGTCATGGTCAGTACGTGAATGGTACCAGATTTGACTGTCTCTCGTATTTATAGGGAGAACCCCGTGAGATCAAAGAATCGGGTGGTCATGTCACTGGGCTGACTGAGTCTAGCCGGGTAATCAATGGCATCGTCGTCTGGTTCATGGCTAGACATTTGTTCATTGGGTTCTGCTGCCGCTTCTCTCAGGGCACGAGCCCACTCCAACTCGTCTGATGACCGCTCGTCCGGTGTAAACAGCGGGTCCACGATGGGCACCACTTTCTCGAAGGCTGTCCATAGATCGGGGTCTAGGGTGAAGCCTCGCGTAGGGTCTTGGTAGCGGCCCAGGCGTGGGAAGAAGGGTCCACGGTATACGTAGATGGCATTGTCTATGTGGATGAGGTGTCCGTCGAGCTCGCCGCTCAACACCCGTTTAAATATGGTCCAGCCGTCACGGTGTAGCGTAACCGTATTCGATACGGTCTCAGCGGGCGACCAGCAAACATCTCCACGGTCTTCCACGAGGGTGACTTTATCTTCATAGACGTGTAACCCCACCCGGGGTGTAAGGGGAAGGATGGCTCGTAGGACTGGTGACATGCTTGATCCAATGACGAACGGTGAATGACACACACTCTGTCTGACCCTCGTATTTATGGTGAGGTCCCACTGTCAATGCCACAGCGCCAGGATCAATAGGGCACAGACTATTGTGAGGCCAACCAGCCGTCGCTGGTTCCGGTGTGAGCGCTCGTGGTCCATAACCCGAACATCAAGGATGGCTGCCATAGTCCAGTAGTGGTGAGTGATGGCACACCTCTCCATCGAGTGCACTCTGTCGAGGACCGCTTCTGTGAACTCGTTCAGGATCTGGCGTCGCCCCTCGTTGTCGCCATCTGCAAACATGGACCGGACCACTGCTCGGTAACCCGTGAGTGAATTAACCACGGTGGCATGCTGTAAAATGCGAGTCGCATAGGACTGGATCTCCGTCATGGCTCTGCAACCGTAGAAATGAAGGTGTGGGATCCAGAGGGACGTGTTTTATAGACCATGTCACACATGCGCGCCTAGATGTAGCTCTACGGGTGTAGTCCGTGATACGTACTATTCTGATTGGTTATGTGGCTCCTATAGAGATAGTACCTTATCGACAATGGGGACTACTTGTTCCAAAGCCGTCCATAGATCGGGGTCCATGGTAAAACCACCGTCGTTCAGACAGAGGAGTCGAGCGAAAAAGGGACCGCAGAAAATGTAGACGTCGTCACACAGGTGAATGCTATCACCGTGCAGGTCACCCAACAACACCCGTTTCAAGGTAGTCCATCCTTCCGGTGACAAAGAGACGTGCGCTTTGGGTTCAGGCGTACACCAACACCTAAGTCCGCTATCGATGAGGTCCACTCGTTTGGGGTACAACAATAGGGTGCAGCCAGGTGTAAGCCTCCGGGTAGCCACAGTCCCTTCTTTCACCTCGGGGTGTAGTAAGTCATCCACCACGGGGAGTACATCTTTCAGTGCCATCCATAAGGGTGGACAGAGTGTGACATAGGTACCTCCACTCTGTTCCAACCGGGGAAAAAGGGAATCCTCTCCAGCAGTGCGTATGTGCACGCCGACTTCCACGTGCATGAAATCCCTTTCGGGCTCTTTTCCCTGTAACAATCGTGTCAATAGAGTCCAGCCTGATAGCGATAACAAAATCTTCACCTTCTGCGGTGCGTCTTGGGCCAGCTCCAGGTGATCGTCATTGACGATGAGGTAGACGTCGGACGTCAGTTGGAATAACGCAAGCTCTGTTCCGCTCGCTGCCATGGTGGGGAATGAAAAGCGAACGGTTAGAGAGGTGGCTTTATAGTGTACCTGTTGGGTAGGGTTTTATACACCGTGTGAGTCATGGGCACTTGTTATACTCGCTTGCGCCATAAGGTCAATAAGGTTAGAAATGCGCTTTTTTCTACTACGCCCTGTGACGGCCCTTCGTGAATGGGCGTAACCTGTGAACATCATAGGAATGCATGTAATAACCTGTCTGTGGGGTTTTCCACAATGTCGTTCACCTTCGTGTCTTTTCGGGTACGTCCGTGTCTTTTCGGTAAAGTCCGTGTCTTTTCGGTAAAGTCCGTGTCTTTTCGGTAACGTCCGTGTCTTTTCGGTAACGTCCGTCATCCGGGTATATATGAGGGTCTGTGACTGTATGTGACGTGTTGTATGTGTTTTTCTCGGCGACGTCCGTGTCTATCATCCGGGCACATCACGTCTGCGCCTGCATTGGGGTATGTATGAGGGTCTTCATGCGCGCGCGCGCTGCGGATTCACCCACGCACTTCCGGATAACCCGCGCGCGCTGCGGCATCAGATCACCCCCGCGCGCGCGCGCTGCGGCCGGGGCGGGCCGGGCCGGGCCGGGGAAAAACCCCGGAGGTTGAACATCCGGACGTCTAAGAGAAAATTGGAACTCTTCTGGGTTTGGAGGTGAAACCCGGAAGTGACGTCACAACCCACGTGACCTGCGCAGCAGAATGGAAACGACACCCTAGTCTAGCCCCCTCACATAGGCTTCACATGGATACCTCACTCGATCCCATCGGCCCACTAGTGGCCCACCTAGACCCCAAAACGTCTATTTCCATACCTTTGTCCACTGCGCATGCGCAGAGTGACGATATTTCAACCCCGCACTCACCCCATCAGATGCCTCCTCACATAGGCTTCACATTGATACCTCACTCGATCCAATCGGCCCACTAGTGGCTCCCCTAGATCCCAAAACGTCTATTTCCATACACTTTGTCTATTGCGCATGCGCAGAATGACGATATTCCTACCCCACATCCACCCCATCGGTTGCCCCGTCACATAGGCTTCACATTAATACCTCACTCGACCCCATCGGACTATTAGTGGCCCACCTAGATCCCAAAACGTCCACCCCGTATGGACCTATACACCCATAGCCATGCAGTATAGGCCTATGGGCCTACACAGGCCTCGGTGACTTTTTCCAAAAATTTCACCGTTTCGCTCCGGGACCCTTCCCATCGTGTTCTAAATGACGAGACGTGAAAAACAAATCCAAGCAACCCATATCACAATGAACGTGTGTGAATTTCCCAGGTTGGACCTATACCCCCCATGGCCAGCCTATGGGCCTATATACAGACCTCGGTGACTTTTCCCAAAATTTCACCGATTCGCTCCGGGACCCTTCCCATTGTCATTTTCTTGGCGAGACGAGAAAAACGCGACCCCACAAGCCATAGTAAAGCCCACGAAAAAAATTGACCATCCCCATACCCCATACAGGCATTTTCCCTTATATTGTATAATACAGACCCCTATTGTAGAGGTAAAGTCCGTATTCCGCTTTTTATAGTTTCGGGAAAAAATCCTAATTTTACATGCACCCACCCCATTGACTTGATAGGCAGGTCCCAATAAGCCCGGGGACCGATATTAGCCCTTTTGGCTAGGTTGATAGGTGTTTTCCCCTATTTTAGGGGTAAAGTCCGTGTTCCGCTTTTTATATTTTCGGGAAAAAATCCTAATTTTACATGCACCCACCCCATTGACTTGATAGGCAGGTCCCAATAAGCCCGGGGACCGATATTAGCCCTTTTGACTAGGGTTGATAGGTGTTTTCCCCTATTTTAGGGGTAAAGTCCGTGTTCCGCTTTTTATAGTTTCGGGAAAAAATCCTAATTTTACATGCACCCACCCATGACTGGATGCCCCTTCACGAATGCTTCACTTTGATACCTCACTCGACCCAATCGGACCATGCAGCGTATTTCAAGTCTGGGGACTACTTTTTCTCCGCGGAAGCTTTTTCCCGCGACCGCATCACCGCCAGACCGCATCACCGCGGAAGAATACATGCCCATGACCGCCACGTGACCGCCACCTACCGCCACAGAGGTCAAAGGCGTGCATGAGCGCTTCCTATACTTTAACCTGGAAACAGCGCCCCCTGGTGGATGCAAGAGTTATCTCCCCCGGCAAAATGAGAGTCGAAACCCTCTTTCCCTACTACTTACAGTAACAGAATGCATAGAAAGCCTTTGATCTCAATTGGCTCACTACCAAACCCCCAAGCGTAGTATTATATTTATGGTCTCCACATTTGGAATTGGGGCTGTCACACGAAAGGAGTCTTTCGATTATTGACGCGGAAATTCTTTAATGGAAGACGGCTGAATATTGAATGTCGAATTTGACGCTTGCTAGCCGAGATTCAAAGGTCAGTGTATTTACCAGCACTTTATTCTGCTATAGAGTGAGATCTGTGATCCTCGTGATTAGAAATCAAATCGTCACAAAGTCTAATTAACAAAAGTGTGATATACTTGGGTTTTGTTTTCTCACGACGAGAAGGGGTAGGCAATACAAGTATATCGTAAGTATTCCGTAATGGATCAGTCGAAATTCCTTTTTCTCTCAGTTTCACTGATCTCTTTCTCCCAATGTCAGAATTCTTAATCTCCTTAATTAACTGTTTGTGTAACACACTCTGACTGCACGGGATCGATTTTCTTCGGCGCATGAAGCGTGTATCTGCATACGAGAGAGATGAGCAATGCATCCCGCGCATGTTTGAGGCTGTTTTGTGAGACTGATGACGTCACCTGGTGACGTCACGTCCGGGGCGAGGTTACGTCCGGGTCAAAAGTCAAAGGTCACTTCCGGTCCGTGCGCTTTCGTGGATGACGTCATGTCCGGGAATGATGTGACTTCCGGTGTCAATCTGCGCATGCGCAGTCGAGGAATAGTGAACCAAAAGGCATTTGAATGGAGGTTTTGAGGTTGAGATGGGCCAACCGTGATCCAAATGGGTCGTGTGAGGTATTAGTTTGAGTGCTCTTGGGGTAGCGTCTGATTGGGGCGGTGTGTAGGGTAACTGCCGTCGAGGTGGATCATCCCTGGTCCAAATGGGTCGTGTGATGTGTCGTATTGCAGCTCTCGCAAGGGCAAGGAAGAGTCGTCTGCCCTTGTGGCATTGGCCTCCGGCCAGCAAGAGTTATCTGCCCTTAACCCTACCTGGCCTGGGGGGGGGGCAAACTTTCTGCGCTATATCCGGAACGACAAAAAATGGAGAGCTGAAACTCCGTGACTTTATAGTTTGTCATATTGGGGTCATTTTGAGCCTATTTGCATGACCCCCCGATCAGAGGATCATGGGCAAATCCAAGATGGCGGCCACATGGGGTAGCAGAAAAGTGATATTTTTGTCATATTTCTTCAAAATTTCTGCTTTTCCGCGATGAAAAGTGGGCAAAAACTATTTTATTTCACATCACATTAATATTTACTAATTTATCGTGCAGTTTTTGCGGAGAAATTGCATAAATAAAAAATTCGGAAAATCCGACCGAAAAATCGACCAAAAAATTCCGTTTTTGAAGAAAAATAATTAGGGAGGGGCCATTTCCCCAGGCATGGACAGGTCCCAAAAAGCCCAGGCCAGATAGGGTTAAATGGGACAGGAGACACTCTTCAGTCATTTCAATATTAATTGACCACCGTTGAGGGCAGCAAGAGTTATCTTCCCCGGGATGTGGCCCTAGAGGGTTTACTCTTCAATGTCAAACAAGTCCAATCTCGAAACCAGAGCTATCCGGTCCTGTCCTCCCTACTAGGCTCTGGGACGGCGCTCAGGCGTACGATCGATCATTGGCTAGCACACAAAACCCTAGAATTCAGAACATAACGAGGGCGTCTCTGTGGAGATAATGTCGATGTCCCGACGTCATGGATGTTACGAGCGCGTCTGCGCGATGACGGACTCAATATGCATTCTTGCGAAATATTTTCTATTATGACGTGAAGACGCCATGACGCTTGCCATGCAAGTGACTCGTGACTGACGTTTCACAAGGAATTGGATATGTTCCAATGGAACAGGAAGAGGACACGTGAACGAATTTTTCAATGCATTATGGGACCCACTTTCAGTGAGCGTGGTCCCAGGGGTTCGTAGGAGCGGCCAATTTTCCAGCGGAGAGCGACCCCTGGTGGCGAGGTTGAAACAAGTCTCAACATGCTTTATTCCGTGACGTCATCAAAACCTGTGAAGGGTCCCCGACGCTATCTCCTATGATGTTCCATTTCGGCCATTTTTGCGTCGTGCGTCGCAGGCGACGGGAAGGGCGACGTCGCCCGCGACGTCGCCCTTCCCGTCGCCCTTCCCGTCGCGTTCTTATAATGTTAAGAGATAGAACGCGACGCGACGTCGCTCTGTTTAAACACGACGTCGCCCACGACGTCGCTAGCGACGTCGCCCTTCCCGTCGCCTTCCGGTATTTGAGGACAAAATCGATCTGCGCATGCTTAGGGAGCAGCTATTGCGATGTGTATCGTATGGCGAGGCCGTCATTTCATGAATGATCTCTGCCACTATCGATGAAGAAAATGTCAGCGTAAATGAATAATGATTATCCGGCATTATCGTATAGCTTTTAAATGGTGTTAAATATTAGTCCATGCTTGGAATGATGCCTGTTATGAAGTTATCTCTCGGAAAGTCTGCAACTCGCTGTGTTGTACTGTACGAATTATATCTTCGCTTCCAAACAATATAC